>QEPC01011684.1:5428999-5455560 GCA_003113815.1 Sphenodon punctatus
TCCCATTCTGCCAGTAATAAACCCCGTCTGGTCTGGTCCTATAAGCGATCTAATTATCCTCTGCAGTCTAGTGGCTAAAATCTTTGTAAATATTTTAGCATCGGTATTTAATAATGAGATAGGCCTATAATCCCCACATTCTTTACCTATTTTCCCAGGTTTTGGGCAGAGCATAATGGTAGCTGCATAGAATGTCTCGGGAATCTCTTGTTTTTCTTGTATTCCATTATATACTTTTGTTAACAGTGGGGCCAGTAGTTCCCCATATATCTGATAAAATTCTGGGATATACCCATCAGGTCCTGGTGTTTTATTTTTGGGCAGTTCTTTTATGGTTTGTTGTACTTCTTTTATTGTAATGGGTTCATTAAGCCATCCTCTCTGTTCTGCTGTTATGTTAGGTAGCTTTAATTTATCTAAGAAGGTATTAATCTCCTCCCCATTGGGTGCTTCGGTGGTATATACATTTTTTATTAAACTTTTGAAATTATTCCCTCATCTCTTGTCCTGTTATTCAGTTCTGACCGTTGGGGTGTAATATCTGTGTTATCTGGGTTTTTTTCCTTTTCTATTTTACCATCCATGATAGTACTCTAGCTGCCTTATTACTTTTATTATAGTAGAACTGTTTTGTGTATCTGAGTTTTTTTATCACTCTCTCTGTTTCTACTGTATCTATTAGTCCCCTTAGTTCTTCCCGTTCTCTTATACCCTGCTTTGTGGGTTTCTTTTTCAATCTCTCTTCTAATGTCTTTAGTTTCAGGTATAAGTCATTTAACTCTTTTTTGTTTTTGTTTTTATTGTAGGTATCAATTTTGATGTATTGGCCTCTCAAGTATGCTTTTGCAGCTTCCCATACCATTCCCTGGGATACCTCTCCATTATCATTCCATTTCATATATTCTTCAATGTGTTGTTTAATTTGCTCTTTGTTCATTGCATTTAATAAAGTACCCTTCTTCAAAACCCAATGAGGTGTCTTGTATGTTTTTTGTTGCCCTATGTTGATCTTTGCTATGATTGCGCTGTAGTCTGTAAATGCTGCAGGAATAATATCTATCTGATTACATTTTTCACAGTCTGTATCTTGCATGAATAGATAGTCTATTCTCAAATAGGTCATATGTCTATTCGAAAAAAAAGTATATTCTCTATCCCTTGCATGTTTTAATCTCGAAACATCCACCAGTTGGGCTTGCATTATTACTTGGGCCATTTTTAATTGTCCTCTCTTCATTTTCCCTCCCCCTGATCTGTCTAGTCTCTTGAGAGGACTATTTAGGTCTCCTAGTACTATTAGTGTCCCTTGACATTCTTTTTCTATCAATTTTACCATCTTTGTCATGAATGTTGTTTGTCCTGTATTTGGAGCATACTGGTTTAAGAAAGTAAACAGTTCTCCTTCTTCTTTCCCTTGTACCATTATGTATCTACCCTCTGAGTCTTTCACTATTTTCTCCCTTTTAAATTTCAATGTATGTGCAAAAGCCAGTAGGACCCCGGCCTTTTTCTGCCCCGCATTTGCAAAATATATATGTTCAAATCGTTTATCTCGCATTCTAATATTATCTTTTTGCAGTAGGTGTGTCTCTTGCAGAGCCAGTACCTGTGCATTTACCCTCTTTGCATATTGCCATGTCTTTTTTCTCTTCATTGGACAGTTTAGCCCATTTACATTCAATGAACATATCTGTAAGTCAGCCATTTTCCCTGTTCTTTAAGAATTTTGTTACTCGACTTGCTCGTATACATACTCTACATATATACCTTTCCCCTGATCCCCTGTTCCCAGCCCTCCCCCCTGCTTCTTCCCCACTCCCTCCCTATCCCCCTCTTCGTCCTTCCCTTTGACAACTTATCCAGTTGTCCATATCTCTCCTTCTCCTCCTCTGGAGGTGCCTCTGGAACCGCTCGTTCTGTGCTGTCCCTCCAGATAGGCCCTTCCTTTTGTACATGGTCCCAATAAGTTCTTTGTCTTTCTTTTGCCTTTTATCTGTTTCTTCTTTTTTCTTTTGCTAACGTTGATCTTTTCAGTCCTGTGTCTCTTGCCTCTGAGTTATTCTCTTGCTGGTCCTGGTTCCTCTCTCTGCAACCCTGGGATCCTCGTTGCTATGTATTTCTCTAACGCTTTTGTGTGGTAGAAGTTTCTTCTACGATTTTCATGTGTGAAGGAGAAGGTAGATGGGTATCTGATTTGCATTTTGATTCCCTGTGCTGTGAATTTCTCTTGTAGTTTATACCATCCCCTTTTCCTCACCACCGTAGCTGCTGCCAGGTCTGGTTGTATATTAATTCTGTGGCTCTGATATTTTAAGTCTTTGAGTTTCCTTGCTTCCCATACGATTTGCTCTTTGTCTGTGTATCTAAGGCATCTAAATATTACTGCCCGGGGGTGTGTGTGTGTCCCCTTCCTTTGGCCTGGGGCGGAGAGTTCTGTGAGCCCTGTCGATCTCTATTTCATGGAGTTGGGGGCACTCTGGGAGGATTTCTTTCAAGATTTTCTTAATTAAGTCTCTGCCTCCCTGGGCTTCTATGCCCTCAGGGATTCCTTGTATTCCCAAGTTATTCCTCCTCCCCCAGTTTTCCAAGTCCTCCATTTTCCTCTGTACTCCCTCCAGGGCTCTTTCCATCTCCTGTACCTTGTCCTCCCATCTTTGCTGCTGGTTTTCTCTCCTTTCCACTCTCTGTTCTAAGCTGGTGACTCTCTCTGCCATTCCATCAAATTTTTTGTTGAGGCTATCTACCACCGAGGTAACTTTCTGTATATTTTCGTTTAGGAGTCCCCATTGCTTTCTGGAATCAGCATGATTTGAGTTTATTGCCTCCATTAGGCCTGTTAGTTGTACTGCGAGGTCTCGCTGTTCCCCTTGCTCTTCTGCACATGCTTCCGCCATGTTGCCTGCCTGGGGTTGCTCCAGATCCCCTCCCCCTCCCTCTCGCTTCTTCGCAGTTTTTCACTGCTTTTTATCTCACTTGGCCCCTTGTTTTTAGGTCCTTGGGGGCGGGGGGGTTCTTTTTTAAGTTTTTCCCCATTAGGGGCTTCGGGTCCATGTTTTTACCTTTTTTAAAAGCGAAATCGGGCTGGGCCGCCTGGAGCGTCTCGCGGAGGCGGCTACTGCTCGCACATGCCCAGATGCATCTGTCCTGCTTTGCTTTAGTAATGCGCCTATCCAAGTGCTTCTTCCAACAATTCCGCCTAGCAAAAACCACTCTGTATGTATACTCCTTGGCTCGTATCAGCTCTTGTTCCCCAAGAGACCACTTGTATTTCAAGTTGTTACTGGTTTTGCCAAAGGCCATGACATTCGACTTATTCACGTTGATGGAAAGGGCATTCTGTTTACAGTAGCCCTGTAATGCTAATATGGCTTGATGAAGCCCACCTCTCATTTGCGAAAAGATAACAATGTCATCCGCATAAAATAAGCTAGATATTGCCCTTTCTCCTATCCTGGGCGGCGTTGGGTTACTCCCATCAATGGTGGGCACTAGATCGTTGATATACAAGTTAAAAAGGAGGGGGGCAAGTAAACATCCCTGCCAAACCCCCCGACCTAGGGGGAACTGCTGTGAAACTCTCCCTCCTCTGTCCAGCCTTACCACTGCCTTGGTATCCTGGTGAAGCTTAATTAACAGCTCTAACAGATCCCCAGGGATACCCATCTTCTTTAATTTATCCCATAATTGAGCTCTGCGTATGGAGTCAAAGGCCTTTGTGAAGTCTATAAATGCAACAAATAGACTCCCCCTTCTGACTCCTGTACCTTTGAGAGGTTTAATTAGATTGATCTCTCCAGCCTTATCAATGCTAAGTGTCCAAGCACAAATGAAACTCAGTTCAGCATTGCAGAGCACATCTTCTAAGGGTGATCACTGTGCCTTCTCTGTTGCACATCATCAGTCTCTCCCTCTTTACTGGGTCACTTCCACTGGTTTTCAAACATGCTACCATCTCCTACTCTTGTCCCCTCTGACCCTTCCAGATATTGCCCCATTTCACTCCTACCTTTCACTTCCAAGCTCCTGGAGCAGGCTGTCTGTACGCACTGTCTGGATTTCCTCTCTTCAAATTCCTCCCTTGACCCCCTCCAATCGGACTTCCGCCCTCTCCACTCGACTGAGACTGCCCTTGACAAAACAACAGATGACCTTCTCTTAGCTGTCTAAGGGCCTCTACTCTTTTCTTGTCCTCCTCAATCTTTCTGCCGCCTTTGACACTGTCAACCAGGGCCTCCTCCTGGACTTGCTAGGCTCCCAGGACCCTGTTCTCAACTGGTTCTCTTCGTATCTCTTGAATAGCTCCTTCAATGTTTCTCTTGCTGGTACCTCCTCTACATCACTTTCCCTCTCTGTGGAAGTTCCCCAAGGCTCTGTCCTGGGCCTCCTTCTCTTCTCCGTTTACACTCTTTCTCTAGGTAAACTCATTGAAACCCACGGCTTCCAGTACGACCTCTATGCTGATGACACACGACTCTCTCTCTCTCCACTCCCATGCTCTCTCCCTCCATCCAGACTCGTATTGCTGACTGTCTTGCTGACATCTCTGCCTGGACTCTCACCGTCAACTCAAGCTTAATATGGCCAAGACTGAACTCCTCATCTTTCCCAAAAAATGTTCCCCTCCTACTTCCCCCTCAATCTCCAGTGAGGGAGTCACCATCCAGCCAGTCCCTCTAGTGCATAGCCTGGGATTCATCTTTGACTCCTCCCTCTACTTTAAGCCTCAGATCCAGGTTGTTGATAAATCCTATCGCTTCACTCTGTATAATATTGCTAAAATCCGGCCCTGCCTTACTGTTGCCACCACAAAAACCCTAGTCCATGCTTTAGTCATCTCTCACTACAACTTCCTCCTTACTGGCCTCCCCTGCTCAGATCTGCCCCCCCTCATCTCCATGCAACACTCCACAGCCAAAATCATCCACCTTGCCCATTGCTTTGATCATGATCAGCTCCTCCTACCTGCCCTACACTGGCTCACTCTACAGGAATGCATTGAGCACAAGCTCCTGATCTTCACATTAAAGGCTCTTCATGGCTTTGCTCCCCCATATCTCCCTGCTCTTGTATCCTGCCACACTCCTGCCTGGGAACTTTGCTCCTCCTCTGCCCTCACCCTCACTTGCTCATGATCCCCTTGCTCCTCTAAATATCTTCACCCCTTCTCCCTTGCTGCCCCTCATGCCTGGAACTCCCTTCCTGGATGCATTTTCTCTGATCCTTCCCTCCCAATTTTCAAATCCCTCCTGAAATGCCACCTCCTCTCTCAGGCCTTCCCTAGCTTGTCATGAGTGAAACAATTTATTATACTATTATTTTTATTTCTTAATTGATTTAAAAAATAAAAAACATTACTGCGCAATTGCCAAATGACTGATGGACTGTTATGCGCATGCGCACCCTTTTCCAAAATGGTGGCAGCAGCAGCAGTATTGACACCATCTTGGAGAAGGGCAGCCAGTCTGCCATTTTGGAAAAGGGCATGCATGCACAGAAGGGTCAGGCAGCTATTTTTGCATGCATGGTAAATTTTTACAATTATTTTTTATTTCTTAATTGATTTAAATATGGATATGTAATACAAATCTGCATTTAAATTCAGAAATGTAGGCAAACAAAAGGAAACCGAATATGCATTTACAACCGGAAGACCACTTCCTAGTGAACAGCTAAAGCAACCCAGCTTAGGGCTGATGCGGCAGCAGCTTTTACCGCGCCGCGATTCCGTTCCGCCATTTCGGAACTGCCCGCGCCACACCGCGACTTTTCTGCGGATATTCCGCTAATTCCGCCGGAATTCTGCAAATCGCGGAATTGCGGAAAAATTGCGGAAATCGCGGAAAACCGCTATTCCGCTATTTTTTGGCGCTGGCGGAATTGCGGAAATAGCGAAAATGTCATGTTTCCACGATTCCACTAAGTTGCGGAATTAAATAAGCGGAACCGCGGAATGAAACCGCGGAATGAAAGCCTCTGCCATGCCATTCCACTAATTGCGGAAACACTGTTTCCGCCGGAAATAGCTACCGCTGCGATATTCTGCTACAGCCCTAACCCAGCTCCCCTTTCTGCCCTGCTTTGTGGTATGACTGCCATAAAGTAGGTTAGTGTGCTTTGCTGAGCCATAAAATAGCGAGCAGGGCTGCTACACATTGAATAACAGCTGAGCTTACCTGCCCTGCCTTCCCTTATGGGGCACAAGGGAAGTAGGGAACGTTAACCACAGAATCTGGGCTCCAGATGTGGGGTATAATTGGTTACTCTTTGCTGTGGGTTTAGAAGGATTTTTCCCCCCTCTCTTCTGTCAGGCATTAGAGGGTTTTTCCTTTCTCCACAGCAACATGGTACAGTGTGTGAGTGTTTATAGACAAACAATATGTTTATCTATAAACACAGTGAACAGCAGCACATCAGCTCACATTAGACTCACCTTTTGGAGACTCTTATTATCACCATGTTGGCTAGAATGTTTATTTTTAAATGGGTACTGAGATTCTGCAGAAACATTCACACCTAGAAAGGATTTTACTCCTCCAAACTGCCAAAGTTTTCAAACCCTGCTTAACAGAACTATAAAATGGTTCTATAAATGGTTATAAAATGGTTCTAAAATTTGGGTATTAGTTATGCATGGAACAGCTAGAAGCAATTTCTCCTGCAGCAGATTTCCCCTCAGATTTTATAATAAAGTGCCAGTTAAGAAAATGAATTGGCCTGTTGCTTCTCCCTAAAATATTTGTGCTAGCCCTGTGCATAATAGTGTTATCGCAATGGAAAGAAATTTTACAGAATAGCTCACTAAGGCAGAGAAGGAGGCAGGGCAGCACCTTAGAAACTAACTGATAAAGAGAGGCATATGTTTTCATAGGCAACAATCCTGCTTCATCTTAGCATCTGATGAAGCATATGCCTCTCTTTACCAGATAGTCACCATCTTTGTACTCAATTAAATTATTTTTCTATTTGTAAATTATGCGAGATCAAGCAGGTCTGTGCAAAATCACAGAACGATAACTTTTCAACAAGCAACTCCATCATGGAATGGAATAGAAAGAAAATCTAGAATTTGGATGAAAATCTAGATTACCTTCTTGAGGCAGGGACCGTCTCTCATGTTCTTTAGGGATGGTGAATACAGTTACATATCAATCCATAATGACCTGTAATGGGCTGTTACTGATTGTTCCATAATGATGGTCCGAACAATAATTGTGAACTGCCATTACGGATCTTTGGCTTTGGCTGGGCTGTGCCTGCTGTCTACCCCTCAGTGGAGCAATGCTACCATATTTATTTATTTATTTATTTATTTGAATTTATAGGCCACCTCCTCCTGCTCCTGCAGTTCGGGGCAGCTCACAGCATATTAAAAACATAAAAATATAAACAACAATAATAAAAGATAGAAAAGTACAAAAACCTCATTAAAACACCTTATGGTGGATATAAAACCCCTTCCTCCCCGCTTCCCAACCCCTCACCTGTCTCCTTTGCCAAAAGCCTGGCGGAACATCCAGGTCTTACACTGTCTGAAGAAAGAAGGAAGGCTCGGGGCCAAGCGGACCTCCGTCGGGAGGGAGTTCCACACCTGCAGTGCAGCCACCAAGAACGCCCTCCCCATCATCACCACCAGACATACTAGGGAGACCCCTGAGAGGGTGCCCCCAGTTGACCGCAGGGGGCCGATTCAGGACCCGGATGTGTGTGTGTGAGGCGATCCCACAGATAAGCAGGACCCAGGTCATATAGGGCTTTATAGGTCAAAACCAACACCTTGAATTGGGCCCGGAAGACTATAGGCAGCCAGTGCAGAAACCACTACAATGTGCTTACGGTGACCCATCCCCGTAAGGAGGCAAGCCACCTCATTCTGCATCAGCTGCAGTCTCTGGACAGTCACCAAGGGTAGCCCCATGTCAATAGTGTTGCAGTAGTCCAGTCTTGAGGTGATGAAAGCATGTATGATGGTGGTTAGGTCAGAGTCCGAGAAATACGGCTGAAGTCGTCGCATCAGATGTAATTGGTGAAATGCTCCCCTTGCCACAGCTGCCACCTGGGCATCCAGGTGGAGCTGTGAGTTGAGGAGCACCCCCAGGCTCCAAACCTTTGGGACCAATGGAAAGCGAACCCCATCAATGATGGGAGCCACCACCCCCTCAGCCCCTCCCACCAGTATCACCTCCATCATGTTGGGATTCAACTTCAGACGGCTCGCCCTCATCCAATCCCCATGGCTGCCAAACACTGGGTAAGCACAGAGACTGCCGGGTCTAGGTCAGCTGAAAAGGAGAGGTAAAGTTGGGTGTCATCAGCATACTGATGACACCACACACCAAACCCTCTGATGACCTCACCCAAAAGCTGCATGTACACGTTGAAGAGGAGAAGGGACAAAACAGAACCTTGTGGGACTCCACACGTGATGGTACATATGGCAGCTTTTTCAAATTTGAAAAAGGCAGCCAATGGCACTGCTTTGTGAGTAATGGTCATTGAGACATAGTTGTTGAGATGGGAGGAGGGAGTTGAGGGCTGGGAGGACACAGGTCAGAGTCAGGAGGCTAGCAGAGGGGGTTTTGCTGGCCAATGCCAGTCACTTTTTGGCTGGCAATCAGCCAGCTGAGTCACTCATTGGCTGTTTGAGGCTGCTTTCAAGACCAGAGTTGCCCTGAATTCTCAGTAGCCTTTTAGTGTGTAGCAAGTGATCTGACCTGACCACCGGTGACCTGATCTGACCTGAGGAGTCAGACCAGGATGTAGGCTAGTCATCAAGGTAAGTGCTTACCATCCCCCAAATCCTGGCCCCCATTAGCCCCCAGTACCCCAAGTCACCTCAGCAGGGAGTCAACAAGAGAAGTAGCTAGAGTTGTAACTGACTAAAGTTGAGCAGCTGGGATTAGGGGCTGAGACTGAGCTTCAAGAGAGATTAAATTGACATGCAAGCAGCAGGGAAAGAAAGGAGCTGCCACTTGTAGCTGCTTGTGAACTGAAGGCATGGGTAAGAGGTCCAGGAAGCTCACCCTGTAGGGCTGGGGTGGGGCCAGGGGCTGAAAGGTTTGGCCAGACTCCAAAGGTGGACAGAGAGTTGCAAAAGCCACTGGGAGAAATAACAAGGCTGGGAGCAAGTCTCACCTTGAAGAGACAGGGAATTTCTAGCACCACCCCACAAAAGTTTTTTAGTGATAGGCTTAACTATGAGCACGGGGTGTGTTCCCTATTATAGGGAATCTCTAGCCCCCCCCCCCTCCAAAAAGTTATTAGTGATTAATGTTGATGACATCACACCCTCAAATGGGAAGTGTGCGCTGGGTATCCTGGGGAGGGGCCAGAAATTACTGGGGGGAGTAAGCAAGAGGGTAGGGTGGATCTGTGGCGAGTGAGTTGTTAGGGCAGTGTGAACAGGTATTGGGAGACTGGGGTTGTGAGTGAGGGTGTGATAGAGGCTTGGGAGGAAAGTGATGGGGTACAGTGGAACAGGCATATGGAGTGTATGGGCAGTATGATAGCATCAGGAATGTGTTGGGGGAGTGTGAAGTGGTGGGGAAGCATGACAGGGTACAGGGTAACCTGGGTAAGAGAATGGGTGGAGTGTGAGGGGATAGGGGAAATTGGTGTTAAGAAGCAGGTAAAGATGTTTTTGGACAGAAATGTTAGTGGGAGGCAAAAGATTTCCTGCAGCCACTATTTGTCCTCCAGAATGAATAAGTGTGGAAGATGGATTTTCATCTTCATTCTTTGCAAGTATAATTGCTTAATTCTGTAAACTGTGAAATGTAAAGTTAATTGTAGCTATTTTAAAGGAAATTAAATTGCTTAATTGAAACTTCTTTATTGTAAATAACTCTTTAATTATAAATACTTTACTGCAGTGTAAATTGAACCCTTTAATTCTTTTTGTGAATAAAACCCTTTACTGCGTGTTTTTTGTACAATGGGTACAAAAGGAGGCTATATGGGAGGGAAATGACACGGAGGCAGCTATGGGAACCAGGTGAAATTATAGGAGTGCTCCCCATATCCTATCACTTGTCTGAGGGTGGGGATATGGGGAATCAGAGAGGGGGGCCTCCTGTACGTGTAGGGGGTGAGAGGCAGGAGAGGGGCTGGTGCACACGTGTGTGAGTGAGAGAGAGAATAAAGGGCTACTGTATGCATGGGAGGGATGAAAGAGTGAGGGGCTGATGTTTGGGGGAGGGCTTCTGGAGATGAGAGTGAGTGCCTCTCTGGATGTTCATCTCAGTTCCTCCCTCCTTACCTTTAAAGAACACCTGAAAACGTATTTATTCTCTAGGTGCTTTTTGGATCCATTGATGTACTTTGTCCTCCCTTTTTTCCTACCCCATTTTAAACTTTTAAAACCATTTATATTGTTTTTAACTTTTTTAAGTGTTTTTTTAAAAGTGCTCTGAGTGCCCTGTAAGGCAAAGGGACACTATATAACTAAAATGTATTATTAATTATTATTATTATTATATGGCCGTTTCAACTCCAGAAGCAACAGGATTACAGTACATAGTGAAGGATTTCAGTATTTATGGCTGCCTCCACCCCAGAGCCAGACACATTTCAGTACACGGTGAGGCTTAGTATAGTATAGTTGATTGTATCTAGCAATTTGCTATTACAACACAATTATCCCAACAAAACATAAAAATAAAATACACAATATAAACCAAGTATTAAATTTCTTGAATCTAAAAACAGCCAACCACTACTTGTAATAGACCTCTTTAACTAAAAATAAGAAAACCACAAATGATATACAGGCCGATCTTTTACAAGTTTAACACTGAGGTGCCGATTATAGGACGGAAGCTTTCCACATTCATTCCACACATTTTAAAAAGGAAGCAACCGCCTTCGTGTTGTCCACATCTGTTGCCTCTAAGAGAATTCTCATCCGTCTCTCCGGTGAGGGTTTGAAATTCTGAATTTTCACTTTTAGGTACTAATCATGGTAGTGTGCCAGCAGGGGGAATTTAGTGCAGTGCACTGTCAAAAAACAAGGAAATTCTATACTCAAAAATCTTTTGGTTTAACAGAAATTAAAGCCCTTACAAATTCAATCATGCTCCAAAAAGCATGGAAATTGTAAGTTAAGGCTCCCATCTTAACTTCTGTGCCATGTAAGCAGTAAAGACGTTGTATAGTCTCACACATTTTGCTCACTTACAACTTAGGCTCCATGTACCCACACTGTGTCTTGATCTTTCAGCCCCAATCTTCTTCCTCTGCAGGTTGGGGGCAACACTGACACTAGGGACAGGAGGGGATGAGAGAGCAGCAACCCCATTCTTTCCCTATATCCTTTCATTTGGGTTGGGAGAATGGGACATCTGAGTACTGGGAGGGGTGTATATGGAGGAAACAAGGTTGATGGATGTGGGATGTGTACACACAGACATGAGTGGGGGCAATTGGGCACTGGGAGAAGTGTTTTCATCAGGAGGGGGAAGCCAAGTGTTTGGGGAGTGTTTTTGGAGGGCAATGCAGTAAAATAGGTGATGTATATACATAGATGAGGCTGGGGAGCAGGCAATGATAGGAGGGAAGTGTATGTTTTGGGAAAGGGCAGAGAGGTGTTGGGAGGGGTGTATATTCCAGGAGAACTCCAGCCCCGCCCCCACTAATCCCCACCACCCTCACAGAGAACCTATGTTTTCTTGAAAAGACAATGCGCTTTATCTCTCATAGGGAACAGAAGGGTGTGTGCATGGAATGACAAAAAATAAACTGGAGAGGAGGTAGAATGACAGGGAGGCAGCGATGAAAACTGGGTGAAATGATAGGAGTGTTCCCCATGGTATCATATCACTCGTCATTCTACCTGTGTGTCATGGCATTTCTCCTGTCGTTCCACCTAGTTCCTTACTGCTGAACCCAATCCCTGTTCTTCCTTGTCATTCCACCAATTCCCACTCACTATTCCAGGTGCCTTCCTCACTATTGCACAACAGGGTTGGGTGGTGCTTTCGGGTGTACGTCCCCTAGGGCCCTTATCCCCTGGCCCATTCAGCCCCTGAGTCCTGGCTCCCTCGAAAGGAAATCCCTGGCTTCCCTGTCACCCAGGGAGGCTCTCTAGGGAGCCTTCCCCAAGCTAAGTTGGGTCCTGGCCTTGCGCCAGTGCCGAACAGCTGATCAGTGCTGGCGTGAGGCCAGAAGCCAACTCAGGTTGGGGCGGGCTGCCTTGCCTGTCTAGCTCCCTGCAAAGTGCATGGGCCTGCGCAGGGGAGTGCAACAACTCGCAGCACACCCTGTGACAACTCCTCTTTCCCCTGTCCTCCCTCCTGGAGAGGTCACCTTCCCAACCCCCACAGAGAGCGTGCTCCATGTGCTGTCCTGGGTGAGCAGTGCTTTCTAGAGAATTGGGCAGGTACCAGGGGCTCCCAGGCTCAGTTTCATGGAGGAACCCAGCCATCAAAATGACCTTTAAGGGCGGTTTAGCGCCCTGACCCTTGCTGTCCTGATGGAAGCCTCAGGAGCTCTGTCTCCCCCTCCTCCCCACTGGTAGAGGGGAGCTGGGGAGAGAGAGCAGAGCAGAGCAGAGCAGAAGACCACGCAGCGGCCTGGTACTTGCTTGCCAGGCTTTGGTCAGTTTGCTGCTGGAGCAGAGGACCGTCTGGGTCACCTGGCTCCCTTCTTTGGGTATGTAATATTTTTCTGTTTTTATTATTTTATTTATTTTACTTTAACAATTTAATACCCCACCCAACTCCACCTCAGGTGGCTCGGGGTAGCTTACAATAAAATCATAAATATAAAGCAATATCATAATTTACAATAAAATCATATAAATATAAAACAACATTCCCACCCAACTTAAAAATATAACAAAACCTTCCCATAACTCATGCCCCACCACACAACCACCCTCACCCATGCCCTCTGGTGGAACAGCCACATAAAATAATGTTTTTATTTATTTTGTATTAAAATATTTTATTGTTGTTGTTGTTGTTGTTGCTGTTGTTGCTGTTGCTGTTATTATTTTCCCCCTTACTTAGGTTACTCTGTTTTCATGGTCCAGGAGCAATTGGTTCCCTTCCCTGACCAATGCATTTAAAAATTTTATTTGGTTTTATTGTTTAGGGCCGGGGGTGTTTTGGTAATTTTAGATGTTTTTGGATTTTTAAAAAAATAAATATTTTTAGGGTTCTCTGGAGTATTTTGGTTGGTTATTTTAAATATGTTTTTGGATTTTTTTTTAAAAAAATATAGTTTGGGGATATTGTTGGTTTGGGGTATTTTAAATATATTTTTGGATTTTTTAAAAGTTTTTGGTTTGTGCATTGACTGAATATATATATTTCTTTTAAATTTTAAAATAATTTGTGTTTAGATATTGGATATTTGGAGTGGATATGACTGGGTGCTGCAGGAGGGAAATGCAGCAGTGTGAACACTTCAAAAATACTAGCTTTTCACGTGACCTTATATTGTTTTATACTGTTGTGCTTTCTTGTGACAACCCCTTTGAATTTTTGTCCCTTGTCCCGTGTGATTTGATCCTTGAGAAAGTTGAACTTTGAATATTTAAATTGGTTGGTTGGGCTTTTACGTGGGATATTTTGGTGGGCTTTTACGTGGGAAAAATAAAAGAAACGATAGAAGCTTTTCCAAAGCTTAGTTGGTTTGTTAACGGAACTTGAGTTTTGTGTGTTTGCTCGCTCTCTCTCTGTGAAGCAGGTGCAGTGATACAGTTTCACTATAACAGAGCCCTGGCTTTTTATGCCTCCCTCACCTTTTAAGAAAAGGAGTCAAAAGATTATGGATGATTCCTAATGTTAGATGCAAGCATGTTTGAGCAAAGATAGGAAAGTCAGAAAGTCCCGATTGGCAGGGAGCAATTTCCTTACTTAAGTTCATTTTAGCTTGGCATGATAGCAATTGCTATGCATTTCATTTAACTAGATATCTTGTAAGTAAAACCATCTTCTTATTTCCTTGTGTAATCACCAGATCTTGTATTATTTAAGTATCTTAGCTATTGCCTGCTTTGATCTTTTCCCTACACAACACAGGTGGGGTTAAATTAGTGCAATTTTTAAAAGCCAGTGCTACAAACAAGGGAGGGATTCAGCAAGTTAAAAGTAGAGGCGAACACAGAGATATTTGAATGTTAGGGACAGGGGTGCTTAATGGCCTAAGCAAATATGTTTGTTGGGGCCCAGATGTAATGGAAATGAATGTTTGCTTCTCTCTTAAGCTAGTACTCTTCAGTATAACAATGAGATTGGTCCAGTGTGGAGTTGACCAGAATAAATGCTTTTAATGGCAGTGGGTGCCAAGAGGTAGACAAAATAAACATGTTCATAAGCTGTGCAATTGCTCCTGGAGGTTGGTTTGAAATGCTATTTGCTCTTTATTTGTGTTGGAGAATTTGAGAACAGATAAGAGTGGCTTTAAACATGCTCCACAATAAGAATTGGCTTTGGTGCATTGCTGTCTCTTTGGAGAAAGTTGACCATCAGGATGCAGTTCTTTACCCATTGAACTCAATGGCTTAGTTTCCATGGATTTTTACTGGAGAAGGATTACTCCCTTTGAAGTCACGGCATGGATGCAGGGGTCTACTAAATTCAGGGCCTTTTGAATTTAAAACTCCCTCATGCTGGATCATTGGGTGAAAACAGACATGACGCTAACCACCCTTGGTGGTTATTTATGCATGTTGCAGGGCTGTATTGGTGCCCTATGCAGCCCTGCAACATGCATAAATGACCACCAAGGGTGGTTAAAGGGTGGTTAGCGTCATGTCTGTTTTCACCCATTGATACTGATTCCTGACTGATGTATGAACCCACGTAAGCTGCTAGTGTTGGCTAAACAGCGCAATTGCCTGCCCGCTGCAGCGCCACGCCTGGTTGAGGGCAGACTGCTGCTCTGTGTGCCGATCAGGTGTTACCACTAAACAGCTGCTCCGTACTGTGGCTTATGCTGCCTATGTATTTCAGATATTGTAATGCTTGCTTTAATTATTATACACATTTATATAGCGCCAGCAATGTACCTGGCACGTTACAAAAAATAAGATAGACACGGTCCCTGTCTGGGAGCTTATTGCACCTTAAGTACGGTACTTGAAATTTCTGTAATCTGTGCTAGCTTTTCTAGTACTTCAGTTTTCTCTGCTATGGTATGCCTTCCATTAAACACATTGCCTGCTAGTGGTTATTGGAGACAGGTCTCTGCCCAGTGAGCTTACAATATAAGAAGGACAAGGGTGAGAGAAACACAGAGACAGACACACACACACAACCCCATTTTTTACAGATGGGGAACTGAGGCTGTAAAACTCCATATTAATTTCAAAATTCGGCTTGGCCCCGCCTACTATTGGCCCTGCCCACTGCTGGCCTTGCCCACCACCTGCCACTGTTCCACACCCTCTTGTCCCCCCACTCCCAAAGATGCAGCTCTGTCGTATGTTTTCCCAGCCACTTAATGGGATCTGCAAATGATAATAAGATTTATTTTGAATTTGGATTGCTATTGCCTCCATTCCTTCCAATGGGCATTCCATTTTATTAATATCAATTTGAACCCATTATTAAATTCTTATTAAACATTTATATAGCACTGTTCCCAACTTGAGTGTTGCCACCAACCTTCAGAGGAAGAGGATTGGGGCTGAAAGACCAAGGCAAAGTGTGGTTGCATAGAGCTTAAGCTGTAAGAGAGCACAATATGCAAGACTATACAAAGTTTTTACTGCTTACCTAGCACAGATGTTAAGGCAGAAGCCTTACAATTTCCATGCTTTTTGGAGCATGATTACACACACACACCTACTGCTGCTAGGAGATATCAGATCTCTTCAAGGCAGCAACTAATGCCACCTGTACGTGACAAGAAGATGTTAATATAGACTCCGTCATGTTGTTGTAAAATAATTTAAATCTAGTCACAAGCTCAGCCTTTGTATGAATGACAGTAATAACATAATGTATCTATTTAAATAGTCACTGTAAAGCAAATCGAATCCTGATGTAGCTATGGTGGCTTCAGTATAATTACACCAAGGGTCAGTTTGCCCCAATGAACAAAGTTTAAAGTCTTACAACATAAGCAGCTATTGGGGGGGTGGGGTTGATGCAGTGTCTTATTTTATTACTTATTTACTTAAACTTTTATCCCGCCCTTCCCTAAAGTATTGAGGATGTTATACTGTTTAATATAACTCATTCATCAAATACAGCATGAGGCTTTACCCACAGACCTTACTAAGGCAAAACACCCATAGAAATCTGTGGGAGATTTAGATTAAGGGTGCTGGCCCTAGTTCCTTATTGTGAAGTTACATTATTTAAACTAGTGCAGTCTCCAAGTTGACAGAAACATGCACTGACTAATCTAACACAATCTGTGGAAGAGGAGCAGTCATCTCCAGTAATAGATGGGAGAGCTAAATTTAGCATACACTCCTGGTGTATTAAAATAGCATTGAGAAATTTTGCGAAGTCTCTAGCTATCAACCTGTACGGCAAAGCTGCCATCTATATTATTAATAGCTACTCGCCACAAACCTTGCAAGCTGCATGAAGTGATTACAGACTATTAAAAATACATCCTATGCAAAGGTCCCTGAGAAACAAATCCATGAAGCAAGATGAAGACAATCACTCCCATGTCTAAATTATCACAATCTGAAATATCATGACATTAAAATCTATTACTGTAAATGTTCAAGAATAAGAATGATAAAGAAGAATTTAAAGACTTCCATTATTTACAACAGAAACATTTTTCCTTGAGCTCCAATATTAAAATGATAAATTAAAGCAAATTATTTTTTGTATTTGAATAAAAAACGATTAAATAGTCATTCATATAATAGGCTTGTGTGGGAGTTTAGCCAGCAGGCAAAGAGTTGGGTAACTTACAGTCCTCAGCCTTTGAAAGAGAACAGAAATAGCAACCACGCTTTGCCACATTTTATTTTCTCTCCACTTTTTATAAACGACACTGACAAAAATATCAAACGTTCCCTTGTGAGTTATGACTGGATATTGAGAGAGTTAACACTGCATGCCCAGTACTGCTTTCCCCTTTCCCAAAAGGAGGCATGTTCTTCAACAGATAAGAATAATCAATTTTGTTTTGTGTAAATGTACTCATCAGCATTCCACAAACTGTTGCCTCTGCCAATTGTAGCCCCTCAGTTCACAAAACTCAGAGTCAAATCCTAAAGTCCTCACACCGTCCTATTTCCTGTTAGGTTGTCATGATTTGGCATCCAGAGTTTTTTATTTAGTTCTGCAGCTGAACGAATATATGCTGAATACTGAACTGATCACGGAGAAAAAAAAATACACCACCACCAAGTCACCAGAGATAAACAAAAAGTGAGCTAGAAAGTATGCAAGGCTTAATTTAGGGGGAGGATTTGCTAGACCTAGCAACTAAATTCGGGGGGGGGCGAAGCTGAGCCCCGGAAATTATTCCCAGTAGAAATCTGCACCCCAAAATGCTGGTGACACCCAGCTATCTCTCTCTTTTTCATCCGACTCAGGCCTGGCAGTCTTGGTGCTTACACGATGTTTGGTGGCTGTGGGGGATTGGATGGGGCCCCCCCATCATTGATAGGGTCCGTCCTGCCCTAGTATCTAAGGTTTGGAGTCTGGGGTTGCTCCTGGACCCGCAGCTCTGCCTGGATGTCCAGGTGGCGACTGTAGCGAAGGGGGCATTTTGCCAGTTACATCTGGTACGTCGGCTTTGGCCATATGTCTCGGACTCGGATCTGGCCATGATCGTCCATGCTTTTATTACCTCGAGACTAAACTACTGTAATGCACTCTACGTGGGGCTACCCTTGGTGCTGGTTCGGAGCAATGCGAGCATATTACACCAGTGCTTCGCTCTCTGCACTAGCTGCCAATAGTCTTCTGGGCTCAATTCGAGGTGTTGGTATTGACCTTTAAAGCCGTAAATGGCCTGGGCCCTGCCTACCTGCAGGACCACCTCACCCTCTGGATCCTGGATCGGCCCCTGCAGTCACCCGGGGGTGCCCTCCTCGCGGTCCACCGGGTTTCTCGGGTGTTGACCTTACGGAGGGTTTTCTCTATCGCCATACCGTGGCTGTGGAACTCCCTCCCACCGGAGGTCTGCTTGGCCACTGACCTCCCCTCTTTCAGTAGACAATGTAAGACCTGGCTGTTCTGCCATGCCTTTCCTGAGGGAGATGAGGTGGGTGGGTTGGGTTAGGGTGGAGTAGGGGGTAACTTGTTTTTATTGCGGGATTTTAATTGTACTATTGTTGTTTATTTTAATCTGTTTTAACATGTTGTTAGCCACCCCAAGATGCTTTTAGCAGGAAGGAGCGGCATACTAATTGTATAATAATAATAATAATAATAATGTGAAAACAGGAAAAGGCCAATATTGGCCATTTTGGGGTTAGGAGAAAAAAAAAGGCAGAAAAAAACTGGATGGTTTATTTGGCTTTCATTAATGACTTTCCTGCCCCACCCACTGCACTGGCCACCTTGTAGATTAAATCAACAACTCTTGTGTTAGGGTAGGTGGGGATGGAATGGGGGAATACCCACAGACACAGCAAAGGGTTCTCAAGGCCTAAATCCCCTACTATCACACACCTGCAGCCACCGGGCCCCACTCAAATAGATGGAGGAAACAATCCCTCAGGATAGTAGTTGACCCTAGACGTCCCAACAGGGGCGAGGCCGTGTCATCACAGGGGTGGAGCGGGAATGCAACCTTGAGTGGAGTTCCTCCACTCATGCCGCCAATCACCACCACCACCACACCCTCCCGCACCGTGCTTGGAACTGGAAAAAAGGGGGTGGGGTGGGTGGAGACCAGGTGCTGGAGAACGGGGTAAGAGGTACCCGGGTTAGGGGGGAGGGTTCTCAAGGTTCAGGCACACCAGAAGGGCTTAGGTGGGGTCCCAGACCTGAGAGGGACAGAGGATAGCGGTCACGTGCTACTTCAAACACACCCCTTACACTCACACGCTCATATTACTAAAGCCACTCACTCACCTTTCACGCTTTCACCCATTCAACTCTCACTGGATGACACTTGCTACAATCACTTGCTCTCGAGACACTTGCGGCCAGGCTCACAGCGCTGCTGTTCTCTGGCAGCGCTTGAGCCCCAGCGGCGTCTCTAAATAGGGCTAGCCCCGCCCTGCCCAGCACGCAGCCGCACCGACCAGTGCAGCGTCTCGGTCGCATCGCCTCGAGGAGCTGGGGGCGTGGTTGCAGCCCCCATCTTCCCGTCTGCCTGCTGTGTGGGTCCTGTCAGAGCCAGCGGGGTTTCAATCCCCGGATCCTGCTCCCCGCCAACACCACCCGGATTCCCCGCTCGGGGGGGGTCTGGCCTCGCCGCAAGTGAGCTCGGATCCTGACATCTTGTTTTATATTCAGCTGTACTGAGGCAGGCTAGTCCAGTGGTTGCGTTGCCAGCTGGAGAATAGGGTTCATTTCCGTGCTTTTACAAGCTCTAGGCAAGGGGTGTGGCTTCTGGAGCAAGCTTGGGCCCCAGAAATTCAGTTTTCACAAATTAAGCACTTCAGTTCACAAAATTCAGAGCCGCTCCATGCTGCATGTCAGCGGGGTGGGGTATAAATTTTATATTAAAAATAAAAATTAAAAAATGTTCAAGTTCTCACTCAATGTATTGGGGGACATGAATTCCTCTCACCCCCACACGCCTTTTACTTGAGGGCCATTTGTCCCACACCTCAGTTGCAAGAAGGAGCAGGAAGTAGGAAGGAAGGCTGCAGGCAGGAGGCGATGAGGCCTTACTGCATCCCTGGAGCTGCTAGACAATGCTAGGACTTGGCATGAAGCAAGTCTTACAAGGATAAGACTTGGAAAAGAGCGCTGCTGTGGACAGCTGGGTTCCCCAACCACAGCTGGAGATTGGCGGGGAGTGGAGAAAATGCGATCAGCCCTGGGAGGTCGTCTTGGAATCTGGAGGCAGTGGGGGCCTCAGTATCCCAGGTAGTAACCAGTGGTATGCTCTCTGCACTGGCTGAGGCAGCAGGGCAACTTGTGTGGGGCTGCAGTAATTGGGCCCACATGGTGGTGCATCCCTGGGTGTTTGACCCAGTGGATAGGCTCTCCTTATTCCCTACTTCAGGTTTTGGAGGCTTAGGGTGTGGGATACCTACAATGGATCCTCCCACCCCCTTTCCCATTTTTGCTAGTGATTAACCCTTGGCTGGGTTTTGAGTAGCAGGGACCAGCTGAGGGGCACCATGCCAAAGAAGGGCGGCATAAAGAACCTCAAAAATCAGAGGTTGGGAGAGGCGCAGCCTAGGGGAGCCCAGCCAGGACATGGACCTTTGAGTGGGTCAACCAAGGCTATTTTAGCATTGCTGCAAGAGAAGATGGGGATGTTTGAGCAGCTAATGTGTCAGTTGGTGGCAGCGGCAGCTCTAGGAGGGGAGACATTGGGCCACTGCCACTCTGTTGGAACAGTTATTGGATGAGGGCAACCTCCCTCCGCAATCCCCCAGGTTGGGAGAGGAAGATCAGCCTCCCCAAGACAACAGACCAAGGCATGGGGAAAGAAGAGGGCGGGGTTCCCTCTCATTTCAGTGAGGAGGCTCCGGAACTGAGGCACCACCGATGTACACCTGTAGAGGTCGAGAGGAAGCTGGTGAGGAGAATGGAGTTGTTGGAGTAAAGCATCAGCTGCCTGGCAAATAAACCAATGTAAAATCTGCCTACCCGCCAGGATCAGCAGGAACTCGGAGGGCCAGGAGAGGCATCGGGAGAGAGAACAGGGCTTTGTAATTGTGTGGACCAGATGGCACCACCCCTGGAGGCGGGCGGAGGCATGTCCGCTTTAGTTCAGTCTGGGTACTCAGGCAACCAGAGGATCTGTTGGAATGAGGCATGGGCCCCTGGGCCTAGCCAGGGCGCGCGATGCAAGGGTGCATGCCACCCTCAGCCCCCTCAAACTCAGATGGCTCCAGTGAAGCCTGACTTGAGCCAGTCCAGTGTTCAGGTTTGGAAGAGCCTGCCCAACACCCAAAACTGATTCAGTAGTGTAGTGGTTAAGAGTGCAGTACTTGGACCAGAAGGTAGGGGGGAGGCCCCCAGTTCAAGTCTCACCTTAGCCATAAACTCATTGGGTGACCTTGGGTCAGTCACAAATCTCTCAGCCTAACCTAGCTCACAAGGTTGTTGTTTATTTAAATTTATATGCCACCATTTCCAAAGGCTCAGGGCAGCTTACAGATAATAAAAACATTAAAATACAAAAACCCTACCACAACCCCCAATAAACCCACCCATCCCAGTCCCCTATCCCTGCCCACCAAATGCCTTTTCAAATAAAAAGGTGTTACACCGCTTCTGGGAAATGCCCAGGCTTGGGCTCAAATGAATCTCTGGGAGAAGGGAATTCCAAAGCACTGGGGCAGCAAGCAAAAATGCTTCCCTGCAAGCCCTTGTTGTACGAACAAGGCTAACGGATGGTACCCACAGGGAGGTGTTCCTGGCAGATCACAGGGGCTGCAATAGAGCATGGAAGGACAGGCATTTAGAGCTTTAAAGGTCAAAACCAGCACCTTTAATTGTACCCTGAAAGCTATAGGGAGCTCCAGTGGAGACTTCGGAGCACTGATGTAATATGCTCCCGGCACCTCATCCCCCAAAGGAGGCGAGCCATTGCATTCTGCACCAGCTGCAGCTTCCGAACAGCCATTAAGTGCAGCCCCATGTAGAGCGCATTGCAATAATCTAGACTTGAGGTGATGAAAGCATGGGTGACGGTGGCCAGGTCCGAGTCAGAAAGAAAAGGCCGCAACCTCATCACCAGATGGAGTTGGTGGAAAGCGCTCCTGGCCACTGCCGCCACCTGACAATCCAGGCACAGCAGAGGGTCCAGAAACACTCCAAGGCTGCAAAGCTTGTTGAACTCAACAAAATCAAGGGTAAAAAATGAATAGTAGCATACAAAGAGCCAGAAAAGAAAATCAACTAGCTAAAAGGATATGTGAAACCAAAGGCAATATTTACTTGAACAATTTTATATAAAACCATATAGCAAGATGTATGATGCATCTCAACAGTAAATGCAACACGTTTTGGGTGTACAAACGTCTCTCCTCAGGGTTACAATAAATGTGTTGTCCACAAAAACGTGTAAACTTGAATGCTAACTCAAAAACTTTGAAGTGCAGCTAACATATAACATGATTACCTCCAAACACTGGCGGTTCTATTGTATGGGCTGTTGGGCCGTGCCCCACAAGTGCCCTGCTCTGCTGCTGCCTGAAAACCTAGGACTTGGGAGGGGGAAAAAAAGTAATTCGCCTCCGCGCTAAAGGGGGGGGGGGGCAGCATTGGCTCCCAGAGGTCAGGTCACACTTACTAACATTCCAGTTCCCTGCCACGTTGCTGCCTCTCTTACTGACTTCAAATCACACTCTGCTGTCGTGCTTGCAGCAGAAAGAATTAAATCCCCCGGGTTGCGCAGGCGTGCTGCTCCCTCGGCTGCTCCGAGCGTGGTGGTTTCCTCTGCCCTGCCCAGTAGGGAAATTGGACTTTTTTCCAATAGCTGGCGAAAGGCTCCCTTTGCCACTGCCTCTACCTGGCAATCCAGCCGAAGGCTGGGGTCCAATAGGACACCCAAGCTCTAGACCTGGGGAGCCAGCGGGGGGCAGATCCCCTCATCGAGGGGAGTCATCACCCCCGCCGCCCGCCCGCCTGCCTCCTCCCTCCTGGGTGGGGGGGAGGGGTGGCATGGCTGGCTGATGGAGGGACTACGTGCATCTGCGTGCATGTGGGGGTGGGGGAGGGAGGGAGGGAGGCAGCTCAGGCAGGGGGCAGGTCAAGCCTACTTAGCCTGGTGGGTGGCTCGCTGGCGCTACGCAGGGGGGAGGAGCCAGGAGCGCAGCGAGGCCACGTGGAGCCGGCTGGGAGCGGAGCAACTTGTGGGATACTGCAGCTGCGCACAGCACAGGCACTCAGAGGTGCGTTGGGAATTGGGGCTCTTGTGAAGGAGGGAGGCTGGACTGGAGGGAGACAGGAGACAAGTGTAAGCATCTGCGTGACTGCGATAGTGCTATCGCTCTGATTTTTTTTTCCCCTTGTACATGCTCACTTTGCGTTTTGGGGAGGGCACGGAGGAGGCGCTTTGAGGATTCCTTTAGGAATCAATCCTCCAGAAAAATAAATAAATCAATCAATTTTTGGGTGATGGAGGCATCGCCCTGGCGAATTGGGGCCAGAAAAAATGACTAGTGACTGGCAGACTGCTCAATCCTGAGGGGAGGAGGCCGGGACTGGGAGCCCCAGATCTCGTGCAAACTGTAAGCAGCACATGGCTGCCTCTGAAGCTGGTTGAGATCAGGGGAAAAGGCTTGAGGCCCAGTCTGGATGAGCAGCTGTTGAGTGAGAGTGAGGAACAGAACTTGAGGAAGTTATCAGGCCTGAGAGGGCAGGAGGCCACTAGGCCAGGTAAGAGAAAGAAAGGGCTATTTATTTTATTTATCCTTTTGTTTTTTTAAAATGTGATTGCCAGTGAGAAGGAGAATTGCAAAGCCATGCAGTGTTTTTCTCCCAAAATCATGACGTAGTGGGAGGGATTCAATCAAACCACAATACCACAGACTATCAAAGATCAAGCTTGAAGATAGAACCCGGAGACAAAGGCACCCAACTGAGAATTAAAATAATTGACAATGGCAAACTATTTAAATATAAAATCTGTACAATGAATGGGTTTTAATCTTAGTAGCTTCTTGAGAAAAAAATGAAATCATAACTGGTTTGCAATTTTAATTCTGAGTGAGGTGCCTTTGTCTCTGGGATCTTCTTGCTTCAAGCTTGAAGCTTCAAGCTTGATAGTCTGTGGTTAAGGTTTGAATCCCCAGTCATGATTTTGGAAGAAAAATCCTGCATGGCTTGCATTTTAACCTTCCTCACTGACACTCAACACTGAACTGGGGTATGTTACATACAGTCTTGCTTGTGTGCTTGAGGGGTGGTGACCGGTTTATTTATTTATTATTAAAATTTATATGCTGCCCCCTCCTGCTACAAGCATCTCAGGCAGCTAACAACATTTTAAAACACATAACTAAAGTACAATTAAAACAACCTAAAAACCCCAGATTAAGATAACCCATACCCAAGCCCTCCCTAACCCAGCCCAACCCCCTGCCCACTACCCATCTCCCCCACCCCTACCCACTCCCTTCCTCAAAGGCCTGGACGAACAGCCAGGTCTTACAGGCCTGGCGGAAGGCCAGCAGACTCGGGGCCAGTTGAGCTTCCTCCAGGAGGGAGTTCCACAGCCGTGGTGCAACCACTGAGAACACCCTCCCCATTGTGCCCCGCCGGCTAACCCGGGGGACCTCCAAGAAGGCACCCCCAGTGGACCGCAAAGATCGCCCCAGGACCTGAGGAGTGTGGCAGTCTCTCAGATAGGAGGGGCCTGAGCTGTATAGGACTTTAAAGGTTAAAACCAGCACCTTGAATCAGGCTTGGAATGCTATAGGCAACCAGTGCAGAGCTCGGAGCGCTGGTGTTATGTGCTGCCTCCGGCCCAGCCCTGTTAGAAGACGGGCTGCCACATTCTGCACCAGTTTCAGCTTCCAAACCGTCACCAGGGGCAGTCCCACGTAGAGCGAGTTGCAGTAATCCAGCTTCGAGGTGATGAATGCATGGATGAAGGTGGCCAGGTCGGAGTCTGAAACATATGGCCGGAGCCTCTGCACAAGATATAGCTGGCGAAAGGCTCCCTTTGCCACTGCCTCTACCTGGCAATCCAGCCGAAGGCTGGGGTCCAACAGGACACCCAAGCTCTGGACCTGGGGAGCCAGCGGGGGGCGGATCCCCTCAACGAGGGGAGCCATCACCCCCGCCGCCCGACCCACCAACATCACCTCTGTTTTATCGGGATTCAGCCACAGTCTGCTCCGCCGCATCTAGTCAGCCACTGCCTCCAGGCACCGGGAAAGCACCGAGACTGTAGGGCCTGGGTCAGTCAAAAAAGAGAGGTATAGCTGGGTGTCATCAGCATATTGGTGGTTAAGCTCATGTGAATGAAATGTGGTTTGGGGTTAATGAAATCCCAGTCACAGTTGAAGGGGATACATTTTCCCTTATATATTTGCGTATTTTTAATCCTTAATCTGATGTAAAATTAACCCTGCTGTGGCCTTGGATTTTAATTCCAGTGGTTTAGTGGGACTAATCCATCCTGCATGCCATGGTTTGGTTTGCAATGCATTAAAGTCCTCCTCACTGAGCAAGCATGCACTGGACTGGTGTGTCTATCTTACTGCCTGTGTTTTTTTTTAAAAATTGATGTGAATGAAAGATGTGGTTTTGGGTTTGAATCCCAGTCACTGTTGAATGGGATAAATTCTCCTTTATTTGTTTGCATGTTTTCAATCTGATGTAAAAAGAACCCTGCTGTGGCTTTGGGTTTCAATCCCAGTGGTTTAGTGGGACTAATTTTGCATGGTTTGCGATGCATTTCAATCTTCCTCACTCAGCAAGCATGCACTGGACTGGTGTGTCTATCTTACTGCCTGTGTTTTGGGGGTGTTTCAAGCTTGAGGCCTTAGATCACCTCAGGGCCTGAAAAGGTCTTTTTGTGGTAAGGATTGAGGCCTGTGTTCTTTTGCTGTTTGTGGAGGATACAGCTCCATGTAGGCAAGTTCGTTTTATGCTTAAGAAGTTGTTTGGCTGTCTTCAAATTTGGTAGTAGCAGAGTCTCGGGCTTCCCTGTGGAGGCTTTGAATGCCATAGCTGAATAGGGATGGGCGAACGCGGTTCGGAAGTTTGGACTGAACTCGGTCTGTTCGGACGACCAAACCCGAACACGAACTGACCGAACCGAACGTCGAAATGACCGAACAGTTCGGTCAGTTCGGATCACGTTCGGATGAGTTCGTGTGGCAAAAAAAGTGTCACTGGAAGGTCAAACGTGACAGGGAGGGGGAGTCAGCTGAGGTACAGACTTCCAGGCACCAGGGGTGGAGAGGCTTGGAGTAGCAGCCAGCCTGCCGAATCACCATCCCTTTTCACCTCAGACCACTGGCTTCATAGTCTGCGATTGGCCACGGGCTAGGCTGCACGGAGCCAATGGGGCTTGCGGTGAGGCAGGCGCAGCAAGAAACAAAACTGATTGCCTCCCCCCTTCCCAACACCTTCTGAGCTGGTCACTGTTCCAGGCATTTCAGAAGGCTCCCTCTCTCCCAGCAGTTTTTATTCCTTCCTATTCCTAATCCATTGCCATCCTCCGCCTATTTCACCCATCCAACCCATTTACCTCCATATTCTCATTTATTTAGATTATATTAGATAGATTTAGGTGTTATTTTTAGATATATTAATTTAGGTGTTATTTTTTGTTTTTACCCCTCCCTGTATTCCCTGTGTTCAATCTTCCTTCCTCCCTCTGTCATGTATCCTGTATATAGGCATATATGTTTGACCATCTGTGTTTCAATATATTGGAAATCAGAATTAGCCTCTCTGTATGATGACTTCTTAAAAGAGCTGTCCTATAGTGACCTTTCTACTGAACTCTTGACCAGATACTGGAAAATCAGCCTGTATACTGGAATA
>QEPC01011684.1:5457129-5470852 GCA_003113815.1 Sphenodon punctatus
ACAATAAAATCAATCTAAAACAATCATAAATACTTTATTTATTAAATATTAAATATTAACAGGGCTAGACAAAAAACACAAAACAAATGGGTAGGGGACTAAAACCTCCCTACCCACCCTCCCTCCCAAAGGCCTGGGCAAACAGCCAGGTCTTACAGTTTCGCCGAAATGTTAAAAGGCTAGGGGCCAGGCGAGCTTCCTCCGGAAGGGAGTTCCACAGCCGCGGTCCCACCACCGAGAATGCCCTCTCCATCGTGGCCCCCCGCTTAACACGGGGGACCTCCAGGAAGGCACCCCCGGCAGACCGCAGGAGCCACTCTGGGGCGCGAAGGGCGAGGCGGTCCCTAAGGTATGAGGGGCCGAGACTGTGTAGGGCTTTATAAACCATCACCAGGACCTTGAACTTGGCCCGGCACACTATCATGGGTGTGGGGCTATCCTTGCTCGCACAGAGGTGATGTCATTCCAACACACCAAGAAACATCTACTCCAGTTCCAGGAGCCGCCGCCAGGGTTCTGGGGCCAAGTTACTGGCAGGGAGGGCTGTGGCCAATATCCAGAAGCTGTCACTCTAGCCCCAGGACCCACCATCACGGGTCTGGGGCCATCATTCCTTGCACAGAGGTGATGTCTTTCAACTGCATCAAGAAACAGCCACTCCAGCCCCAGGACCCGCCGTTAGGGTTCTGGAGCCAAGTTACAGGCAGGGAGGGCTGTGGCCAATATCTACAAGCTGCCACCTTAGCCCCAGGACCCACTCTCATGGGTCTGGGGCCATCACTTCTTGCACAGAGAGCCTTTTTCCGAATGCCTGAACCGAACCGAACAAGACAGAACTGAACAGCCGAACCCGAATGCGGCAAACGGACCGAACGGCCGAACCAAACGGGCAAACCAGACTGGACCGAACGGCCAAACCACGACCTATTCGCTTATCCCTATAGCTGAAGAGCAAAGGCACCAGTGTATTTCTCACTTTAGTTAGACAATTAGACCCATTCCACATAGCACTGCCACTGCGACCTTACCCGGGGTTTGTGTGGGGAAAAAGAAATGCATAGCTGACACCATGTTGGGTGTCAGGCAGGATTAACCTGTGCCTTCCTGGAACAGCGAGAGACTGCTGCCTTGAGGCACAGGAGCAAGCCCCTCATTTCCAGTGCAATCCCACCTGCAGAGTCATTTACTCAATCCCTCTCCCAGTCTATGTGGTTCATACCTTCTCCACTAGTGTCTTCTCCATGTACAGGGTCACCTGGGTTGATGCCAGTTCCCTCTTGGAATTGCTGGCTTTTGTCTTGGGACATCTAGCATTTCTAGTAGCTGCATCACTCCTCACAACTATGGTTGGCAACAGCATCATGGGGCTTCCCAAGCACACGACTGAAGGGAAATTCTCCTCCCCTTTGGTGGGCCATTCATCCATCCTAGCCTTTTGCAATACAAAAGGAGGCGATTTAGGGCCAATATGTGTGTAAGGTGCAATAGTGCACCAAAGTGTGAGTGCATGTGCATCTGTGCACACAAGTGTGTGTGCATGTGTGTAATTCTGAGTGTAATTGCATGTGCGTGGGGGGGAACACAGGGAGAGACGGACACATACATATTCCCATTTTTTTAAAGATGGGGAACTGAGGTTGTAAAATTCCATATTTCAAAATTCAGCCTGGCCCTGCCTAATGTTGGCCTCACCCACTGCTAGCCCTGCCCATCGCCCCACCAGCCTTTGAACCCACCAGCCGCCACTGCCTCCAAACCATAAAATGTATGTAAAAGAGACTCTAAGGATACAACAACAACTGGAGGATACACAGGAATAACCAAACCCTGGAGGATACAAGCAGGAATAACCAAACCCCTGGTTTGGAGAGAAAGGACAGGGAGGGGTTCAGGTGCCCCAAAGCCGACTGTAATTGGGCCAACTGGACGGTGGCATATACAGTCTTTCAGGGTGTGATGCTTCAAGCATACCCAGGAGAAGGCGTCCAACCTGGTTAAATAAGTAAGGTGCACCTATGACACAGGGAAGTTCAGGGCATGGCTACTTTACAACAAAGCATTTTGTCACCAGGCTGTAACTACTCCAGGAATCTGCTGGTATATCCACATCCAGGACCTGTAGCTGGAGTGCATGAATGATGCAACCAGTGCCCTCAGGTCAGATAGAAGGCACATGCTGACAAAAGGAGTAGTGCCTGCCAGCGACCCCTATGCCCAAGAAGGGCCCACACATTACGGCTAGCTCCAACAAGTTCAGAAATTACAATAACAAGTTTTGCCAGTAAACTGGAGGTCAAGGGCAAGCTCCCCGTGGGTGAGGGAAGGGACCCAGCCTCGGTTAGGCCTGACGCACTGTAGCAGGCACTGCAGGACTACCTTAACCACAGTGCGGTAGCCATAGTGCTGAAGGATTTAGAATCACGGCTTAGGGTGTGACCTCTCCCCATAAAATAATGTCAAACCTGAAGTCCATAACTGGCTTGGAGAATGTGGTTTGCACCAAGGTCCAAAAAGAATGTAAGGAGGGTCGCATCATGGCTCCCTTTGGCCTCCCCCCAATGGCCAACCTGCATATTTCCCCATTAATAGTTCGTGATTCCTAAGAAAGCGCCTAGTGAATTTCTACTAATTCGCCACTCATACCCAAGGAGGGCCTTGGCAAACTATGCTATTCCCTCCGAGCTGCGCTCGGTGCAGTATGCATCACTTGACTCCACAGTTGAAATGGTGTGAAGATGTGGAATGGGTGCTCTTCTGGCAAAGAGCTACATTAAGTCTGCCTTCCACCTCCTCCCGGTCCATGAGCCAAACAACACTGAGCTGTTGGGTTTCACATTCCAAGGAAAGTACTACTTTGATAAGGCCATGCTGCTGGGTTGTTCCATCTCATGTTCAACCTTTGATAAGTTCAGCTCAGTGCTCAATTGTTTGGTGCAGCAGAGTCAGGTTTTCAGCAGGTCATCCATTATATAAATGATTATTTTTTGGGAGGGCAGTCTCTGAGTGTGAGCAGCTGCTGTGTATATTTCCGTGCCGGAATTGGCGGAACGGTCTTGGACTGGTTTTGTTTGTTCCTGGCCGGGAGAACTCACCAGGTGGTCTTGGGGGAGTGTATGTCTTTCCCCCGGGATCTCATGTGTGGAGTCCCACAGGGTGCCATTCTGTTCCCCCTCTTGTTTAACATCTATAGGCAGCCGTTAGGGGAGATGGTGAGAGGGTTTCAGGGCATGCAGTGTCATCAGTATGGTGATGACACTCAGCTCTACTTCTCCTTTTCCATCGACCCAGGCCATGCAGTCTCCTTATTTTCCCAGTGCCTGTCAGTTGTGGGGGCTTGGATGAGGTTGAGCCATCTGCAATTGAATCCTGACAAGATGGAGGTGATGTTGGTGGGCGAGGGCTTGGGGGTGGTTGAATCTCCTCTTGTTGGGGGGGTTCGCCCTCCCATGGTCTCTCAAGTGCGGAGTCTGGGTGTGCTCCTCGATTCGTGGCTCAGTCTGGAATCAGTTTGTGGCCGTGGCGGGAAGTGCGTTTTGGCAGTTACATCTTGTCCGGTGGCTTCGGCTGTATCTCTCAGACTCCGACCTCGCCACTGTCATCCATGCCTTCATCACCTCGAGGTTGGATTACTGCAACTCACTCTACGTGGTGCTGCCCGAGAAGCTGGTCCAGAGGTTGCAGCTGGTGCAGAATGCCGCGGCCTGTCTCCTTATGGGGGCGGGTCGCAGGGAGCACATGACACCAGTGCTCTGGGCTCTGCACTGGCTGCCTATAAAGCACCTGGCCAGGTTCAAGGTGCTGGTTTTAACCTTTAAAGCCCTTCACGGCCTGGGCCCTGCTTATCTGGGGGACTGCCTCACTCCCCATGTGCCCGTGCGACCCTTGAGATCATCCGTGGGAGCGTTTTTGGAGGTTCCCCGGGCAAGGCGAGTGGCCACCGATGTTAGATCTTTTTCGGTGGCCGCCCCTGTTCTGTGGAATTCGCTCCTGGAGGAGACTCGGTTGCCTCCCACTCTCCTGCTGTTTCGGCATGTATGTAAGACCTGGCTGTTCTATCAGGCTTTTGGCGAGGGGTGGGGGTTTCCCCGCATTGTATTGTATTTTAAAATTGTTTTAAAACAATTTTTTTTACTGAGTGTTGTTCGCTGCCCCGGGCTGCCCTGTGGGCAGGAGGGGCGGGATATAAGTTTTAAATAAATAAATAAATAAATAAATAAAATATTTCAGAATGTTGTTGAGGAACTTGACGTTCTGCTAGCGCAAGAAAAACAGAGGCCCAGTTACATCTTTGGCTTTCTCAGGGATAGAATTGAATGTTGCAAGGAAAACGAATTGGGGATGTAAGCTTGGCACGAGTGCCAGGGCAGAAATTGTGTGGAAAGGAAAGAAGGGCATGCTCTGGGAGCAGCTGCTGCTAATTCTACACATGGTTGCATCCTCACAACACCTTGCTATCCTGCTACTCTCTGCCCCCTTTCCCTGCCCTCCACTTCCTGGCATTTAAGGCCAGAATTGTTTTGGGTTGATAGAGTCTATTTATTGGAGTTGGGCATGAAAATGTACCGGACTGTTTTGAAGGTCTCACTACATGAGGTAGTGGGTAATTAGATCTGGTTGGGGGCAGGGGCGTATGAACCAGCCAAGCAAAGCTGGTGGTTCTCTGTGGCAGGGGGGTGGGGGGGTCAAGTTAACATTTGACATTGGTTAAAGTAGGCATAGTCTGTTAAGAAAGACATCTTCTTATGAGATAGGGAAATGTAACCCTGCGCATGGGCTGGGTGTGGCTGGTGTAAGGGCACTTCCCAGGGAGTGGGGGTTTCGCAAGCCACCTGAGAACTAATGCAGTTCCAAGTCCACATATCCTCGTATACCTTGGATTCTGATGAGAGACAAAACCAACACCTCTCCCATCCACGGGCTTTGCTGTGAGGTGGAGGTGCCCTTAGGTTGTTTCATTAATTGGTCTGGGGACCTGAGTGTGCCTCAGGCAGCCTTGGTGGTGGTGTTCTATTGTTAGGTATAACAGGACCAAGTTCATTAGGGGGTGGCGTTACCTCCCTACCACCACCAATAAAATCTGGATTGGCAATAAAGAATGAGGCCATTAAAAACCAGATGATGTGTCCCTGTCTCTTACAAGGATGCGGCAACAATAAGGTAGAAGTGCTCATATAAAAAAATAATTAACACTGATAGACCTATACTTCTCTTGGGGCTAATTTAGTATTAAAATGCCATTTCCAAGAATGCAGCCAATCCAAGCCAACATTGACTCCATTGTGCCAAACACTGTGTAGGCACACAAAGACAGGGTGTCTGTCCTGAGCCACTTGCATTTTACAGGTGGAAGTAAACAAAGGTACAAGAGGAATTATGATGTGGTATTAGTTTGTGTATACTAGGCTGCTATTCAAATACATAAATGTGTGATACTTTAACAATGTCATTTAATAGATAACAAATACTCAGAGTCATCAAGTTCCAGAGCTACAAGGGATCTCAAGGGGCATTTAGTCAAGCCCCCTGCACCACCGCAGAACCTGTCACACCCCAAATGCTTACCAGCAGTATGTCACTACTAACTATCTTCTTTGCCCAGATGAATTTAAATTTCACATGAGCATCCCTTTATGTTATAAACAGCAGTCCAAAATTAAGGACAATGGAAGTATTAGTAGCAGTTTATCCTCGGGAAAACCGGAGCAAAACTCCAAACTCAACATAACCTAACACTTGCATTTTCTTCTCCAAAACTCTGTCTTACATAAACTGTCACTTTTTTACAGAAACACTGCAAAAATAAGTGACTCTCGAGGAACATTGCAAGGGGGAACAGGCATTTTGTTATATGGAAAGTATACAATTGAAAAAGGATATAAATTTGCAATAAGCCTATGGTCAAATCCTACTCAGATAGGGACACACTTCTCTGGTTGTATCTGTATTCCTAAAACTTTCAACTTTTCTTTAAAATATTTGTACCTCTGTGTCAGTCCTACATTCAAATAAACAGAATATCAAAATACAGTTGGCGTGCATGGCCAACACTGAAGATGTGTTATGAAATTACCTGACAGGCTGTTCAGCTATGGAAAGGTTAATGAACATGCTGTACCTACTGCAGCTATCCAGAAATACAGATATACACAGATCAATTCAAACCATTCCCTGGCAAGCAATATTGATACAAAATTCTCAAAATACTTTGGTGCCTTTATAACCATATCTACCCACTCAACATTTGTTTAACACACTGCATTATCGCCAGTATCCAAATTAAGAACAGGGTATTTTTCACCCAGTCCATGAAATTATTAATCACATATGCAGCAAATTAACCTGGAAATGTGATAGCCTCCCCCTTTCTGACTCTGTTCAAGTCAAAGTTCACAGCACACAGAGAATTAAGCAGTAGGGTTCAGGAGATTTTTGATCTCAATTAGACCAATGCATTGAGTAACAAAAATGACAATTATTACTCAGTTTTGCAGGAATAAGTATAAATCACTTAAGACTGTTATAATGTACATCAAACTTGCATTTATGATAATGCAGCCACAATCATAACAACCAGTTTTGTCTACATGCTCCCTCCCTCATGCCCACTTTAGATCCTAATTGAATAGGGGCACCAATAAATGCATCTGTAGGCATATGAGCACTCCCACTCAAGTCAACAGGAGTTCAGGACTACTTCTTAAAATATATTATGCATACGCTAAAGTATCTGGTTGAATTGGGGCTTTGGACCATGTCCCTGTATGTTTATACAGGGTGAAAACAGATGAGACAGTAGCCCAGGTTAGCCCCCTCTGGATTGGTGGCCACCTACCTGTTTGTTAGGTGGCTGCCAGATGTTCGCTGGTCTAGAAAGATAAGCAAAACTGCCAGATTAGTTTTTATCTAATTATATCTTATTATGTAGTTTCTATTTTCCTACAGTGTTTTACAAAGGACAAAGTAGCAAAGCTTTTAACATAATTTCCCCCTTGTCTGGATTCACTTGAAGAGCTTTTCTATAGAAAACTTTATTTAAAAAACCACACACAGACACACACACACACACACACACACACACCCAACCCTTTCCCAAGATAATTGCTGCTCTGGAGCCTTTGTCAGTGGCTGTGAGTCAGGGCTTCTGGTATTACTTAATAAAAAATGCCTGAATTAAATTTTGCTCGTTTAAGAAAGATGAAATCTTTTGAATGGGCAAAGCCAAGAATTTCCTTAAATATCTTTTAATAGCCATCAGCAAAGCCCATAATAATGTTGAAAAAATGAGATCTATTCTTCAGATCAGTAGTCTTCATTTTCAAGGCAGATAAAATTGTCCAAAGAGTATAAATTTACATCATCAAACGGTGCTCTTGATCTTCCTCATTGACTCCTTCCATTGTTAACGGATTTGAGAACAGCAACTCCAACAATACAAGATTTGTACTATGGAATTTGGAGGGATCTAAATTTCTGTCCCTAGGAATAAGCGTGAGTTCACCACACTATGTAGGGTGTGGGAACTTTCCAAATTTTCTGGGTGCTGTTTTTGACCTTTAAAGCCCTTTTTAGATTAGGGATGTACTGAGTAGTTTAAAAAACATTCACAAGCATTTCCGAGTTTCTGAGGATTGGGCCCTAGTTTTGGGGCCTCTCCTCAGGAACTCGGTAAATACTCAGGAACTCGGAAGCAGAAAGCGGGAAAGTGATCAGTGGGGGCAGGTAACAGGGCAGCGGGGGCAGGGAAGGGGGGAGCAGCAAACTCACCTAAAGGCAGAGGGAGCCAGGTGCACCACTGTGAACTCTACAGCTGTGTGTTTGAATGCAGTTCGTCCAAGCATGCTCAGTCTAAATCTCTCTGGGAGCATTCTGGGAAATGTAGTCCAGCTTGTTCCATAGAGCATTAGAGCTTATGCCTATGGGAGCAAGCTGGACTAGATTTCCCAGCTTGCTCCCAGAGAGATTTAGATAGAGCATGCTTGGGTAAACCACATTCAAACACAGCAGCAGAGTTCACAGTGGCGTACATGGCTCCTGCGCCTTTTAGGTGAGTTTTCTGCCCTCCTTCCCTGATTCCTCGGCCATTCGGGACTCAGTAAAAAGAGGCCAATACTGCCTCGATATTCTGTAAAATCCAAGTAAATCTGAGCTCTGAGTTTCAGCCCTATTTTAGATGAATGAGTCTTTATCTTTTCTAGAAGCAGTAACCAATTTTATAAAAGAATTTATGTTGTAAGTAACACTTACCATTGTATTACTGCAATTCGCTCTCTGTAGGGCTGTCCTTGTTGACTGTTTGGAAGCTGTAGCTGGTACAGCATGCGGCAGCTCCACTCCTCTCAGGAACAAGTCACCGGGAGCACATTACGCTGGTGCTCTGCAGTCTGCCCTGGCTACCAATAGATTTCAGGGCACAATTCAAGGTGATGGTTTTGACATTTAAAGTCCTAAATGGTCTGGGTCCCATATATCTGAGAGACTGCTTGTCCCACCATGTCCCACTGCAGCCCCTATGGTCGGCTGGGAGCACCCTCTTGCAGGTTTTATTTATTTATTTATTTATTTGTATTTATTTATTTTAAAAGCTTATTACCCCGCCCTGCCTGCCATAGGCAGCTTGGGGCGGCTTACAACAATAAAAAACAATTAAAACAATTAAAAGACATCATAGAAAGGAGGAAACAGAGAAAACCCCCCCTACCCCCCACCCATCACCCCTCTCCCCTGTCAAATGCCTGGTGGAACAGCTAGGTGTTGCAACTTTTTCAAAAAGAAGGGAGGTCCGGGGCCAGCTGGGCCCCCATCGGAAGGGAGTTCCACAGGCACAGCCACCGAGAATGTCCTCTCCTGCGTGGCCACCCGAGAAACTCCGGAGAACTTGAGCAGGGTATCCCCGGACAACCGCAGGGGCCGATCCAGGACACGGGGAGTGAGGTGGTCTCGCAGATAGGCGAGATAGACCATTTAGGGTTTTGTAGGTTAAAACCAACACCTTGAATCAGGCACAGAAACCCACCGGCAGTCAGTGCACAGAGCGGAGCACTGGTGTAATATGTTCCCGGCGACCCAGTCCCACTAGGAGATGGGCCGCCGCATTCTGCACCAGCTGCAATTTCCGAGCCATCACCATGGGTGGCCCCACGTAGAGCGCGTTACAGTAGCCTAGTCGAGAGGTGATGAAAGCATAGATGACTGTGGTCAGGTCAGAGTCCGAAACAAACGGACGAAGAAGTTGCACCAGTTGCAATTGGCGGAAAGCACTCCTCGCCACAGCCTCCACCTGGAGATCCAGGCAGAGTTGCGCATCGAGGAACACCCCTAGACTCCGTACCTGGGAGGTCAATGGAGGACAGACCTTGATGGGGGGCCACCAATTCCATCGTCTTACCCACTAACATCACCTCCGTCTTGTCAGAATTCAGTCTCAGTTGATTAGTCCTCATCCAATCCCTCACTGCCTCCAGGCACCGAATAAGCACTGAGACTGCCAGGCCTGGGTCTGTTGAAAAAGAGAGGTACAGTTGGGTGTCATCAGCATATTGATGACACCGTACACCAAACCCCCTAATCGCCTCGTTGAGCAGCTGCATATACACGTTGAACAGGAGAGGGGACAGAACCGAACCCTGCAGAACTCCATACGAGACATCTCGGTATGACGAAAACCAGTCCCCGAGATTAGGGATGTGCGAACAGAACGGGGCTCGGATGTTCGGCCGTTTGGCCCGAAAACTAAGTTCGGGTTCGTGTGTTTGGTCCCGCAGAGTTCAGACCCCCCGAACGTTTGGAAAGTTTGGCCACAGGAGAAGCTTGGGGCACTCCAGGGGGGCCCGTGGGGGCATGGCAGGCTGTCGGAGACACAGCAGCAGCAGATGGCCAGGAGGGCTTGGGGCTTGGCACCCCGGCTTGCCCGGGCACGCAGGCTCAGTGCTTGGCCCCCGGCGGTGCCCATGGTGCCATGGCTGGCCATGTGAGACCCAACAGCAGCAGCAGAGGTTGGGAAGGCTTTGGGCTTGATAGCTGGCCTGGCACCCCTACTTGGCCGCGCATTGCAGGCTGCCAGGCATCAGCGGAGCAGTGGCGGACATTGGATTGCCCGGTAGCAGAACCCACGGTACAGCAGAGGCATTAGCGGCAGCAGCAGAAGCAGACATTGGATTGCCGGGGCACAGAACCCATGACACAGACAACAGAGGCAGAAGAAGCAGACACTGGATTGCCAGGGCACAGAGCCCATAGCACAGCAGAGGCAGCAGAATCGGACATTGGATTGCCAGGACACAGAACCCATGGCATGCCGTGGAATGATGGCTCCCCTTGACTGTAACGTAGGCCCCAGAACCTTGATGGTGCGTCCTGGGGCTGGAGTGGCTGGCTGTTTCTTGATGCAGTGAAATGACAGCTCCCCGTGAGCGGAATGACGGCCCCAGAACCCTGATGGTGGGCCCTGGGACTAGAGTGACAGCTTCTAGATAAAGTGGAATGACGCCTCCTCGTGGATTGCCCGGTGTCAGAACCCGTGGCACAGACAGCAAAGGCAGCATTGGCAGCAGCGGCAGACATTGGATTGCCTGGGCAGAGAACCCATGGCACAACAGAGGCACCAGAAGTGGACACTGGATTGCCAGGGCACAAAACCCATGGCACAGACAGCAGAGGCAGCATTGGCAGCAGCAGTGGACATTGGATTGACCGGGCACAGAACCTGTGGAACAGCAGAGATGGCAGCAGCAGGATTTGCCTGTGCACAGCACTCATGGAGCCAGGATGGTAGGATTTGCAAGGGAAGAGCTCCCATACAGCAGCAGACAGCAGCAGCAGGATTGCATGGGCACATTTGGATTTGCCAGGGTAGAGCACCCATGGACCAGCAGACAGCAGCAGTGGGATTACCAGGCCAGTGGGGCACGTCACCTAGGGTTGTCAGGGCAGGCAGACAGGCAGCTTGGCATGAGAGGTAGGTGGCTGGGGCAGGGCTTCAGCTTTGCTCACAGGGTGGACAGACAGGCACTTTGGCATGAGCATGGGAAGGCAGACTGAGGCAGGGTTTGATCTTGGCCACCTGGGTGAGCAGGCAGACAGGCAGTGTGACATGAGCAGAAGGCAGACTGAGGCAGGGTTTAATCTTGGCCACCTGGGCAGGTAGGCAGACAGGCAGAGTGGCATGAGAGACAGTAGGGAAGGCAGGCTGGAACCTTGGCAGGGCACTCAGATAGGCTGGCGAAGACTGTGCCGCACGTGCACGCGCGAGAGAGCCAGTCAAATAGGTGGGCCGAGATTGTCTAGCTAGAGGTCGGTTGGCAGACTTACAGCTTCCCAATGCCACCCTGCGTCATGAGGTCAGTCAGATAAGCTGGCCAAGGCTGTCTAGTCAGAGAGAGAGAGAGGCTCTAACTGCTATTAACTATTCTAAAACCTATGGCACTAAATGAAATATTATCTAATATCTACAAAGGCCTAGTCCTACAAACTCACTATAAAATATTAAAACTGAATCACTATACACTATCTCTATCTCTATAACTAAGCTAACTCCTACATCTATCTATCTATCTATCTATACATACATACACACACACACACACAGGAATGGGGGGGGACACAAACACCTCACAACAAGCAACACAGGGAGGGGTACAAAACTGAAATTAAACCTAAATCAATCTAATGCTACTCTAAATAAATCCAAAAACAGGGGAAGGGAATCAGGGATAGAATATATACAGGGAGGAGGGAAGGGTTCAATGGAGGGGAGAGAGAAAGAACACAGGAAGGGGTACAAAAATTAAAACAACACCTAAATCTATCTAATCTAATCTAAATAAATGAAACTATGGAGGTAAACGTGTGGAAATGGGTGAAATAGGAGGAGGATGGCAATCGATTGGGAGGAACACAAACTGCAGGGAGAGGGAGACTTCTGAAAATGCCTGCTGACAGGAACAGTGGCTAGCTCAGAATGAATTGGAAGGGGGGAAGGCAATGGCTTTTGTTACTTCCTGCGCCTGCCTTACCACAAGCCCCATGGGCTCCGTGCAGCCTAGCCCATGGCCAATCACAGACTGCGAAGCCAGTGGTCTGAGGAAAAGAGGGATGGTGACTGGGCAGGCTGGCTGCCAGTCCAAGCTTCTCCACCCCTGGCACACATCCGAACGCGGCCGAACTGTTTGGCTGCTTCTGCGTTCAGTTCGGGCATTCGGTTTGGCCGTCCAAACGAACAGAGTTTGGGTCAAACACCGAACGTCCGAACCGCATTTGCACATCCCTACCCAAGAATCACCTGTTGGGTTCTTCCGGTCAGGAACGAGAGGAACCATTCAAGAACAGTCCCGTTCACACCTGCACAGTCCCACAGGTGTGTCATCAACATCTCATGATCAATGGTATCAAATGCAGTTGACAGATATAACGATCAGCAGGGTCGAACGACCCTGATCCATATCTCGGCGCAGGTCATCTACCAAAGCCACAAGTGCAGTCTCAGTGCCATAAGCCGGACTGAGAAGGATCAAGAAAACTGAGGCGATCAAGATGCCCCTGGAGCTGCCAAGCCACTACCCATTCAATAACTTTCCCTAAAAAGGGAAGGTTAGAGTCAGGCCGATAGCTGGCAGGGGAGTCAGCGTCAAACGATGGTTTCTTGAGGTTCCATTTGTTACTCTTGTCCATAGGACGGGGGTGTGCAGGAGGGTGTTCTTGGTTGCTGCCCCAGTTTTGTGGAACTCCCTTCCCCAGGAGGTTTGTTTCAGCCCAAGCCTAAGCATCTTCCAAGGCAGTGTAAAACTTTTTTATTTGTGGGGATTTGGCAGGTGGGGATAGGGGTTGGATGGGCTTGTGGGTAGGGTTGTGAGGATGGTGGGAGTTCTGAGGGGAGGATGGGAAGTTTTATTGTTTATCTTTTAATGAGATTTTATTGTTTGATTGTGAGCTACCCTGAGCCTTTGTGGCAAGGGTGGCAAATAAATCTAAATAAATAAGTAAATAAATAAATTAGGGTGAAAACAAGCAAGACATTAAACCACATCAGGTGTGTGTCCACCCGTTCATTTATTAGGTGGAAACCAGATGCTAGCCCACACCTATCATGAGGTCACCACCCACCTTCCAGTAATGGCATCTCCCAGGAGTTTGTGGGCCCACCCTGTGTGCGAATTTGGGCTAATGTGAGCCCATGTATCCACATTTTGTCAATTAGGTTACCTGCAGCCTCACCCACATCCAGGTCCAGAGAGTCATGCCTACGTAGGGGTGGGACATCTGGCAAAAAAACGGTTAAAAATCGGTTTACCGGTACCGGATTTATTGCATTGATTTCAATGGGAAACTGTCCCCATTGAAATCAGTGGGGGAAAAAACCAATACCTCCCCCCTCCCAGGCTGTGCGGGTGGAAGGGGAGGCACCCCCCACCCACCCTGCCCAGCCTGGATTTAATTTTTATTTTTTTTACCCTAAGTCCCTACTCGCCCGGAGCCCGCACCAGCAGGTACTAGGGTGATCCCTGGGGTGGGGGGTGGTTTAACACTCCCCCCACCCCAGGGATCACCCTACCTCCCCACCCAGGAATCACCTACCTTTGGCGCTCCGGGCGGCGACAGAGGTGGCAGCACGGCGGTCCGGCGGCTTCAGCACTGGCTGGTGGCTTCAGTGCTTTCTAGGCCTTCCGGGGAAACCTGGAAGTTCCCCGGAAGGCCTAGTAAGCGCTGAAGCCATCAGCCATCGCTGAAG
>QEPC01011684.1:5471123-5489523 GCA_003113815.1 Sphenodon punctatus
TTTTTTTTTAAATCCAGGCTGGGCAGGGTGGGTGGGTGGGTGTTCCCCCTTCCACCCGCACAGCCTGGACTGGGGAGGGAAAGTGGTTGGGGTTTTTTTGTTTCTTTTTTTACATTGCGGCCATTTATTTCAATGGCTGCAATGTAAAAAAATCCGGCACGGGGATCCGGTACCGGTACCCCCAAATACCGGAATAATCTGATACTGCTGGTACAGCAAAATACCTGCAGTATCAGATACTGGATGTACCGAACTTCCCACCCCTAATGCCTAGCATGCCCAGCCTGCTGAGAGGCTGGTAAAGGAGAGTGAGTCAGGGGTGCCCCATCCACCAGCCACCCCTGGCAGTCTAGACTGATGAAGGAGCGGCCACTTCCTTCCCGTCTCTGCTGTCACTGGTGCCACGGAGTGGAAGTTGCTACAAGCACATGAAATGGAGGGCTGCACATTTATTAGACTGGACATGCTAAACCTGTGGGTGAGGTCCATGCGACCTGGTGGCTGCATGGACTGAACACAGACTCCAGCTGGCTAACTTCCCATCTATTTTCACCCTTCATTAACCCTCCAGTCATTATTAATTTATTATTATTATTATTATTATAAGCACTTGTATAGCTCCAGCTGTGTACCTGGCACTTTACAGAACAATGAGATGGACGCGGTCCCTGCCTATGGCTTACAATCTAAAAGACTCGGAGGGGGGAGACAAGGAGAGGGGACACAGGGAGACACAAGGGACAAAACATTCAAGCGGATGAGAAGTCTCAGGTGCACGTGCTTGGCTTGGTTGCAGTCAGGGGGAGAGGGGGCAGACTGTAAATGTCTGTAAATGTAAATGGCAGACTGTAAATGTTGTGCCATTAAAGGAGAAAGAAATCTTTAATATAACTGACTCACATCAAAACCACATCATTAGGAGCAGTGTGGAAACATCACAATACTTTCTAAATATACAAAACTTATATTTCACATTAATGCTACCATTGATATTTACACACATCCAAGGTGCATGGTATGATTTTTTAAATACAATTTACTTATTTATTTATATTTATAAAATCATTTAATATCCTGCCCCGCCTGCTCCAAGCAGCCCGGGATGGCTTACAACACATTAAAAACAATAAAACCATAAAATACAATAAAAAGGGAAGGCCCAAACCACCCCCCTCCCGCTCTCCCCATCCAACCCGACACCCCATCTTCCTCTCCAAAAGCCAGGCAGAGCAGCCAGGTTTTACACATACGATGGAAGGAGGGGAGATCTGGGGTCACCTGGGCCTCCACTGGGAGGGAGTTCCACAGCCTAGGCATGGCCACTGAGAACGTCCTCTCCATAGTACCCCCATGGTGGGTAAAGGTTTGATATTGCTTTATTTATTAATTATTAATTTATTATTATTATTAATTATTATTATTTTTATTATTCCCGATATGCCACATGTAGGCAGGCAGACAAGCAGGAAAGCAACACATTTCAAGGCAGCTAAATCCCGATATCAACAATCCAAGGTGTCTGCAAGCAGATGTCATGCATACATACAGAATCATATATGTACATCTGAAGTCTCCGGAAGAAGCACTCCAACCAACAGACTATGCGTATACAAATGAGGTGGGAAAGGAAAAAGATGATTGGTTCAGCTGCTGGAGATCTATCAATGAACACAGTCCATGGGGGTCTCACAGGGGCATCTGTAACCGGGGCTGGGGGGGGAGGGGGGAACAATGAGGTGGCCACAATAGGGACTTTATGGGGGAATGTTTTTCTGCCTATGAAAGATCATGGCTGCCTTCCATGTTAGTGATTTGTACAAGAGACTGTATCTAGATTCATATATTCACATTTTTTAAAAAATTACCCTTCTCCTTGACTAGCGGCAAACGTGGGTGTCCTGTAGCTTTTCAGTCTAGCTTAGAAACCATTAACTCAGACTACAAGGTCATGTAGATAAGAATAAAATCAACAGATTGTCCTTCTGGGTGCTTTTCAGATACTGTTTGGTGTCTCTCTAAAGCACATTCTTTGCAACATTGAAACCAGTTTGTTCAAATATTTACACGGCTGCATTTTTAACCTATGCCTCACCAACTATAGAGTTATGTTTCTTTGCTACTTCACTGCTAATCATTGAAGGCCCAGTTCTCATTTCAACATCAGTTTCACTCCATATAATTCCAGTGGTTTCAAAAGACATTACTAATTATTTAGGAGTTAAGCCTACCAGCAGAACATGGGGCAAATGGTACACCATACAGAGGGGTTCTCAATAGCACTGAGCACACGACTCCAACCCCACCAGTATACATTCTTAACAGAACTTGGTATTATATCTACTACATAGACGTGGTCCCCCAAGCACTCAACTCCACAGCAATGCTGAGAGTGGGCATTTCTGGGACTGGATAAGGATGTTGCCCCACTGTACTCCTTCTTTCTCCCCATCTCTCTAATTTCTATCATCTTGATTCAGTTCCCTAAGACAGTCTCCCTTCCCCACCCTCCTTTCCTTGTCTCTCTGCATACTCCCTCCCCATTTGCAATCTTGTCTTGTCCATTCTCTTTCCCTGCCCCACCATCACGCTCAAGGTGCAAGTGACCCCCTCACTTCCCTGCAGGCTCCGTTATTCTCTTTGACCTGTGGGGCAGGTGATAGGGGGTCAGATTAATTCCTCTCTCAGCTACTGTAGTGGGAGGCTCCAAACCACCAGATTATCCATTTGAACGTTCCTCAATTTAGTCAAACTCCACCCCCTCCCCATTAGAAAATGCTTTTATTCCCAGATGTTGATTGTCAAATGGTCTTAGTCTGCCATGTGACTTAGTGGCAGCTCCACTGAATGGTGGGTAGAAATGGCTCCGCAATTAGATGTGTAAAATATCAACAGCTACATGAATCCCACAGAATATTCTCTAGTATTCAAATGGCAGAAGTGCATGCAATGTTAAGATTGAAACAAAAAAGTAAGTAATTTATAGATAGTGTTTACAAACCATTCTTCACTTATTATGTCATAAAGAGTTCTGCAAGCCCTAGTGAGCCAGATTTTAGTCTTATCTCAGTTGTTATTTGTGCATATCCAAGCTGATTCCACTGAAAGAAGTCACACTGAATTTACTTTTCTTGAAATTTGTCATGCAAGATGCTAAGCAGTTGGTGTTAACCCAGTAGAACACTAAATGTCATGCTTAAAGACAATTCGTAGGGATCTCCGTACCTGGTGGTGCTGGGGCATTGGCCCCAGGTCCGGCAGCGGTGGGTCCAGCAGCAGGGGCGCTCTGGAGCGCTTCAGTCTTCTACTAGGCCTTCCAGTTTTATCTGTAAGGCCTAGTAGTTGCCTGAATTGCTCCAGAGCGCTGCCGCCTCCGGACCTGCCTCCGGACCCGCCACCACCGGACCTGGGGCTGGAGCCCTGGCACCACCAGGGTGATCCCTGGGGTGGGGTGGGGTGTTTAACAAAAAATTACAAGGCTGGGCAGGGGGAGGAGGGGCTCCTCAGCACCCCTTCCACCCACACAGCCTGGCGGGGGGAGGGAAAACCAGGTTCCTCCCTGTCCCCGCCTGAACAGGTTTGGAACCCGAACTTTGTTCAGCCGGTGCGGGGGGTGGTTCGGATTCGGGGTGTTTGTGAACAGTCTGAACACCCCGAGTTCGGGACGAACCCCAAACTTCCGAACCGCGTTCGCACATCCCTAGCACCCTTCCTGAATCAAGGACTGAGTTCTGTCTCTCTCGACAATCTAGTGGCAAATAGCCAAGGACTAATAGCAGTAAGCAAGATACAATATTCTGCCTGAACTGTGACTTTTCTTGTTACCTTCGTATCAATTTATATTAAAAATGTTTTCGAACCTTACAATATGTACAGATTTGTGAATTAATTATGAGAGCTCAGAGTATTTTGATTGTGTTATGATTATTAAAATGCAATCATAATACAAGGCCAAGATATACCATGGTATTAGAAAAGAAAGATCTTACAGAAATGGCCTATCAAACATAAAATACTGAGTACTGAAGCCTAAGCTTCTGCAACCTTGCATCTCCATGATCTCATGTCAATTTTAAATTTATGTGCAAAGCTTGCTGAATGTCTTCCACATATGTGTCCAAATGGACCATAGCATTTCCAAAAATGAGAGTTTTTAATTCTACACCCAGTTTCTCCCATCTTCCACAGTGAAATCAGGAACATGATTTCGAAATACAGGTTTTCCCAAGACTCTTGCTGGGTGAAAGAAATAAGACACACACATCATCTGAGCAGTGTACTTAGTAGGGAAGCTTTCCAGCAACATACAATTGTAGAAACGTTTTAGTTTACTTGGATTCAAATACAAAATCCTTCCCCCCCTAAATTGGGATCAAGGGTTCTTGGGTGTTTATTTTTCACGGATGATGTGGCCCTGCTTTCGCAGACTGCTCTAGGGCTGCGGAGACAGATGCAGGCTTTTGCGATCTACTGCAGGGATAATAAACTTAATATTCATTTCTTAAAATCTAAGATAATGGTGTTTTCCAACCAAAGGCAGTCCTACAAATGGAATATTCAGGGTCATTCCATCCAACAAGTCAGTAATTTTAGGTACCTGGGGATTCTTTTTAATCAATCCGGCTCTTGGAGGGATCACGTGCTGAGGGCAATTGTGCAGGCAAAGGCAGTGGCTAGATTGATCTTATCCTATTTCAGGAAATCTGGTAGGAATGCTCCCTTTCTGGCTCTTCAAGTCTTTCACAGTAAGGTGAGTGCCCAGGTATTCTATGGGGCCGAATTATGGGCCCCTTTTTGTGGTCATCTCCTCAACTCCATCCAGGCTAGTTTTCTTCAGGGCCTTCTTGCTGCCCCAATTGGTATCCCTCATGCGGTGATAAGGCTGGAGTGGGGCCAGAGCAGTTGGAACCAACAGGTCCCAGATCGGGCCACAAAATTGTGATGTAATTTGGCCAGTGGCCAGTGTTCAGTTATACTCCAGCTTTTAAGGAGAGATATCTATTCTAATCCCTGGCAGGAAAAGATAGAGGCCTACTTCAGGACATTGGGTATGCCTGTGGCTTATTTACACCATAAACCGGTGACTGCAGTCTGTAAGGAGAGCGAGCCACCAGAGCCAGGGACATTGAGAGACAGAATGAAAGAAGCAAGATAAGAGTATCTCTCCATGTGGGAACTTACCTTCAATGGGTCCCGGAGGTGGATCAGGTGGCGCCCTATTTGTCCGCTAGTTTGCCGGTCAGAGGTAAGCTTCTCTTATTCCAAGCAAGAGTCAATGCCTTGCCCTCCCATGTTTTGGAGGGGCGGGTAAGGGGGATCCCCTTCCTAGTAAGATTATGCCCCTTCGACAACACAGCGGTGGAAACTGTGGAACACATTCTTCTGAATTGTCACCTTTATGACAAACCAAGAAAGGAGTATTTGCTTCCTCTCCTGGAGGAGCTACCAGGCAGATCTGACTCCATCTTGACTCATTGGCTCTTGGGCGCTAAGGAGGAGCAGATTTGGCGGAATATTGCCTGCTTTTTGATACAAGCTACCCAGTTGCGCAGGAATTTCCTGGAATTCAAGGGAGCTTGTGACACTAGGCAGGGGGGCTACGGGGGCGAGTTCCTATCTTCCCTGGTCCTCAAATTGATGACACTTTATTTTGCCCCTTTGGGATTGATCAGAGCGATTGCTCTTTTTGTAAAAAAAATTTAACTAGTATTTACATTGTATTTATGTATTTTGTATTTTATCCTTATATAGAGTATACGAGTTATGTGCCTAAGGCCTATGGACTTCGTGGAAGATGCCTTATTAGATCACTTTGTTAAGTGATAAGCATCTTCTCCTGTATGGTATTGTGTATTTTAATGATGGAATTGTGAGAAAGCAATGGCCTATGGCTACGCTGAATAAAGCAATTGAATTGAAAATCCTAGACTTAGGGACATGTGGATTTGTAAGTCTCCCTGATAGAGACCCACCTCATATAGTAATTAATGGATTACCCCCATCCTAATCTATAGTTTATTCTTGTGAGACTTTTATGACATGGATAATCTTCACTTGTAGTACAAGTGTAACCAAAATGAGTTACTCAGTGTAGGTACTGCTTATTCACAGCTATTCTGGATACTGTTTTCCCAGAGCTCCAAATCTGCAGGAGGTCTCTTTTTCTCAGCTGCTAAATTCATCAACACAACGCAGGAACAATAAATATCTGCAATCAGAATTGATAGGTGATATCAAAATATCAACCGACAAATAAATAGAAATTTATTTGACAAGCCTGTGCCAAGTAGAGTCAGGGTTCAAACACATTATTTCCTGACATAATAATGGCATGAACCTGATGGCTAGAGCTGGTGCTTCAGATTTAGGTTCATGTTGTGAAGGAGTATGTGCCTTACAGGTGAACCTGTAATGTAGATGACACTTCACAGCAAATTGGCAATTGCAGATATAGGCAGGAGAGGCTACTTTCACTTTCAATAACAAATTCACATTTAGCTGTTACAAATTTGTCAAGAACACGGATGAACAATCAAGGTCCCAAGTTTCAGTTGTGGGAACAGTTTTGTTCTTCTCATTCCCTTCCATTGCAACATATGGTAGCTGTAAGAATGTATACATTAAAAAGGAACTGACCTGTACAAAACATAACCAAACTTTTAAAAGGAACATAATTCTATTGAAGTATGCTTTAAATCATGAAGAGATAGCTACCATCCTTTGATAAATGTCTAAACTTGGGACAAATTATATGGTGCTCTAGTATAAAATATTTTGAGAACCACTGTAGCCCAGTAATATTTGAAAAGCCCATACAGTATCAAGAAACAGGCTGTAGGTAAAACAGACACCAAACTGGAAGTACTTCATCCTTCTACAAGTTCAGTATAGTTTTAAATTTCTGATATTAAAAAACAAGTGCCCACAAAGTTTAGTTTGTCGACGCACCCCAAATGAGACTCGGAGGCATAGGTTGGTTCAAATGCTGGCCGCACCATTTATTCACATGCATAATAACTGTTGGTGGGTGATTGCCTCAGCAATCCTGGGTCCAGTATGCCAATGCTACAATAACTTATTAACACAGATCCTGCCCGGATGTACCTTCCGTTGACAGTCCCTTATAAACAAACCTCCCCTCTTTCGACAATACTCAGGCCGAAAGGGGGGGAAAAGCCCATCCCTGGGCGCGAGTAAGGAGTGTGGAGTCTGCTCAGCCTGAGGACAGCGCATGTCCCTGCAAACCGAGTTTTTCCTCACTCCCAGGGGGATGACCACTAGTGCATGCTGTACCCGCATTACACTGTGTATCAACTCCCCATCTCTTAAGGAGATGACCCTTGTTAACCTGTTCAACTCCCTATTAATCCTATACTGGCATACTGGACCCCTGCAGAGTGCGACAAAGTTCTTCCTTCACCGTAATTCAAAATTCAATTCTTCAAATTCCCTTCAACTTTCAGTCTAATTGCCCTATTTAGACTGCCGCTTTAATCGTTATCAATCAGCCGAATTAGAATTCCTTATATATATATGGCAATTAATTCCCTAAAAGAACCTATTTAACCTACTCCGCACCGTGGAGGAGGCGAAAACTACGGTCCTTATTAACAAGGCTACCCGTCAAAATTCCTCCTCGATCCCCTAACGGCAATCAGACTTTGATCCCACGGTGCTGGAGGGGAGGAGGGCGGGGCTGACTGTTCGGCCTCTCCCTAACGAATGCCGCTCATGCGGCAGCAGGGGATCCGCCCCTTCTAGCAGGGGCGGGTCCCCAGAGGCAACGAGGCACGCATGCGCTGCCTCGCTCCAGGCTGGTTGCCCCAGCAACCTCAGTACAGCAGCGGGAAAGGCTTTCTAACAAGCCTTCCCCGCAGCGGCCCCCATCTTGCCTGCCGGTCTCTCCTCTAGGCGGCAGGGGCGCAACAAATGCGCCGTCGCTGCCATTTTGGCGGCGAAGGGGACTTAGCCTTGGTATGAGTGGCGGCTAACAAATGGAATGAAATATTAAATAAAATATTGTTGCAGAATCCACAGGCCCAGGTTGAATTTGGCAAAACAAAGCAAGTTGCACTGCTCATTCAAACTAGTTGGTTAATGTTATTTAGATGAATAGATAGCAGAAATTGGTAGGCTGCATTCATACGAGAAGGAATACGGATTTTAGTTTATGGATGGATTTGAACATAAGTACTGCCATGCTGGGTCAGACCAATTGTCCCATCTAGTTTAGCAACCTGTCTCTGACAGTGGCTAACTTCAGTTGCTGAAAAGAAACACATGTCACAATAGAATTACCTTTCTCCCAGCTCCCGATAATCAGAGATTGTGTCCCTCAACCAACTTGACTAACAGCCATTCATGGACCTATCCTCTAAGAACTTAATCCAATTCTTTTTAAAAAACCAGTAATGTGGTTGGCTGCAACAGCATCCTCTGGCAAGAAGTTACACAAATTAATCATACATTGAGTGAAAAAGTACTTCCTCTTGTTTTAAATCTGCTGCCAGTTAGTTTCACAGAATCTCCCCTAGTGTAAATAACAGCTCCTTATTTACTTGTTCTGTACCACTCAGGATTTTGTAAACTTGGATCATATCCCCTCTCAGTCTTCTCCATCCTGAAGAGTTCTAACCTACCAAGTCTCTTTTCCTACAGAAGCCATTCCATTCCTTTCATAATTTTTGTTGCCCTTCTCTGCACCTTTTCCAGTTCTACCCTATATTTTTTGAGATGTGCCAACTAGGACTGCAATACGCTCTCTTTTCTCCTCTTTCTGAATAATTCCTAGCATTTTGTTTCCGTTTTGACTGATACTGCATATTAAGCAGATGTTTTCAATGAGCAATCTACGAGTGAAAATAAATAAGACAATATCCCACACTGGCACCCATCAGGTGGATGCTTGCCTGCCTGTCTACTGGGTGTTCGTCAGATGTTATACTGCACTCCCATGTAGCCCCCACTCATGGTGTCATCCAGAGACATTGTGGACCCACTGTGTGGGCCAGTGCCTAAAAATGCATGTCCATGTGGCTACATCTCATTAATTAGGTTGCATACAGCTCTACCCGCATTTAGGTCCTCCAGCACCATAGAGTCATGCCTAGTGCACTCTCTTAGCTGAGAGGCAGCTGCTAGAGGAGAGAGTGATCACACACTCTCAGCTGAAAGGCAGCTGTGAGAGGAAAAAATGAAGCAGGGGGTGCAGGAAGGTCCTTTTCCAGAGGATCTGCGCCCACACTCCTCTCTCCATGGAGGAAAGTAACCAAGAGCGAGGGAGGGGCAAGCCTCCTCTGGAGCCTCCTCATGAGGCTCTCATGCTCCCCCTCTGTTCCTTTTCCAAATGGACCACAGGTGCCCCATGGATCCTCCAGTGGAGTCTTGCTCCCTTAGGTACCTTTCCTAAACAGAGCGCAGGGGCCCTGTGGATCCTCCAGAGGAGCCTTGCCCCTCCCTAGCTCCCCTTGTTTGTTTCTCAAACATAGAGAGGAGGTTCAGGCACAGATCCTCTGAAGAAGATCCTCCCTGAACCCCTGTCTCTCTCTCCCCTCTTGCAGCCGCCTGCCGGCTGGAAAACTGTGTTAGCGCTGCTTCTGATGGAAAGGGGTTCGTGAACCCTCTTTCCATCAGATCCAGCGCCAGGGAGGGGGAAAGCACTAAGTGGCACTACTGGTGGAGCTGCTGCCAGCACATGAAATGCATGCAAGAGGCTGCCGATTTATTAGCTCTACATGCTAAAACATGCGAGTGGGAGCTGCGTGGGTGCTGCAGACTAAACACGGACTCCAGCAGTTTATTGTCTTGTTTGTAAACACTCAGTGACTCCAAGATCCTTTTCCTGAGTGGTAACACATAATTTATAACTCAGCATTTTGTATGTATAATTAATATTATTTTTCCCTATGTGCACCACTTTGCACTTGTCAACATTGAATTTCAGCTGTTATTTTTTTGCCCAGCCACTCAAATCTTATAAGAACCTCCTGTAATTCCTCACAGTATTTTTTTATTTTATTTTTAAAACAAGCTTGAATAATTTTGTATTACCTACATATTTGGTCACCTCACTCTTTTTTCCCTTTTCCAGATCATCAAGCAATACCAGTCCCAGGACAGACCCCTGGGGTATCCCACTATTTACTTCTCTCCATTGAGAAAACTAACCATTAAGTTCTACTCTTTGTTGGGAAATGAAGATGATAGCCCACATTAACCCCCACCAGGTGGATGTTCACCTGCCCACTTGTTAGGTGGTTGCCAGATGTTCAGTCCCACCGGCCACCCACTTGCCACGCAGTCCCACTCATGACAGAGTCTCAGAGAATGTGGAGCCCACCGTACGGGTGAATGCAGGCTAACATGCACTCACGTGACCTCCTCCCAGCTATTAGAGTACACACAGACTCTGCCCACATACGCTCCGCCAGGACCATAGAGCCCAGGCAGTCACAGCGCCTAGAGGTCTCCAAGGAGCAAGTGCTCTCTCCACTCTCACCGGTGCTTTGACTGTTTACTTTTGCTTTTTGGAGCGCTCCAAAAACGCACTCCTAAAAGCAAAAAGGAAAAAAGAAAACAGAAGACAGACATGGGGGTGGGGGTGGGGATCGGGAGCCATTTTCGTCAATTTCTGGGACTTAGCAGGACTTTATTTCCAGCACTTTCCCACCACTGTTTGCTAGGCTGGACATGCCAAACGTCCATGGTGGCTGCATGGGGGCTCCACAGACCAAGCACAGGCTCCAGTGGGCTAACATCTTATTTGTTTTCACCCATGGTTTCCAAATCTTTAACCAGTTACTGATCCATGACAGAAGACTTCCTTTTATTCCATGACTACTTAGTTTTCTCAAGTCTCTCTCATGAGGGAACTTGTCAAACGCTTTCTCAAAATCCAGATACATTGTACTGACCAACTACATACATTTTGATGACCTAAAAGGGTTCCAATAGATTAGTGAGGCATGAGTTCCCTTTGCAAAATCCAAGCTAGTTCTTCCCCATTATGTCATATTTGTCAACATGCCTGGTAATTCTATTTCTTTACCAGTCTCCACCAATTTGCCTGATACCAACATCAGGTTCACCAATCTGTAGTTTCCAGGATCACCTCTAGAACCCTTTTTAAAAAGTGGCCTTGCTCTCCAATCCTCAGGTACAGAGGCATATTTTAGGAATAGGTTGCATATTCCCACTAGTAGTTCTGCAATTTCATATTTGAGTTACTTCAAAACTTGGGTGAATGCTATCTGGTCCTGGCAACTTGTTACTGTTTAATGTATCAATCGGTTCTAAAATCGATTCTTGTGTCATATTGCTTGGTGACAGTTCTTTAGTTTCATCACCTGCAAAGGATAGTTCTAGTCCTCTTCAGTTAAGACAGATGTAAAATAATTCATTTAGCCTCTCTGCAATGGCCTTATCTTCCTTGGGTGCCCATCTGATCTCCTGTACAGCTAATGGCCCATCTGACTCTAGCAGACTTTCTGATGTACTTCAAACAAATGTTATTAATCTGGGTTTTCAGGTTGGTGTTTTAAAACATTCTCCATGCCTATTGCAGACATTTGATCCTCGCGACTATTCCTTCTAGTTTCCCTCTAACTAGATTTTGTATTCTTTAATTAATGAGGAAACATTTAACTGTATCTATGAAGATACAGTGGGAAATGCCTCATCATAGTTGATTCCTAGTTGATGCTAGAAGGCTTCAAGACACAATGAAGCTGGCAAACACAAATTTTATTGCTTGTCATCTGTACCACACAAGATCTAGCTCGCTCTGGGGCTGGCCCAAGACTGTGGAACCAACCATTATAGGCTCTAAGAGTCTCCTCAAATTTATTTGCCCTGGTCTTCTTGGCCATGATCTGTCCTGATTTACACTCACTGCACAGTGTACATATATTTAACTAAAATCCCATGTAGTTTTCCCTGGTGACAAGAAAGAAAGACTTGCATGTAACATCTGCTAGTTGCATCTCTTAATACATTTTTGCATGGAACTCATCTAATGATGAGACCTAAATGTCTGAATAAAATAAATAGAATTTGGGTTCAATTGTTCAGTTTAAAATGGAAAGGAAGAACGGAGAGCCTGTTAGCTTGCTATTTTTGAATGGATTGTGGCTAGACCTACCTTACCTAACAATGAGTGTGTTCAGACGTGACGGGGCCAATTGGTCCCGTCACGAAATCAATGAATTCATCCCCCGCCGGGATGACCTGTAACGCCCTAACAGACGTGCCGGGGGATCCCGGCGGGGAATCGGGGAGGGGGCAGGGCCGCGCGGCGCAACGTGCGGCCGCACAGCCCCGCCCCCTCCACGCTCCTCGCCGCCCGCCCTCTGGGGAGACGGGCGGCCACCGCGGCCAATGCTGCCGCAGCGCTCGCCCGCTATGGCCATCGGCCGGAATCCCTGCGGGGATTCTGGGCCGTGGCTGCCATCCAGACGTGACAGCGGGGGTCACCAAGGCCGGGAATCGCCTTCACCACGCGACGGCCTCCGGTCCCGCTGATTCGGCTGCTCGCGTGGTGAATGTGATTCCCCGCTGTGGTAACATCTGGGGGGGGAACATCCGTTCTCCCCAACAGACGTTACGTGGTCCAAGCCACCACAGGGAATTGACTGTGGTTGACATTGACCACGTAATGTCTGAAAACACCCAATGTTTCTGATGTAGTTGAATGTCAAGAACCTTTGTTTTACATACCAAAACAGAGATAACCATACAGATCCTTCCCCTGTTCCATATTGGGAAATATAATGGACTAATTGGGAAGGTGAGGGGGGTTAGATTAAAGTCAATTGAAGTAAGAGCTGATGATTTTTTTTAACCAGCTCCAAATAAGATGGGACCTCTGCTGATTGTAGTGATCTGTAATCTTGCTGAAATCCATGTTCCAAATCATTGCATAAACCTTACCCAGGCAATATAAAGAACAAGATTATCTTCCAGAAAGTGCATCTGCAATCAACACCATCTGCATTATTAATCTCAGAATGATTTGTTTAAATTTTAGCACATTGTTGAGGTAGAGGTGCTCCTCTGCAAACCCTTCTACACCTTCCCCTCTCAATAATGTAGTATTTTGCTGCTGCCTTAAATTAATTTAAGCAATTCTTTTTATATTTGGATATAAATATAATGTACATAAATACATTCACATGTGCATACATGTATAAAGTAACTATAGAACAGTATAATTAATAGAAAAAAGATTTCAGAGCTAAGAATAATTCATTCTGAAAATCAAGTCCTGATTTAAACAATAGTTTAATAATAGAACAGGCCATGATTTATCCTTGAAAGCCCAGTTATGAAGAAATATGCCTTCAATCAATTCCACATGCTCATAAAACTATATGTAGCACTCAGTTTCTTCTTTTTATGTTTAAGCTCTGTCACACCATACTCTGCTCATTTCCCGTATTTCCTTGGGATATACCCATGCAGTCAAGTATTTCAGTTACTCATGTTGATATACTTCAATTTTTTCACATGTTCAGAGCTTGCCTAGGACTCAGTTTCCCTTCTCTGCTACGTTCATTTCAGAAATGCTCTTGAACATTTTAGAAGATTCCTATAATACAATCTTTATTTTCTACCATTAAAATCCTGTTCTCATTCATTTATTCAAATTTATTCACAACCCATGCCCTTGTCTTGTGTTATGTTCTCGATCCTCTATCAGTTCCTAGCATTTAAGAGGATTCTTCACTCATTAGCACCATTTACACTCCCCTCTTTTGCTGGTTGAGACTTATTTTCCATGAAATTTTCTATCATCCAATTTATTGGTTTTAAGAGTACATTCTCGTGAAACAAGCACATCAGCAATGAATTGCCCAAGATATCCTAAAGACAAAGCTGCTAAACAAACAAACAAACAAACAAACAAACAAACAAACAAACAAACAATGACCCCCAACTGATGTTCCTCCTTCCCAGGTTATTGCAAATGTGAGCCTTTGTTTCTGCTACAGGCATGTTTCCTGGAGCCTTGCTGTAGCCTGCTTTAAAGCTTTCATTTCCTGGAGTTGTTCCAAAACATATTCACTGGATTGCTTCACAAAGCTACTCAAGAACAAATTCAGCTGCCTAACAAAGGAACCACAAAGGCATTTGTACACTCCCTTCACAGAGCTTCAATAGATAAAAAGCCAGGTGTGAAAAGAAGGAGATGGGGGTGGGAGAACTCAGTTTATCTCCAAAGAAGAGGATCAGCTTACCCAAAATTTGAAGTGTAAAACTAAAATTAATGTCTTTTGTTTCCTCAAAGGACCTCAAACGGCTTTTAAGTGAATTAAGCCCTGCACCAGGGTCCTTATTATTTATTCATGTGTGTCTGAAAACACCTGTCCAAAAGCCCTAGTATACATATCAAAAATACAGTGAGATAAGAATAAATTGCTAAAGAATAAATATATTTATGATTTGCTCCATTGAGACAACTTTAAAAATACGTATCACGTAACATCATTCAGGCACACCAGAGATTCTCAACATTTCAATACTGCGACTGCTTCAGATCCCTGCCCACCACAGCCCCACCCCCATTTAGTAATATATTGGGTGTTTTTACACACACATTTCCCCTGGATGTTTGCTGTTACATCCTGAACTTTCTATGTGTGTAAATCACTCACCCAGATCTTAATATCTGGATCTTTGAACTTCTGCGCAGAACCTTTGTGTGTAAAAGGTTCTCCTGATAAACTTCTTTGCTCCAGGCAGCTATGGTCACTTGGGTTTCCATGGCAGCCTGTCACGTTTACAGCTGCAGCTACTTTAGTCTGCCTCAGGGCAGTGTTAGTGTGAAGAATGCATCCAGGAACTGTCTCAGGGCAGTGTGTGTGTGAAAAATGCATCCGGAACTTACTTGTGGACTTGTAAACCCAGAAGATTGAAAAATCCGGAACTTTAACATGTGTGTAAAAATGCCCAATGTTATTAAAAAACCAATTCAACCCCCCACCCCAAAAGAAAAACACCATGAAACTCCACCTGGAAACTTATTAGTTCCCAGAGCAAAATATAGAAGAGAAAGTGTTAACCACTCAAATATACTCTTGGTGATGAACGAAGATGACTGACCAATCTCATCCAAGCAGTTTCTGTATTGTGTTTAGGCTGAAAACCATCATAATGCATTAGTCACAAAAACCTCAATATTTTGGGAAGTTAGGGAACACACAGTCTTAGTGGGATGCACCTACAGCCTGAAGGTACAGGAAACAAGCAATGCCAAGTGAAATTAAGGCTACGGAATCATTAAAACTAGGGTGCTTGGAACATGCAAAAGTTAGAATCTACTAGTCTAAAACTGAGCACCTTGAAGGTAGGATGCGCTAAATTAGAATCAAATTTCTTACTGTAGCCTCTAAGGAATGGCGATTTCTGTCTTGATGGCCATGTGCAGATCCATCCCCCTTTAAATATGATCCTTCACAGCTTCCCTATCGGTGCTACTGCTTTGGTCCCATGCTGGGGGGAGGTGCTGCTGGAGTGGTAGATATGGAGGCTTCTACTGCTTCTAGCTGCTGTGCCACCTCCAGCCCCAGTCAGGCAGAGGCTGGAGCTTATATGGTGTGCACTGCAGACAGGTACAGTACTGGTGCTTCTGACTAAATGGTGGAGAAGAGCAATCGCCTCCCATCCACTTATTTTATTTTTTTGTGCAACCCCAAAATCAATTTTAAATTGCAATTGTCGTCTCCAGACAAAAAACATTCTCCAGGTCTGCTCTAAGTGATTTGCCCAGTTTATCAGAATATGGGCACACTGACATAAGTCGTTTCTCCTGCATCTGGGATTTCCTGAAGGAGAGAACTGAACCCCCTGGGTTCAGTTCTGCTACATATATCGCTATGTCCCAAGTCAGCAGCATCAGCTTTGGCTCAAGAAATGCCCCCTCCCTCCAACCCCTGGCTGCGATTGAGATTCCTAGCCAGCACTTAATGAGGGGCTTCTCCTTCCCAGACCAAAACTGCTGCAGCCCAAAAAAGGGACCACCCTATACTGCCACTGAGTGCTGGCTGGGATTCACAATAAAACAGCAAGTGGAGGGGAAGGACATTTCCCCTTCCCCAACCAATGTCAGAGCTTCTGGCATTTACAATGTCAGCAGCACCAGCTTCTCTGCAGCTGGACCTCTGACAAAATATTATTCAAGTTTATCTCCAGCACAGGCTCCGGAAATGACCCGTTCAACATAACACTCATGGATTAATTTGGCAGTACACGTAAAGCTGAAATGGGTAGTGAATTTATTATTCACAGGTGGTACCCTGTGGGTACACAAACATTATTTGCAATCAGAAATTGGTACACTCATACCCATCTAGGATTTTAAATGGTGTGTGTGTGTGTAAGTAAATGCCCACTTTTTAATAAGCCAATTGATAGAAAGGAACTTGGTCGGACAAAGGAAGGAATACAACTCCGGATCCTTGGCACAGCTGCTCCAAAGGAGAGCTGTTAAGCCACACTGGAAGAGAACTTTTAAGATGCTAACAGTAAGCTCCTTACCAATATGTAATGTCCTTCTCCATGACTGAAGTAGAAAGGGGAATGGGAGACAACAATTGCTCAGGTAGCTCTGGTGGTAGAGCTTTATAAAGGACATTGGAAGGTCACGAATTCAAGCCAGCCCGGGGCACAGGAGACTGATATCTCAAGGGTTTAAATCTGGACTATGCCACGATTAGTGCATAATCATACAAGTAATTTCTTGTATAAGTACATTTTCTTTGCAAAACAATAATATAGAGCTTTGTTGTTGTGTGGTAGATTCTCCAATGTGCCAAGATTCTGGGTTCTTGACTTCCCTCTGTCTGCCGAAGTCAACCGACTTACCAAAAAGTGGGCATTTACATATACATAAATACACACCTCCCCCATTTTAAATCCAAAACAATATTTATCAGAGAGTAAATTGGTAATGAATGACTATTGCCCGAAACACAAATGGCACTTAAGGTGGTACATGTTCAGCACGTATATACCCATTTTCGTAGCCACCCTTTTCAGCTCTAATTACATGAGAGGAATCCTGCAACCTCATATGTTTACAGCCTTTAAAAAAAAACAAAAAACCCAAAACCCCAGGGCAAACACGAAACTGCATTTTTTCCCCATCTTATGTGAATGCATCCTAAGTCAGATCCCCTGACTCCCAACCTTGTTCTGTTTACTTATTATTAGGCCACTTCCTTTTTATTACAGAGTAGGAGGAAAGTGCTTTAATAGGTGTTTCATCCCTATCAACAGCAAATGGTAAAACATTCAAGTTGCATGTTCAAATGACTTTAGAAGATAAATGACTTGCAAATATCCAAGAGAGAAAATAGGAACTGTGTATATTATTAAAGCTACTGCTTAGATTTTAACCACAAACAAAATGATTATGCACTAATCATGGCATTTTTCTCTGGGAGCAGAGTCCCTGGAGAATAAAATGCAACAAACTAAATCAGTCTTTAACAAACCAGCATGCAAGCTCCTGCCCAATGATTCATCTAATATAAAGACAAATATATTACATGTAGTTAAAATCCATGCACTGACTTTCATGGGCTTGCCATCAAGCAAACACTTGACTGTAACTATCTAGTTGTCTTTTGATCCATTTACAGTATCTCAAGATGACCTCAAAATCAATTGCTTATTTTAAAAATCCAGGAAGCCAACATTTGTTAAGAAGAAATCAGAAAGAAAAAAAAAAGTTAATGGAAATGAAAATATGCCTCAATTTAAAGTTGGCAATGATTTATGTTCTAAATAGTTCAGTTTATACACATTAGGAATATGAAAATGTGTTGTCTAAAATAAGCTAGAATAATAGAGTCTTATAGAGTTGGAAAGTACCTAAGAGGTCATCTAGTTCCATGCTCAATGCAGGAAATCCACAGCTACAGCATCACTGGCAGATGGCTGTCCAGCCTCTATTTGAAAACCTCCAGTGAATGAGAGCCCACCACCACCCTAGGCAGCCTGTTCCACTGTCAAACAGCTCTTACCATTAGGAAGTTCTTCCTAATGTTTAGCTGAAATCTGCTTTCTTGTCATTTGAGCCCATTGGTCCTAGTCTTGTCCTCAGGAGCAACAGAGAACAAGCCTGCTCTGTCCTCTGTGTGTCAGCCCTTCAGATATTTGAAGATGGCTATCATTTCCTCCCCTTAGTTTTCTCTTCTTCAGACTAAACATCCCCAGCTCCTTCAACCTTTCCTCATAGGACCTGGGGTGAAAACAGACATGACGCTAACCACCCTTTAACCACCCTTGGTGGTCATTTATGCATGTTTCAGGGCTGCATAGGGCACCAATAGAGCCCTGCAACATGCATAAATAACCACCAAGGGTGGTTAAAGGGTGGTTAGCGTCATGTCTGTTTTCACCC
>QEPC01011684.1:5494977-5547843 GCA_003113815.1 Sphenodon punctatus
TCGCATATCATTCGATTCGAGACTGGAAGTTAGAATGGGCTAACTGAACAATCAAAGTGGGGGATATTGGAGTGGTAACACAACTTGAAAGTAGGTGACCAGATTCTAGACCCGGGATACAATCAAATACATGTTTCAGGGATTAAAAGCTCCTTTTGTGGGTGCAACTTTATTAGGTGGCTGGACTGAATGTCCCGTTCAACTATACTGATAGATGCAGGTGACCCACTGGGCTCCAAGTGGTTAAAAGAAATTACAGTTAACACTGCAGGCCATACTCCAACATTAAAAAAAAAAAAAAAAAAGCCCTAGTAAATTCAACCTCAATTGTTAGAGAGGCTGAAAGTGAATTGGAAAGTCCAGTGGAACAAGTGGGTAATGGAGGTACATCCTTGTTGGGACAGTTCTGTAACTCATCCTGGCTTGTGTCCTCACATTTAGTTCAAATTCAAATCAAGTTTATTGTGTGACCTAGGTCCTTGCAAACGTATACAAAAACAAACAAGAGCTAAGTAGCATATAATACAAAACTTAAAAACACAGCACGACTAAATAGAGTAATAGCATAACAGAGCCCGAGACCCATCTCTTTATCCCCCTCATCCTCCAAAGGAGGATCAGCATCAGAAACCAGGGGCAGACAAAGGAGAAAACGGGCTCTATAGGCAAAAGCCACGACTAAAAAAGATGACACAGCCCTCAGGTGGGGCATATCACTGTCTGATTGAAAAATGCGGAGCAGTTCCGAGTGGGTCCTACCTGGAAGGCGGTTGATGTAGGCAGCCAACAGTTGGGTACGGGGAACATCGTAGAGATGACAAACAAATAAGATATGCATGACTGACTCCACCTCAGCAAAATCAAAAGGACACAATCTCATGCTATAAGAGATTCCGGCATAACGCCCCTCCAACACACTGGAGGGAAGCACATTTAGGCGGGTTCCAAAAAAGAAGAGTTAGGTGCCTCTTTGAGAGTAGGGAGGACAGATAACCTGCCCTCCTTCCAGCACGCGGCATAATAGACCTATAATGGTCCAGGGAGGCAAAAAAACCCACCTCCGCACAATCATCCTGGTGAGCAATGTCAGTAATTCAACTATCAATCTCCCTACACGCTTGACTGAGCTGAACGGTTTTCAGACGTTCAACCGACAGCCCCCAGGATGCCAGTTGTAAGTTCAATCGCTTCATCCATGAAGAGACGAAGGGGTCCTGGGGTATATGGGCCAAAAGCCCTAAATGGGCATCGTGGTGGAGATGCAGCCATAAAAAGGCCACCTGTTTCCAGTTAACCCAGCCCCAGGCTAGCTGGCCAAACTTGACTCTCAGGGCAGCCGATGGGAGTCCCATGCGGGACCTGAAATATCATTTTGAGGGCTCTAAGCTGCATGGAGTTCAGGGCCGCCGGATCTCCCACGGCCCACAAAGCTCCTCCATATAGAAGTTGAGCACGCACTTTTGCCTCCACAACTTTAAGAGCTACCTCCAAACTACCATGACCTTTGTATTTAAAAAGTCGTGAGATAGCCGCCATCGGACCCTTAGCTTTATTAATAGCCAGCTCTCTATGGGCAGTCCAGTTTAGGGAAGAGTGGAAGAGAATCCCAAGATATTTGTAGGAGGAAACCTGGGATACTGGATGCGCGTCGATAGCCCAGTGGTAGGTCTTTTTTCCCTCCCAAACACCAAGACTTTGGTCTTTTTGTAGTTTATGACTAGCTTGTTGGTAGAGCAGTAGTCAGAAAGAGCACGAAGCTGTCAAGACAAGCCCACCTTGGTCTGGGAAAGGATCACCGCATCGTCAGCATAAAGTAGACAGCCCAGATGTCGCTGGGCCAACTTGGGAGGAAAAAATTCAGTCCGTGTCATAGCTGGAACCCTGTCTCTTATACACATCTAGATGTGTATAAGAGACAGGATCAAGAGTTGCCCTATTTGCCTGGAACCCCGCCTGCTCCCTGTGTAGCACCTGAAAGTCCACCAACCAGTTGTTCAAAATGGCTAACAGGTGCTTAGCATAGAGTTTAGCTAGAGTACTCAGCAGACTTATAGGTCAATAGTTCCCAGGATTTAGCCTATCATCCGTAGTCTGAAGCACCCTACCGGACTCATCGAAGCATGAGTTAACCAGCAGCTCACTTACTTGAGCACACCAAAGAAAGCTAGGCTAAAAGCAGCCCTAAACAGCAAAACCTCGTTTTCATTAGCACAAACCTGCATTGAACCCATCTCGGTCAGAATCTGTGCGGCTAAAGGAAGGCGAGTATTCGCCCTGTTGGGCTCCTGCCTATGCCAGGATTCCAACATAGCTTTTAGTATAGGCGACTGAGGGTGAAAACAGACATGACGCTAACCACCTTTGGTGGTTATTTATGCATGTTGCAGGGCTGTATTGGTGCCCTATGCAGCCCTGCAACATGCATAAATAACCACCAAGGGTGGTTAAAGGGTGGTTAGCGTCATGTCTGTTTTCACCCTGAGTCACCTCAGGGAAACCTGCCAACTTGCCCATAAAGGCCAGTCACCCACTTTCCTGCTATTGTACTGGGGGTCAAACCCCTACCCCGAAGATACAGGTCAAAGTGGATTACCTAAGGAAGTGGGATAGGAAAGCTAATAAACCAACCCTTGTTGCTCGCGAATCGTGCAAATTCCCTGTACGCTTACTCGTATGCAACCCATGCGGAAGAAGCCACTGAGCCCTTCAATGTCCTGAATAGCTCTAGTCTCCAAGGTTTCAGAGCACCGCCGAGACAAACTCCTGCGTTCAACTCGCCCAGGGGGCAAGGTCCCCAAAACGCTGCATCTGAAACCAAGAAAGGGCATCAGCAATTTCATTATTTATTCCTGGGACATGCCTAGCAGAAAATAGAATGTTATGACTCAGGCATGTCAAAACAAACACCCGTACCAGACACATGACCCACTCTGACCTAGATGATAAAGTGTTAATCACATGGACCACCGCCATGTTTTCACACCAAAAAAGGACACACTTGTCCCTGAATTCATTCATCCAGATGTGTCTAGCCACAACAATTGGGAATAATTCCAAAAATGTAAGGTCATGTGGTATATCGGATACTAACCAGGCCTGAGGTCAACGTTCTGCACACCAACTGTCCCCAAAATATATCCCCAGTCCTATGCCACCTGCTGCGTCTGAGTGGACCTGCAGTTCGGCTTCCAATAAAAGACTATCCCTCCACAAACTAACACCCTCGTGCCCCTCCAAAAATTCAGCCCATACAGCCAAATCATCCCTCACATCACCCGAGATGCATATATGATGATGAGGAGATGACACCCCAGCTGTCCTGGAGTACAATCTAGATAAAGCGGCCCTCCCTAGAGCCAGAACTCTACAAGCGAAGTTGAGGCTCCCTAGTAATGATTGCAGTTCTCTCAGTGTTACCTTCTTTGCAACCCTAACTTTTCTAACAGCCATGAGCAAAGCCTCGAGCTTTGCTACTGGCAACCTAGAAATTTCAAGAACAGAGTCCAACTCAATCCCCATATATGTTATTACCGAGGCAGGCTCTTCCGTTTTTTCCTCTGCTAAAGGGACCCCTACCCTGCTAGCAACAACCCTGAATGTGTTAAGGAGGTTCACGCAGTCAGGGGACCCCACCCTTCCTGAGACGAGATAGTCATTGAGATAATGGATCACATGACCATCCTTAGATAAGGATCTAACTACCCACTCCAGGGCAGAGCTAAACTTTTTAAAAGCGGCACAAGAAATGGAGCAACCCATCGGCATTGCTTTATCGAAGTAAAACTTGCCCTGATAAGAAATACCTAACAAATCAAAATCCTGTAGGTGAACAGGAAGGAGGTGGAAGGCTGACTTTAGGACACTCTTCCCCATTGGGGCCCCCTTTCCACATGACCTCACCATCTCCACTGCCTTATCAAATGAAGCATACTGAACCGAGCAAATCTCGGCAGGTAAGATAAGTGATGTATCAGCCTATACTCCCCCTGGGCCTTCTTGGGTACCACTACTAATGGAGAAATCCTCAAGTTCTCCATTGGCAAGACTGCAAATGGGTTGGCTACCCTGATTTCAGCTACTTCCTTATTAATTTTTTCATCAATCACGTGTTCAAAACTCTGAATAGATTTCAAATTAGGAGGCATCGTGTGCTCCCTGGAACCCAAAAAACTGAATCTTAAAACCATAATGAAAACCGTCAACAACATACTCTGCCACCGCCCTATCTGGTTAATTCATTAACAATTCCCTCAAAACAGACCACCTAACCGGTGTTGGTGCCCTTCCCTGATCTAATAGAGGGTGCGTTTCCCCCCCTCCTCTATTCTGTCCTGAGCCCTGCTGCCGCCTGCCCCTCTGTGGAAACCCTTTCCACTTAAGGCATCTAGAAAATGGGTGGGTACCTCCACATTGCAGTTTTGTGGGATCGGTTTCAGCAGGTATCGTCCACCTATGCGGTGGAGTTGTTGGGAGCTGTGAGGGTCACAACTTATGATCTTGACCTCTGCCCATCCTGGCTGGTGAAAGCCAGCTGAGAGATGCTGAGGTCGTTGCTGGCAGGTGGCTGTCCATGCCTCCCTTGTGGAGGGCAGGGTCATGGAGTGCCTGGAGGTTGTGGTGTGGTCTTTGCTCAAGAAGCCATCTCTTGATGTTGATGCCCTTGTCAGCTATCGGCCAGTCTCTAACCTTCCCTTTCTATGGAAGGTTATTGAACGGGCAGTGGCCCAGCAGCTCCAGGGACATCTGGACAACATCGGATTCCTTGATCCCTTGCAGTCCAGTTTTTGTCTGGGCTATGGCACTGAGATTGCACTTGTAGGTTTAATCGACGATCTGCACCAGGAGTTGGACCAAGGTTGGTGCACCCTTTTGATTCTATTAGATCTTTCAGCAGCTTTTGACATGATTGATCATGAGATGATGGTGACGTGCCCGTAAGACTGTGCCGAGATGGGTGGGACTGTTCTTGAATGGTTCTGCTTATTCCTGGGCCGGGAGAACTCAGCGTGTGGTACTGGGGGATTGTACATCGTCCCCCCCAGGACCTCAAGTGTGGAGTCTCGCAGGGATCCACTCTGCCCCCTCTCTTGTTCAACGTGTACATGCAGCCTTTGGGCAAGATCATGAGAGGGTCTGACGTTCGGTGTCATCAGTACACTGGTGACACCCAGCTGTACTTCTCTTTTTCATCTGATCAGCCCCGGAAGTCTTCGTGTTTGCCTGGTGCCTGGCTGCGGTGGGGGACTGGATCAGGATGAGCTGTCTGAAGCTGAATCCTGACAAGACGGAGTGATGCTGGTGGGTAAGGGTGAGGGAGTGTAGGCCCCCATCATTGATGGGGTGAGTCTGTCCTTGGTCCCTCAGGTTCGGAGACTGGAAGTCATCCTCAATTTGCAGCTCTGCCTGGATGCCCAGGTGACAGCTGTGGTGAGGAGTGCATTTGGTAAATTACATCTGGTTCGACATCTTTGGTCTTATATCTCAGGCTCCGATCTTGCCACCATTATCCATGCATTCATCATTTCGAGACCAGACTACCGCAACACACTCTACATGAGGCTACACTTGGTGATGACCCGGAGGTTGCAGCTGGTGCAGAATGCGGAGGCTCACCTCCTTGTGGGGGCAGGCCACTGGGAACACGTTAACACCGGTGCTCCTCTCTCTGCACTGACTGCCTATAGTCTTCTGGGCCCGATTCAAGGTTATTACCTTTAAAGCCCTATACAGATTGGGCCCAACATACTTATGAGACCACCTCATCCCTTGTGTCCTGGATCAGTGCCCTCTTCGAGGTTCCCCAGATTTCCCGGGTGGCGATGTTCGAGAGGGCATTCTTGGTGGCTGCACCGCAGATGCAGAACTTCCTCCCAAAGGAGATTTGCCTGTCTCCAAATCTCCCCTCCTTCCGTAGACAATGTAAAACCTGGCTGTTTCACCAAGCATTTGGTGAGGGGGATGGGTAGTGGGGTTTTCTCTCTCTTGTTTTAAGGGTAAGTTTTTTTTAAAATTCTGTTCCGGGGCCTTGGTTGTTTGGTTTTAAGCAATCAAGATTTTACGTTATATTGAATTTTATATTTTATATGTTGTTCATCACCCCGGGGCTTTCAATGCGCAGGGGCAGCAGTATATAAACATTATAAATAAATAAATAAATCAATAAATAAAATACTGTAAAAACTACATTTATTTTTAAATATCTTGCTGTGTGAATGTGAATTTGTGCTTTTAAAGATACTTTCATTTGGCTCAGATTATATGTGGAAAGTTTAGCATTAGAGTATCAAAGGAATCACAGATAATAACAAGGCTGCTTTCACACATGACAAAATGGGATATTATAACTGCTTGAGATAATATCAGGTATTAAGCTGCATTCCCACCTGCGGCGGCAGTGGCGGCAGAGGGAGGGGCCCGGAAAGACACGGCAGCACGGAGGAGCCGGCCGACGGGAAAAGAGCCGGCGGAAACGGGGATCTGCCATGGCTTCTCTCACACATGTCAGGGCAGGATTTTGTGACCCCCATACTTTGTGATGACATGCAAACTATCTGCTGACCTGGTTATCGAGAGCTGAGGTGAACAGGTCAATGACTGGGACTCCCCAATTTGTGGTGATGTGATGGAATACTTCTCGATTCAGTGTCCACTCGCCTGGCTGAATGGTCTGCCTGCTGAGCCAGTCGGCCTGAGTGTTGAGAGTCCCCTTGATGTGGTGCATAGACAGGGAAAGGAGAGGTGTCTCTGCCCATTCAAACATCTGATCTGCTTCCTGTTTTAGGGTGGCTGACTTCGTGCCTCCCTGCCTGTTGACATAAACCATGGCCATCATACTGCTGGTATACACCAGCATGTGACGGTTCTGCAATCATTGTTGGAAATGATGGAGGGCCAACTGAATGACCCTGAACTCCAACCTGTTCATGTGATAAATTAACTCTTTTGTGGACCAGATCCCCTGCACTGGATGGCCCTGGCAGTGTACTCCCCGTCCAAGGAGACATGCATCAGTGGACAAAGTCACCTTGTTGGGGGTCAGTATAGGGAGGTCCTCCGAGAGCAGACTCCTCTGGAGCCACCAGTCTAGAGATGGAAGAGTTGACAGCGGAGGGGGACTAGGATGATTTTCTGTCTTACAGCTAGATGGGATTTCTGGAGGAGGTGGAAGTCCTGAAGCAGCCTGAGGTGAAAGTGGGCCCAAGCTACCATGTCTATGCAAGACACCACGAGACCTACACAGCGGGAAGAAAGAAAAAGGACCTAGGTCTAATGTACAAACTATGCAATTTTATATAAAATATGTATACATATAATGTGTAAAAAATAAAAAAACTCAACTGAACTCTTAATCATAGAGTTAATGTACAAAATATAAAATAATCAAATAATCACAATTTATCAAATAAAAAATGCAAATGTATACATTCCAAAAAAGGTTTTTGTGAAATATAAAATATCAAGGAATGCACATTATATTGTAGTCAATCATGGGCAAAATATAAAATCCACAGTCCAAATGCGTTTCGGGAGCAGTCCCCCTTCCTCAGTGGACAAATATGCAGCAAATTCAAAAATATCAAGAAGCACTCAAGTCAACATGCGGATGATCGTGACTCTTTTGATGCACTGTCTTTCTCAAATCACAATATAGATTCACCAATATTCCAATAATATCAGCCCGCATTTCAAACTGGTGAAAAGCACTTGCAACTCCCTCTCTCGCTGGCTGTATATTTCTGATTCTACTGGGGCAATCCGCTCGAATCCTCACCGTCTCGGCGTACTCACAGTCTTATGCTCCTGATTCTAATGTTCAACAAAACTGCCTGGACTTTATATTTTGCACATGATTGACTACAATGTAATGTGCATTCCTTGATATTTTATATTTCACAAAAACTTTTTTTGGAATTTATACATTTGCATTTTTCATTTTGATAAATTGTGATTATTTGATTATTTTATATTTTGTACATTAACTATGATTAAGAGTTCAGTTGAGTTTTTTTTTATTTTTTACACATTATATGTATAAATATTTTATATAAAATTGCATCGTCTGTTCATTGTATCATCCAGGGTTCATCCTTGGAAGAGAGAGAACACATTTTTCTGTCGTCACTACACAGCTGGCCCAGAAAAGAAGGTCTGAACTCCCCTGGCTTCCGAGACTGGAAAACAAGCTCCAAATTGTCTGTTCCCTCTCTGGGGATAGAAAACCCCTGTTCACCGTGGTATCTAGAATCACTCCCAGGTGGACCAGGCATTGAGCTAGTAGCAGGGAGCTCTTCTCCCAGTTCACAACAAACCTGAGGACTGAAGACAGGAGATGAACCGTTCTACTGCTTTGCTGGCCACACTCCGGGACTCTGCTTTCACCAGAAGGTTGTCTAAGTAAGGGAACACAAACTGCTTCCAAATGAAGGGAGGCTACCAGTGATACAAGGATTTTGGTAAATACCCTGGGAGTGGCTGGGAGCCCAAAGGGGAGGACTCAGTATTGATAATACTTCCTGTGGTATGCAAACCCTAGGAATCGTCTGTGTGCCAACCTGATTGGCACATGGAGGTAGGCTTTGCGAAGGTTGATAGATGCCAGGAAGTCATTCGGTTGTAGTGCTTGGAGAATGTATCTCAGGGTCTCCGGGTCTCCATCTTAAATCGTCTAGGCTTGAGATGTTTGTTCAGCCCTTTGAGATCCAGAATGGAGTCTCCATTTTTCTTGGGCACTGTGAAGAAAACAGAGTAAACATCACAATGTCTTTGTTCCAATGGAACAGGCTCTATGGCTCCTATTTTGAGGAGATTGATGGCTTGTAACAACATCCGGCGTTTTTACTCATCCCTGGAAGGAGGAAGCTCAATTAAAAAATCCTGTGGCCTGGTCTCGAAGTCGATCAAGTATCCGAATTGTATAGTGTCCCTTATCCACCTGTTGGTGGTTGTTCTTCACCACTGTTCGTAGAAGTTTTGGAGTCTTGCCCCTAGCAGAGTGGCCAAGACAAGTGGGACACGAGGGGGCTGAGAATAATGCAGTGGCTGGGGTGGATTTTTCATTCTTAGCTGGATGTCTGGTGAATGATTCTGTTGCATGGCCACCTCCATACCCACGTGACCTGTTAGCATAGCAGCCTCCTTGCCTATAGGACTGGCAAAAACTAAAATTCTGCCTGGGTTGGGATGTTTGTCTTGTGTCCTATTTTGATGGATTGATTGGAAGTCCCTTCTTTTTTTCTGGTTCATCTGTCATGGCATTAGCCATGGTCTCGTCAAAAAAATTTCCGCCAGTGAAGGGTGCTGATGTGAGGGCCATCTTCGCCTGTAAATTGGCCTTCCAGGGTCTAAGCCAAATTGCCCTGCAGGCTGCTATGCTGTTGGTTATAGTCCTGGCTCCCAAGTGCACGGAGTCTAAAGCAGCATCTGCTGTAAAAGAGGCTGCTGATGAAATCTGCTTCAGCCCATCTTTTAACTCTTTTGATTCAGAGATGGCAGATAGATCTTTAAGCCCACAACAAATAGCTCGAGCAAAGGTGGAGGCTGGAGTGGCAGCTCTGCACGCAACGGAAGCAGCATCAAAGTCTTGGCATAAAAAGGTTTCTACTTTGTCCTTCTTGTCTAGCGGGTCTCTGGGAGAGCCCTCCCTGTCTGTTGGAAGAACAGCGGCCTTGGCCAAGTCGAAAGCCCTGGCATCCACCTTAGGAAGGACAAAGCTGCTCGACTGGGATTCCGGAAGATAATAGAACTTTTTAGCCAAAGAGTGAATACCCTTAGTCTTTGCTGGGTGTTGCCACCCTGAGTTTAGGAGCTTCAAATACAGAGGGAAATGGAAGGGAGGCAGGCATCTGGCACATCCTTGGATAATATCAGGCCTGCATCCTCTGCTAGGTGCTCTTCCACCACCGGTGGGGGAGGAGGTGGGGGTAAAGTGAGCCCAATCCTGCCTGCCACCTCTGGCAGTGGGCTCATACAGGTCTGGGAGAAAAATCCTCATCCCTGCCCTAGAGACAGGGTCCCCTGGATCTTTAACAACCAGTTCTCCCTCTTCCTTGTTTTCCACAATGTATTCAGTTTCACCTTGGAAATGCTTCTTAAGAGGCACCTCCTTGTTGACAGTGTTCTCCCTGGTGGCTGGAGAAGCAGCCCTATGAGGCAGGGGGGAGGGAGCTCTGGACCTCTCCTCACTGTGGTCCCTTAGGGACAGGGCAGGACTAAGATGTGCATGCTCATGGCCCCACAAGTGAGCAAGCCCCTGTGGTCCTCTAAGGACCAGCTCCTGCCCAAGCCACTGCAAATCCTGGGGGGTGGGGGTGAAGCACTTGGTCCTGAGGTCCATCACCTTCCTGGGGGCACCAACCTGTGGGAACACTTCTCCCTCTCCATGGGCACCAGCCTGCATGGGACCCAGACCGGTCCCTAGAATCCTGGCAGGGATGGGGAGAGTGAGAATGGTGCCTTCTGCGCTGTCTCTTGTTGTGACTATGATGGGCTGGGGAGGCAGAGGAGGAAGCAAAGGAAGAGCTCCTACCATGGCGTCTGTGCCTGTGGGACCTCTGCCTGCTGCTGCTTGAGTTGAAGCTGTGGCAAGGCTGCCTAGACTGGCCCCAGCGGAAGACTCAAGCCCCGATGCTGTACCTCCCTCTAACCTTGGAGGAAGAGGAGGCAGACCAGCAGTTGGGGGGGGGGGGTTAGGTGTCACCCCAAAGGGCTGCAATGCCTCAGAGAAGGGACCCTTAAGGTGGATAAGGTAGATCCAAGATGGCGGCTGCTCCTGGAAAGTGCAGGGACAGGCTGTAGTACCAGAGGCCCAGTGCCTTTGAATAAGGAGACACGGGCAGGATCCCGGCCCAAGGGGACCGAAAAACTAGCCTCCTTATCCCACCGCTGCTGTCTAGGCTGTGACTGGGATTCTAAGGGCATGGAAAGCCCCTCACCTTCCCCCACTTCCATCCTCTTTACAGGGAAGGGACGGGGACTCAACTGTTCAACCTTCAAGCCCCGTGCTGCCCTCACTGAAAAAGGGGGGAGTTCTGGGGCGAGGGAGTCACTCCTCAGAACACAAACAAAAATTCTCACTGGGGAATAAGTAGGGAGCAAGGTGCTCCACTCCTACTTCTATAACTGAGGTAAAGAAAAGAAAAAAGAAAAAGAGGAAGAAGCCTAATTTCTTCCCCTCATGGAGAAGAAAAACTATTCTGCTGCTCTGCTGAAGGCAAGAACATATCTAGGAACCAGGACTGGGGTTAGCTCCTCTCCTGGCCTGGGGCTGTCATTGAAAAGTCTGATTCTGATTGGAGAGAAGGAGCTAAACCCAAATAAGGACCGCCTGCCTCCCCTGGTGAGAGAGAATACACGGTCACATCTCAAAGCTGTGTATTTAAGCTACGGCTAGCATACAACAGCAGCAATAACAATTGCTGGGGAGATTTAATTTAGTAGCATAGAAAACATTTTCTGTGAGCACAAGCCATGAAGCAGAAACCTGAAAGGCAGGTCTTTTCCTTGGGTTACTGATCCTATCTGTTTGCTGTTCTTGGGAAGATTAGAAGAGAAAGATATTGGTTATCTGATTATTTCTTTCCTACAAAAAAGAAGTTTTGACATTCCAGGCAAAAAGTTTTCTTTTGCTTCAGCTAGGTTGGTCAGCTAGGTTGCCAGTCAGGGCACGTTTGTTTCCAACCTACTAAAAGAACTATGAAACTTCTGATGTGGAGGTCGAAATTTTCTCCCCTTTTAAGATTTTTTAATTAGAATTTATTTACTATAAAAGTTGTATGCCGCCCCCCTCCTGCTAAAAGCATCTCAGGGCGGCTAACAACATATTAAAACAGATTTAAAACAACAATACTACAATTAAAAACCCCACAGTAAAACAAATTACCCCTTACCCCACCTTAACCCACCCCACCCAGCCCATCTCCCTCGGGAAAGGCATGGCAGAACAGCCAAGTCTTACATTGTGTACAGAAAGAGGAGAGGTCGGTGGTCAGGTGAACATCCGGTGGGAGGGAGTTCCACAGCTGCGGCGCTGCCACAGAGAACGCCCTCCGCAAGGTCGACACCTGATAAACCCAGGGAACCTCGAAGATGTTTAAAGTCTGAATTTACATTAGAACTGTATTTTGGAAAAGTGAGGCAGAGGGAATTAATTACCGAATTTCACTTAAACCAAATCAATATGGTGGTCTTGAAGGGAAGATGGGTTAAAGTTCCATATTTGGATAGGTGTTGTCTTTGCCATCTTGAGCTTGTTGAGGATTCCGTTCATTTTCTTTGGCATTGCTCTTTATATACAGACATAAGGAATTATTTTCTTAAGCCTGTAATTTGTAAATTTATTTATTTGACGGATGTGGAGAAAACAATGTGTCTTTTAAATAATAAGTCAACAATGTTTTTACATGCTTTGGGAAGATCCTTGATTATAGCATGTAGAAGATGTAATAAGTTATGGAAAGATCCTGTATCATAAAATGTGGATTGTTAATGTCTATATTGAACCTGAATCTTCTTTCCTTTTTAAATATACTTTTTATATATTTTACACTGTATGCTGCTATGGTTTGTAAAGGTGCTGTTTACCTCTTTGTATTTTGAGGTTTTGTTTGGCTAGTAGCCGTAAATAAATAAATAAATAAATAAAACTAAAACTATGAAACGCTTCCAGAGAGAGAAAAGCCACTTTAAAACATGCCCTTTTTTATTCTTTCTAATCTTCAAGTGGGTAAGTATCTACAGAGGGATTTGAATGTATGTTGATGGTCTTAAACTCAAAATTCAGGGCATTTTGTAATAACTTTATAAAGAAACTACTGTAGACAGCAGCTTGCCTACACAGAGGCTAAGAAGCCTACTTATGTCAATCCCTTAGTTGGAGTAGATTTGCTTACAAGTCCCTGTTATGTATTGGTCATCTAATAATCAACCAAACATGTTACAGGCCTAGGTTAGAAACAGGAAGATATAAATATATACTTTTTGCAGGCTTATACCCCAGACGACCGTGAATCAGTATTCAAGGAAATTTGGGCTAGCATGCTCAATCTGCATCAATGGGTGAAAACAGACATGACGCTAACCACCCTTTAACCACCCTTGGTGGTTATTTATGCATGTTTCAGGGCAGCATAGGGCACCAAATACAGCCCTGCAACATGCATAAATAACCACCAAGGGTGGTTAAAGGATGGTTAGCATCATGTCTGTTTTCACCCAATAATAACCCTAACTTGTGTTAGGAACAAGTTAACCACCCATGTTCTTGAAAAAACACAAATATCCCATGTCTCATGATTATGCTTGTTCACATCAGTAACACCTGACCCACATTGGCAGTATCACCTGCCCAGATACTCCAGATATAGCTAGTCCAATTCCATAGATGGGCTGATCATGCAGAGTTCACACACAGTCAGCTTCCTTAAAGGAAACTGCAGTGTCGGCATAGTGAAGAGGAGCATAAAAGCTGACTTCACAGCAACTGAGCCCTGCATCTTCACCCTGAAACATGGGTGAAGCCACACGAGACACTAACCCAATTTGGGCAGTGTTACTCCACATCAGGCAGCTTTGCTCCACGATGCAGTGCATTACATGGTCTGTGGCAGTCAGATGTTCACTCCACCCTGGAGCAGGGAAGGCAGGCAGCTGCTATGGAATGTGTCAGCTGGGAAAGGCCGGAGACACAACACATAGAAGCATTGCCCAAATTGGATTAAGGGGCTGCCTACTATGTGACTGGTTCCCGTGCTGTCTCGCGCTGTGGCTTTGAGCGGTTGGTGCATTCGCTTTTCCGATGCAAATGTCCCTTTCTGAAGACTGATAACAATAAGGCCAATCCCAGGTCCCACGCAGTGTGTGGGCAGCGCACACAATGCACATGTACACCTAGGTGTGCAACTTGTACACATCCCTCTGCCCGCATGCAGCCCTGCTATTGGTACAATGACACATGCCCGTCTGCGCACATGCTTGCACATAAGCTGAGTGTGCAGGGGTTTGGGATCGCATCCTATGTCTTTCTTGTGTTCTGAGCTGGCCCCTCAGACACTCACTCTGAACTTTTTAAGCGTTCTCTCTCTCTCCCTGGCACAAGATCCAATTACTATAAATGTTTTAAAAATTCAACTTAGAAATGCAATGCAGTTATTAACAGTAAAGACAATTAATCAATGGAACAACTTACCAAGAAAAGTGGTAATTCATCATCACTTCAAGTCTTTACATTGAGATTGCCTCCCACCCCCACAGATACGCTCCAGTTCAGCAACACATTATTGAGCTTTACAATGTGTACTTACATAGTAGGGAAGAATAATTCCTTCCACTGCAGGAATGACTTACTGGGTGAAATTCTATGACCCATGTAATTCTGGAAACCAGACTGAAGAGTCAGAGTTATCCATTCTGGCCTTAATAAATCTTTTTGCTTCCACCAGGAGAAAATTTGTACCAAATTTTGGAGCATTTCTAACTTTCTCCCCCATCCCACCCACCAGGAACACCAAGATATTGTGCCAAATGGGTAGCATTCTTTCTTTTGCTTTCTCCGCTCAATCTACAAACTATCAACTTAAGCTTGCTTTGATCTGGGTAGCAAGCCAGAACCCGAGTAAAACATTTGTCCCATGTTGGAAGGAGGAAGTGATTATCTCTTGACATTCAGAGATGATCAGAGAATTATGGTATTAAGAGAAAGAATTGGGTTGTTGATATTCCCCCACACTTGAGGTCTGTGAAGCAAGACTGAAGATTATCTTTTTAAAATATATGTTCTGTTGCAGTGCTCACATGCGGCCTCTGAGGCCATTCTCTGTGGGCCTCAGACAGTTGGCCCGGAAGGCTATTGTCTGTAGCTGCAGCCATCACAGCTGAAAGGGATCAGATGGCTGGACTTGTGAGTTAGGGGGCAGGATGTTTCACGGCCCAGGGTTGGGCCAACTAATTCATTGTGTCCCACTCACCGATTTAAGATGAGCACCTCTGCTCTATTGCAACCAAGGTTTTAGGCTTATTATGCAGAAGGTCAAACTAGTGGATAGGGCTGAAGCGGCAACTCCTTTTTCCACTACACTATTTCATGCTGCCATTTCAGAATTGCCTGTAACTTTCCACAGCTATTCTGCCGGCATTCCACTAATTCAGAAACTGCTGGAACAAACATTGTTTCGCTACTTAGCAGTGCCAGTAGAAATTGAAGAAGATTGAAACTGTCAGAACAAACATTGTTCCACTATTTTCGCAACCAGTGGAAATAGCGGAACGAAAGCAGCGGAACAGTGGAAGTAACTGAATGAAAGTAGTGGAATGAACCTTTCTAGCACTCATTGTGGGAGAGCTTTTTCCATCGAAGAAAGCTACCACAGCGGCTTGCTGTTTCAGCCCTAGTGGATAGTAACCTACCACTCTGGCCTTAAAATGAAATAAAGAATAATGGTATTTCTGTCACACAGGTGCATTCCTGTTGAACCTACCTGATCGTTTTGGCCAGAAGCGGGTTCTTTTTATTATGCTTTCAGCTTTGGGAAGGTATGGGATTTGCCCGAGGCACATTTTTATACTTTTTATACTTTTGCCCTTCCACGTAACCATGTTAGCTAGAAACTTAAAGTTTCCTGCCTCTGGCAGGAATATTTTTTAGCTGGCAAGTCGATTTTTATAACCCTTGGTCCTCTACCCCACTATAAATCCTAGCCTGGCAAACATATATATATTACAGCCCTTGTTATATACAGTTAACTAACTACTGTCAAAATGTGCTTTTTAAAAAAGGGACTAAAAAAAACTTTCAACAATAAGACGAGCCAAGCCAACAGGCCTTTTAAAGTTATTTTTACAAATGTCTTGAGATGAAAGAGTTAATTTAAAAGCCTATTCAAGAAAGGCAAAAGTGAGAAAGCAATATACTTCAGTCATAGTTCGCCTTTTAAAATTCCGGCGAATTTGCAAAACCTGGCTGTTCGCCCAGGTCTGGGGGGAGGGGGGGAGGGAGGGGCAGGGTTTTTTATCTCCCTCCACCCTTATTTATAGTATTGATTGTTTTAGTGTTACCCTGGTTTTAATTGTTGTAATTTTATCAGTATTTTAAAAATGTTTTATAATTGTATTTATATATATATATTTTTAGATTGTTAGCCGCCCTGAGCTGTTTTCAGAAGGGGCGGGATATAAATTTGATTAAATAAATAAATAAATAAATAGTGGAATAATCATACAACAGTATCAACCAAAATTTTCTGGAGACTAAACACAGTTAGATTAACCTAAACCAGTGATAGATACTAGGGATGGGACACCGGGGAGAATACTGGATTTATTGGTATCGGATCTCCCCGGTATCAGATTTACCGGTATCAGCATACTGGATTTTTTAACATTGGCCACTTTACCGTTTTTTTTGCATTGCGGCCATTCACTTCAATGGCCGTGATGTAAAAAAACGGGTAAAGCGGCCAATGTTAAAAATCCGGTATGCCAATACCGGTGATTATCGTATTAATCCAATATACCTGATTATCAGGTGTATCGGATTTATCCGATACTGATATTCCCACCCCTAAGTAGGAAAGGTTTATATGAATTGCAAAAATGACTGAAAAATCCAAGCTTCTGCATTACTTTCTTCCCACACTTGTCTCTGTTCAAGAACTGCTCTCCATGTGTGGTATCATTTTCTGCCTCTGTCATTAAATTCAGTTCCAGCAGGTCATTTTTCACACATGGGTTTCTGTTCCCATGGTATAATGTTATTTCCTTACCAGCACCCATTTCCCCCCTTGAGTCACATTAATGTCCCTTAGTTTCTTGATTATCCCTTTCAAATTTGAAGTTGAAATGAGGGTGGCACAAGAAAATGGACCAGCTGGAAGCTGGTCTTTTGTGTTTGTGTACTTCATTGGCTATACTTGTTGCCAACTTTATTTTGTGTATTTTTCCTTTTCTATGTGATATGATCCCAGGGAAGATTCGCACAGTGCTTGAAAGATTTATGCAGTGGAAGATGAGGCATTAATAATAGCTGCTATTTAATTTGTGCTGTTCTCTTCTGTTTTCTGTTTTATAGATCAGATCATCCCTAAATTCCAGATTGGTTTGATAGTCTAATTTAGGTAACAGAAAGTTAAGTTATTAAGGAAAATTTAGGTTAGGGATATAATAATTAATGAATATGTTTACATTGCGGATAGTGGACATTGGGCAAAATAGCGGGAGTTCACTCTTATGAGTAAAGAAACAGTAAGCTATTTTTGAGAAAAGGAATGGGAAGCAATTTACTGCAGGTCATTGCAATATTTGTGGGCCATCAGCATTTTTTACTCTTGAATTACCCCAGCCAAAAGCCACTTAATTTTTGACTCCCTTTTGTATGACGGCTTTCCTAGAGCAGATCGTGGAGGCCTCAAGAGATATGAATTTAGTGAGAACAGAAAACTTTAACTACACTGATGGAAGACAAACTCCACTAAGTAAAGGATGTCCAACAAATTCTTGGATTATTTGCACTGGTGACAAAGGCCCTCCGCTGCGCCATAGCGGCGGGGGGGGGATTGCCGTGCCTCAATTTCCCTGAGAATAAGTGTGGAGGTTTGGGGGAGGGGCCGCTGGAAGGGAGTGGAGGAAAAAGAACCCCAGTTTCGGCCTGCGAGCCAGGTCATTTGCTGCCAGTGCCTAGACATCATGTGTGCGAAGGAGCACAACATGATTGAATGGCACAGGAGCTGGCTCCTCACCTTGTGGGGGGGGGTAGGAAGCATGCTGCCCGTGCTTGCGTGTTCCCTGAAGAAGGCACATTTGCGCCTGGATTCCGCAGAGACAGCAGCAGCTGGACGGTGCTGCTGCTCTTACTGAGGCCGTTTCGGAAGGTGGGGCAATGGGGAGGAGAAAGAAGAGCGCGCCGCAGGTCCTGCCAATCAAGCCTGGTGATTCCCGACGGGGAACTTTAGTTGGGGAAACCCTGGGCAGGAGTCAATTGGCCAGCCGCCTGGGGGCCTGTGAGGCCCTGGTGGCGAGCCTACATGAAGAGGGGCCAATGCATGACCCCCTTGGGGCCCGAGAAGGGGGGAGTAGCGACATCGCAAATGTGGGGAGACAAGAAGCGGTCCCGACCCCCCCCCGGCAGTTGTGACGGGGAGGCAGGATCATTTCAAAGCCAGCTCAGTACAGGCGACAGGGGGAAGGGCGGGGCCCGGCGGAGTCAGCTCAACGGGCAAGTTAGGCTTTGTGGGCGGCCAGGGGCCATCTTCCCTTGCACAAGGAGGCCTATTGTTCAATGGGCCCCGGTTTGCAACAAGGGCAGGATGAGCTGCCGGTGCAAAGACAGAGGGTCTCCGCTTCACTCAGGGCACCCCCCAGGAGCCCCTACGGGGGTTTGGAAGTTGTCTCCACTGCAGGTGAGGAGCCAGTGAGTGAGGAGACCTGGCAGGGAGAAATGGAAGGCGAGGAGGAGGCCTCCAATGCTGAAATGTGGAGATGCATTCAGGCCCTAGAGTGGGAGCTGGAAGACATGGCAGAAAGGAGGTGTGGGGCGCAAGAATGCCTGGTTACGGACGCATGGGGACAAGATAGGGCCACACAAAGGGGTGAGGATTATGGGACCCCAAACTTGGGGGGCGGGAAGGAGTGAGAACCACCCGCCAATGCCCATTGGCTGGTAGCGAGCGACCTTCACCTGCAGCAGTCATTGGGAACACGGGAAAGCTATGAGGGGCATATCCCTACCCCAGGAGTCTATGAGCACAGGCTGCCAGCTGGGGAGGTCCAACAGCACAGCCCCTTTAGTACGCCAACCCAAGGTCAACGCACCGGGACCCAGATGCTGTGGTGGAATGGGGCATGGGTAAAGGTCATGCCGATCGATCCCCCAAAGGGGTCGCACCACTATTCCCGGCCCCCCGCACAGGGGTTTGCACAGCCACAGAGCCAACAGGGCGTGTGTGTGGGGGGCACCAATTACACAATCAGGGGTATGCGCAAAGTCTGGCCAGGGATCCCTGCCCGCTGCCCCCGTGAGGGGGGTTGTATTCAAAGCTGCGGCCCCAATGGGAGAACACCTAGCCAACCGTACAAGGGAAAGAATATGGAGGGGGGAATATATTGATATTTTTGCCTTCCTGTTCAGTGATTTCATTGTGGATCCTACTGAGCAAGAGGAGAAAATGGAGAAGTTTTGGAGACCCAAGGCTGATAGGAACTGAGCATACTGGACTTCAGCCTTTTCCGTTTATCTGGGGGTCACTCTACAGGTATACCTCGAATGGGCAACAGAGTTGCTTAAGTACACCGACATCATAAAGAAGGCATATGGGGTCAGCCCCCCCGGAGCATGGCTCCGATATGATGAGGCCTTTCGGCATAGGGCCTCTTTTACACCAGGTTTGGGTTGGGATGTGCATGCCCAGGACCTCTGGCTGGACTGAATGGTTGATACAACCAATGCTCCCAAGGCAGACAGCGGGCACATTTTAGTGAAGGGAGGTGTGACCCCGGCTAATGACCCGCAGAGAGGGGAAGGAAGGAGGCCAGGAGGAGCCACCTGTTGGGAGTATAATCGGAATGGCAAGTGTACCCGGGGATCGTGTAAATTCTGCCATGCATGTTCAGTTTGCAGGGGTTCTCACTCACTTTCCAATTGTTACAGGGGAAAGCCATTTGGAAATAAGAGAAACCAGCAAACAGGAGGACCGGGAAAAGGAAACTCGGGAAGTCAACAAGGGGGTGGGAGTGGAAAGGAATCCAACCCCGGTCAAAATTGAGATTGCAGGAAATGCTGTCCCGACACCCGGATACAGGGGAGGTTATGTTTCAAATGGTTTTAAGTTTTGTTTTGCTATTCCAGCAGACATGGTTAGGCAGGTCAATGAGGCTCGAAACCTTAGATTGGTCCGTGGATTGGAAGACATAGGGTGTTTTCAGACGTTACGGGGCCACTTGGCCCCGTACCGAAAACAACCCATTCATTCCCCGCCGGGGTCACCCCGTCACGCCATATCAGACGGGCCGGGGGGATCCCGGCAGGGAATCTGGGAGGGGGTGGGGCTGTGCGGCGCAATGTGCAGCCGCACGGCCCTGCCCCCTCTACGCACCCCGCCGCCCGCCCTCCGGGGAGATGGGCGGGCGGCGGGGCCAATGCGGCCGCCGCGTCGGGCCGGATGCGCCATGGCCCGGGATCCTGCCGGAGATCCCGGGTCGTGGCAACCAGCCAGACGTTACCTTTTTTTGGTCCCCGCTGGGGAGCTTTTTGACCACGCTTCCCGGGACATTCCCCCGGCTAGCCCAGGAAGCGTGGTTCAAATTGACCCCTTGCGGGTATTGACCGTGGCGAACATCTGGCGGCCGCCAAACAGATGTTCGAGACACAGTGACCACAGGTAGGTATTCACCGTGGTTCACTGTGATCTCGTAACGTCTGAAATTACCCATAGTGAGGGGAAAGATCTTGAAAGAAGTTAAGGAGGGCCGCATAGTGAGCCCTTTCCCCTGCTCCCCCCCCCTCCCCGAGCAGTTGGTGGTTTCTCCACTGGGGGTAGTGCCCAAGAAAGTGCAAGAAGAGTTTTGGTTAATACATCATCTGTCAAACCCCAGAGGTAGTTCGGTTAACGACACTATACCTAAAGAACTCTCTACCATCCAGTATACCCCTTTTGACGAAGCCATTGAGAGGGTTAGGCAGTGGGGCAGGGCGCCTTGCTCACAAAGTGCGACATGAAGTCAGAATTCAGGTTGCTCCCGGTGCATCCAAGTAGCTTCCACCTTTTGGGCATGAAATTCGAGGGCCAATACTATTATGATAGAGTCATGCCCATGGGGTGCTCAATCTCGTGCTCAGCGTTTGAGCGATTTAGCACGCTCATCAAGTGGGTTTTCGGGAAGCGTATGGGCTGGGGTGATACTGCAAAATACCTTGATGATTTTTTGTTAATTGCATCATCAGCCCCAGGAGAGTGTGAGGAGCTGTTACGGAGGTTCCAGGAGTTGGCTGAGGAGTTGGGGATACCACTGGCACCCGAGAAAACAGAGGGGCCGGCTACCAGATTAACGTATTTGGGTATTAAAATTGATACAGTTCTTAGGCAGTCACGATTACCTGAGGACAAACTCCGGGGGATAAGAGACAAGGTAGAGGCCACCGTGAGAGCAAAAAAGGTGACTGTGAGGGCACTACAATCGTTAATAGGCAGTCTCAACTCCACATGCTGGGTAGGTTGTATGCCCCACTTGCTGGCAACCCACTGCAATATCACCATGTCAGGGTTACTAGGGATATGAAGGGAGATTTAAGGACATGGGATGCTTTTCTGAAGAGTTTTAATGGAGTCAGTTTCTGGAGGGATAAGTGGCGGTTGGAAGCGAACCTCCAGTTTCATTCAGACTCAGCTGGGGGCGTAGGATTCGGAGTATATGTTAATGGGTGATGGTGTGCTGCCGCGTGGCCAGAGCAATGGGCGGCAGAGGGAGTAACACGGGATTTAACCTTTTTGTAATTATTCCCAATTGTGTTAGCCGTGCAGCTGTGGACCACCAATTTTGCAAATCGCTTTGTGGTTTTTTGGTGCGACAACATGGCTGTAGTTCATGTAATCAACTCCCTTTCTTCAAGGTCACTGAGGGTAATGGGGCTGGTTAGGGTATTTGTATTGTGCTGCTTGGAGCATAACATCCTGTTTTGGCTCGGCATGTACCCAGGGTTAGTAACAGCATAGCCAATGCCCTCTCTTGGTTACAGATGGGGTGATTCTGAGAACTTGCACCAGCAGCGGCGCCCAACCCGGAGCCACTCCCCCAGGGAGTCTGGAACCTTGGAGGGCAGAACTTCAGAAGATTATCCAGAGATCCTTAGCTCCCCGCATGCAGGCGGCATATGATAGAGCTTTTAGGGAGTTTCAGCTATTTAGGGAAACTCGGGGATGGCCCCTGTGCTTTCCCATTCAGGAAGATGAGATGCTGCAATTTGTGATGCATTTGCATGGTAGGGGCTTGTTGGGTAGGACTATAGCAGGTAAGGTTTCAGCTTTGTCTTTTGTGAGCCGGATGCATGGCTTTCCATCGCCGGACTAAGGTTTCTTTGCCAGAAAAATGTTTGAAAGTTGGGCTAGGGAGAATGTTCCCCAGGGAGACACAAGAGCCCCAATTACCGTTCCTTTATTGCGAGCCCTGTGCAAGGTCTTGCCACAGATCTGTATGAGTTGGTATGAAGTTTTGTTGTTTGCAACTGTATATAAGTTGGCCTTCTTTGGGGCTTTTCGAGTTAGTGAAATGGTTGCTGAGTCTAGATGGGACAAATCGGGTAGGACTATGGATATAAAGGACATACATTATGACACAAAGTCGATCAGAATTAAGCTGCATCGTTCAAAGGCCGATCAGTGGGGCAGGGGTCTAATTGTGAGCTTGAAGCAGACCAGGCATGGTGAGATCTGCCCGGTGAGGGCAACTGGGAATTTTCTGGCAGCCCGGCCTAAGTGCAGTGGGAATCTGTTTGTCCATGAGGACGGATCGCCAATGGCGTGATACCAATTTACTGCAATCCTTAAGAAGGTAATGGAAGTGCTGGACTGGTCCACACTTAATATTGGCTCTCATTCCTTCAGAATAGGTGCAGCAACAACAGCTGCAGTAAATCTCAGGCATTCAGGAGATATATACGACTCCCACCAAACTAACTCTGTATTTGTTTGCATTTCATTCAGGCTCTATACGTCGTTGCGGGCGCAGGAAAGTGGTATGGATAGTCGGCCACAGTCTGGTTCGCCAGGCAGGAGAGGCTGCAGTGCACTTGCAACTGGGACATTCTGCACGGGCAGTGATACGGTGGATGGGCCAAGGTGGAATGAAGTGGGAGCAGCTAGTGCCCACATTGTCACGTGTCCGGAGCTACCCTGGCCCAGACATTATTATAGTGCATTTAGGGGAGAATGATTAGGGTGCAATTATGGCAGTTGGTTTGGTGATCCGCATAAAATCAGATTTACTTTCTTTAATACGAATGTTCCCATCAGCAAGTGTTGTGTGGACCCATCTGGTTCCGAGATTGAGATGGGGTCCTGTGGTTAAACCAAGGCCTGTAGGAATGTAAACAGGGAGATAAATAAATGGTGGGTCTCATTTGGGGGTAGGTGCATTAGACATGCGGAATTGACCCGCAGGAGACCGGGATTGTATTTGCAAGACGGGGTTCATTTGTCCCACGAAGGAAATTTACTATATATATCCAGAATACAGGAGGAGCTAGGTAGTATGTTGGAGCAAGAGTTGGTGGGTGCAGGGACGTTTCAGTAACCTGAATGTCTCTGTTTAGTGGCGGGGGTCCAGTATGGTTAGTAGGTAGTTGTTAGGCAGTTTAGATTATTGAATGGAGTCATCTCAATAAAAGTTGGGGAGGCGAGACCTAGTGTACAAGCAGGGCATGGCGGACGCCGGGGGCTGGGGGTCATCACCCTGGGGGGGGTAGGGGCATGCAAGGCCCTCAACCTTAATGGAACCTATACTCCTTACTCACTCCTGGATGGGCTTTGATCCCCTTCGGCCCTGGCCAGTGAACTGTTCGAAGGGGAACGTTTAACAAACTTTAGGGCTGGCAACGGAGGGGATATCCAAGCCAGTCACCTGTTTAAAGTTAAGATAATTAATGTTCACCCAAAATACTGGACCCTTGAATTGCTTAGTCGCAATTCCAACGTACTTGCTCTTCTTATTAAAGAGTGTGGCCATTTAATTCCACATATGTCTCCGAGTCTTGTTTGGGGGGGGGGAGGGGGCGGTGCGCCGGTAACTACCTCTTTCAGAAGGTTGAATAAGGAACCAGGGGATCATCTACCTTGGACTTAGTTCTAAGCAAGAAGAAAGAATTGATTAATTATGTGAAAGTAGGGGGAACTTGGGGAGGGAGGGGGAGAGTAGTAAGGCTTACCATTTAATATGAGAGTTCATGAAACTAAGGAAAGGCAAGGGGGAAAACAGTCTAACAAGGACCTTGGACTTCAAGAAAGCTGATTTTAATAAGATCAGAGAAATACTGGGTGGGTTCCCATGGTTAGATCACCTACATGGGAAAAGTGTCCACAGGAAGGCTCTTCAGGTTGGAGAAGAGACAACTGGGAGGGGATATGACAGTCGTTTATAAAATCATGAGGGAGTTGGAGTTGATATTTAGCCTCTTAAACAGCATGTGAACTAGGGACATTCCATGAAACTGGCAGAAGATTTAACACAAATAAACTAAAGTATTTTTTCACCTCACACACAATTAACTTGTGGAACTTTTTCCCAGAAGATGTGGGTCAAGGCCAGAAGCACAGCTGGGTTTTAAATAGGATTGGATAAGTTATTGGAGGATAGGTCCATTAATGGCTATGTAACCCCATTCTCCACACCCTTTTTACCTCCTTACTAGGAGGGGAGCTATGGGACCTGGGTTCACTTGCCTGTAGTTAAGTTTTCTAGAGCAGGGGGAAACAATTTTGGGTTCAAATACACGGTGCCCCAATTGGTGAAACCTGAAAAGGCGAGGAGGGCTTAATCAACAATAAAAATAAATAAATTCTGTGGTAAAAAGATCCAAACCCAGACCCCGTCACAATCCTAATAAGAAAACACAAACAGCAGTAAGTAAATGAGGGGGAAAGGGGTAAATCTTTATTACAAAAATAAAAGAATAAAGTGGGGGAAAGGATCCAAGCAGAGGGTTGGACTAGATGACCCTCAAGATACCTTCCAACTCTGATGTTCCATGATTCTATGGTGTAAAATGAGCGTAGACCAGAGATAGGCAAACTGTAGCTCTCCAGCAGTTCAAGCACAGCCAGGGCTAGTTCCTGCACTGCTTTATTGGTCCTGTGGTTTTTAGTTCACTCTACCCAAGTCTCAGCAGCTGAATTATAGCTGCTCCTCAAAATATCAGCAGCCAGAATTGCAGTGCTCTGGTTCCGCCAGCCAAACAACAATCAGGAAAGGCTCAGTCTAGAAGATGCTTCAAAGGGGGGCACACACATTTGTCTTGTGGCTCTTGGCCATATTCAGGGACCCGAGTTGACGGCGTTGATGCAATTTGCAGTGATTTTTGCAGAATCAGCCAATCCTCGCAGAATCAGCCAATCCTGACCATGACCCGAGGGTAAATAGGCCCCTGGGAGATGAACTGTGGGTGCGTGGGGTCTGAAGCCCAATGTTTGCGTGAGGGAGGTGCTGAAATTCCAGAGGATTTGAGTTGTGTGATTAGCTAAGTTGTGATTCTATGGGCGTTTATAAACGATCCCGCTCACAAGCGGGATCGTTTAATGTGCCGCATCTCCCCCGCGCCTACCTCTCTCGGACAGGTCTGATGTTCAGAAGAGCATCAGACCCGTCTTAGAGCTCAGTACGCATGCGCGACCTTCTGCGCGTGCGCACTTCAGAAGGGAACCCGGAAGTGCGGCTTAAAGCCGGCACTTCGGGGATCCGCGTCGGAGGGGGCAGGATCGCCTGCCCCCTCCGACACGCGGTAACTCTCAGCTGGAACAAGTAGACGAGCGCAAAGAAAGGCGGCTGATCAAAGGATCAGCCGCCTTTTTTGTCTCGTGTATAAACGCCCTATGTCAAACCTATTGCAAATTTGCTTCCCAGAATACATAGTTATGCAAATCAAGTTAATTATGCAAATATTAATGCTCGCGGTGAATTTGCAGAATTTGGCTTCACTGGCTGCAGAATTTAAGTTTTTCTGGTGCAGTCAACTCAGGTCCCTGTCCATATTAAGGTTTTCGTGAGAGGTTCTTGGGGTTGGGAACTTTGTCCATCCCTTGTCTAGACTACAATAGGAAGTAAAGCTTACAAAAACATGCATCACATGCCACCTACGTTTAACTCATATGCTCCCCTGCATTTCTCTTTTCTGAACACCACCTTTCCAAGGCTTTCTAACGATTTCCAAGACTCCAATTTCAGCAACTATTCTTCTGGAGCCCTTTGGTGATTGCGAGTGGTGTTCCCAACAGTGGGAGTCGGGGTTGCTGATAAGTGAAGCACTGCCTTTGCCAAAAGGGGTCAAATTTGTTACTGCTGTAGGATTTGCACCTCCAACTAGTTCTGGGATTGAAGAGCACTACCACCAGACCAAACCACATAGAAATGCATGAGATGAAACTCCTGGACAAACTGACAGTTAATCAGCATGCAGCAGGCCACAACATATTCCGTTTTCCCATTACAACTGTTCTGCAGACTACATGTTTGAATACAAAGTGAAATTACTTGTCGTGCTGCTCAGTTGGGATTTTGAACTTAATAAATAAGAAGATAACTTTGATTAACATTCAGGTTGTGCGCTGAGAGGCAAGGAAGGATTAAAGCTGCAATTTCATCCTTGCTATTTCACTGTGATCTGTCCTGTGGGCCCAAACATGAGCTCCCCCAATGGCATCAAACTATATGACAGCTGTGCAAGTTAGTGGTCTGTGCAGAGAAGGGAGAGTCAGGAATTCCCCAAGTCCAATCCTGCCTCCGAAACCAATACTTTGTGACACCTATTCCTCTCTGCCCTTCCACATGTATAAACAGGAAATGAATATTATGCATTACTTTTAACCACCTTATTCAGTTTTGTCCTAACCTTGGGATCTAAACGGACAATGGTTTATATATTTATTTCTATTTTTATTCTGCCCTTTCCTGCAGACGCAGGGCAGCTCACAACATATAAAAATATATAAACTACGGTTGTGTCAAAATAGCTGTTCTGTTTTTGTGGAATATTCAGAGAAAATGGGGCAGCTATGTACTTTTTAATTGGAATTCCAGTCAAACACATTTCTGATCAGAATCCCAACTGAATTTAAATTTTCTTTTAAAAAAAATATCATTTGCACATTTAAAAATCAGCAGACTATACCCCAAATAAGAGCACCACCACCACTGTTTTAGATATGGGCAGTGGCCATATTGTGCATGCGCAAATGACTAATTTTTGTGGTTGTTCCAATCAGAATTGGAATTAACAAATCCCCAGATCCAACTGAAATCAGAACTGAGTGAAATTTCACTTTCATCCCGCATAAAAAAAAACCAATAAAAATATTAAATCATAAAATTCCAAGTAAAACCACGCCTGTATCCACTAACTAAAAGCACAGCCAAATAAATAGGTTTTACATTGTCTTCTGAAGATGTTTTGGCACACCTCCAGAAGAAGGGAATTTTAAAGCTATGGGACATCTCTGAATGCTCTTGTTGTCTGGACATGGTGCAATGAAGGAACTTGCTAGAGGGTGCTGCCAGCTGACCTACAGGAGTGTGATGGAACATAATGGGGAAGGCAATCTTTTACGTAGGCAAAACCCAAGCTGTTAAGGGCTTTATAGGTCAAAAACATCCCCTTGAATTATGCCCCAAACGCTACTGGCAGCCAGTGCAGGCTTTGGAGCACTGATGTAATGTGCTCCCAGACTCCCTCCCGCAACAGAAGGCGGGCCACCACCTTCTGCACCAGCTGCAGCTTCTAAACCAGGGGTGCGGAACCGCTTCCCTCCTGGGGGCCACTTTGAAAGCTTGCACAAACTCTGAGGGCCGCACAGAAGTTGGGGCAGGGCTGCTGAAGGGATGCACTCAAGGAAAGGAGGGCCCAGATCATGGATCTGGGCCATGGATCTGTCCCCTCTCCTAGTCTGCATGACCTCCTCTCTGCTCCCTTCCCTTGAGCTCAGTTTTTCAGTGATTGGAGCTAAGAACTTGCTCCAACAACCATTTCCAGGAATTGGAAAAGGCCACATAAAAACTTTCTGTGGGCTGCATTTGGCCCCCAGGTCTGAGGTTCCCCACCCCTGTTCTAAACAGTCTTCAAGTGCATCCCCACATAGAGCACACTGCAGTAATCTAGTCTCGAGGTTACGAAGGCATGAATGACAATGGCCAGGTTTGACTGATAAAAGGTAGCAACCTTCTCACCAGATGGAGTTGGTGAAAGGCACTCCTAGCCACTACCACAACTTGATGGTTCAGATGCAGCAATGAATCTAGATGCACCCCAAGGCTGAGAACCCAAGTGACCAAAGTAGGTTGGACCACATCAATAATGGATGTCGCTATACCCCCAGGTCATAGGGCCAGACAACCATCATCACTTCAGTCTTGTCTGGATTCAGCTTCAGTTGATTCACCGGCATTCAGTGTCCCAGTGGCAGCCAAACACTGTATAAGTACCAAGGCTATAAGATCTAGGTTAGATGAAAAGAAGAGATACAGCTGGGTGTTATCAGCATACTGATGGCACCACACTCCAAACCTATACACAATCTCACCAGCCTCAAATACACATTGACCAAGAGAGAGATGGAATAGAACCCTTTGGGGCTGACAAACAATCACTCATCACCACCCGCTAGAACCACCCAGACAGGAAAGAACGGAACCACTCAGGAGAGGCCCACACACCCTGCCAAGTCCTGCAGTCACATCAACACCACCTCAGGATCAACTGTGTCAAAGGTTGCCACAGGATCAACAGGGTACAGTTTCTGATGTCTATCTCCAGGTAAAGACCATCAACCAGGGCCAGAAGCGCAGCCTCAGTACAATACCCAGAATGAAAGTTGGCCTGACAAGGGTCCAGGAATCCAATAGCATCAAGATGCACCTGAAGTTGCTGAGTGACCACCTGTTCACTTAATCTTTCCTAAAATGGGGGATCACGGGTAGGGACAGGGCAGTAAGTGCCAGAGTCAGTGTCAACTGATGGCTTCTCTTGCTGGGGGCAGACAAAATCTCTGTATTAAGGGCAGCAGGCAACCTACAATCCTGAAGGGAGGTGTTGACAACAGCAGCTAGCAAAAGCCCACGTGTCTCCCTTGGCCAGCCAGGACAGGTACAGAGCTAGGTGACAATTGGTCATCCACATCAGTGGGGGGGGGGGGGGGACACTAGTTGAAACTGATCCAAATAAAAAGGACAGGACTAAGGGTAAAAACAAAAGTGACAGCAGAGTGGTGGCAACCTTGGCTGGGTCAGGTTGGGGAACAAACCACGCATGACCCTGGCCAGGAAGGTGTCCCAGCTGTACAACCTGCACTGCATCAAGTACCCCACCCACCCACCATAATGGGCAGCCATGACGGCCATGGCAGCCCCGATCTGGGACGGGTCACGGCCGGTCAGAACATATGTTTTTAACTACTGTGGCCCACTTTGCCCCAGACTGACCAGGGGGTGGAGGCACAGTAGCTCAGGCTGTGACTTTGGCACTTTGCTAAATAACAGCCCGAGCTAGCTGCCAACAGCCAGGGTCACTTTGGGACAAGCATCGGGGGAAAGCATCCGAGGCCCAAGCATGAACATGACAGTGACCTGCAGGCCACAGGGACGGAAAGCTGGCCAGAGTGGGTCACTGCCACGTTTGTTTTTATCCTAAGCTCCACCAACCTCAAACGCCAACTTTGCAGTCAAACTAGCAGCCCCCAATTGTGGAGAATACGAGGATTTAACTTAATTTATTTATTTACTTATTTATTACATACATTTATATCCACCCCTCTCACCAATGGCAACTCGAGGTGTCCAAAGGTCAGTCACAGTATAAAACAGTAAAAACAATAAGAAAATGAATTCATAAATAATTAAAACACAGTACTATCATAAAAAACCAGAGTTGTGCAACAAACACATTACCCAACTAAAAACCCCACCTAACCACCCCCACCCCCAAAGCCTGGTGGAATAACCATGTTATACATTGCCAGCAAAGGGCAAGGGGATTCGGGCTGAGGTGGATCTCTACTGGGAGCACATTCCACAGTGATGGAGTGGCCCCCGAGAATGCCTGCCTGTCGGTCCGAATCGGCCAATAACAGGGGAACTCCAGGAGAGCACTCCCTGACTACCGCAGGGGCTGCCCAGGGAGCAAGGTGGTCCCTCAGGTAAGCAGGACCCATGCCATATAGAGTTTTAAAGGTCAAAACTAAAACCATGAATTGGGCCCAGAAGACTATAGGCAGCCAGTGCAGCGCCCGGTGCACCCCCAGGCTCCGCACATGAGGAACTAGCAGAGGGCGGACACACCCAATAATTAGGGTTTCCCCTTTCCCCAGACCTCTGGCCTCGCCCACAAGCATCACTTCTCCAACTGGCTGCATATACACACTGAATAAGAGAGGGGACAGAATGGAACCCTGCAGGACCCCACAATGTACAGTCCCCTAGCACCATCCATTGAGATCTATTTGCTAGGTAGGACCAGAACCACTGTAAAATGGTGCCGTCCACCACAGCCAAGTCCCGCAGGCAAGTCACCAACATCTCATGATTCACGGTATCAAAAGCTGCTGATACATCCAGCAGAACCATATGACCCATATCTCCTTCCACCAGGAGGTCACCAGCCAAGGCCACAAGTGCAGTCTCCGTGCCATAACCCGTTTGGAAGCCAGTCTGTGAGAGATCAAGGAAACCAATGCGATCCAGATGCACCTGCAGCTGATGAGCCACCACCCAGTCAATAACCTTCCCTAAAAAGGGAAGGTTAGAGACAGGCCAGTAACTCGCCGGGGCATCCACGTCAAGCGATGGTTTCTTGAGGAGGGGCTGGATCCCTTGAGGCAGTCCGGCACCCTCCCCTCCCGTAAGAAGGCGTCGATCACCCTCGCCCACACCAGTCCCAGCGTCTCCCTGTTGGCCCTCACCAACCACGACAGGCATGGATCTAACTCACAAGTTGTAGCCCGAACAGACCCTAGTACATCTGCTGCATCGACAGGTGTCATCGATTGACGCTCATCCCCAAAACTCACACCAGACAGAGCATTCCTAACCTCTGGCTCTGATACTGCCTCCAAAGTAGTGGAGTCGAAGGATTCTGCTTGTGTACTGTGCACCCCATTGCACAGCAGCATCTCTGACTTCTCTAGCTACTTTGGTCTCGGATCTGGTCTTATCTGCCAAATAGGTAGCAAACTCATCATAGCAGGCATTAGACAACTCATACCCTGTAATCGCACCATAAGTCAGCATGCAATTAGGCCATTCCTGTGGCTGGTCCTTCAGTGCAGAATTTCCTTCCTCCAGATGTTCGTCTCAGTTCCTCCCTCCTTACATTCAAAAAGCAGCTTGAAACATTTTTGTTCACCAAGTACTTTGAGGATCCATTGCTGGTTCATCCTTTGTGTATTTTTTTCCTCCCCTTTTATCTTCCCCTTTTAAAACTATTTTAAAAGGATTTTATATGGATGTTAAGGTATGGTCTTTATTGTATTTTTAATGCTGGGAAGCACTTGGAATGTCATCCAGTATACAATGGCAGTATATAAATAAAATGTATAATTATTAACTGGGTTGGCCACACCAGGAACAGCTGTGCTGGATGGGACTTTGCAGATTATATGGTAGCAGCAAGGCAATTTCCCCTCTTTGGCACAGTCAGCTAGCTTCAGCACGAGCTGAGCACCTCCAGCATTCTAATCGCCTCACCTCCCACTTCAGCTGCCTCAGGTCCTCCAAATAACAAGAGGACCTATGTTGTCAAAATGGAGAAAGTGGACGCCTGGGTGTGACCCGTGTTGAAACAAAGATCAGAGTGTTATTCCAAACTCACCCAGGCCATCAACAGGGAAGCTGTTAAGACACATTGGCTATATCCCTCAGAGAGTTCTGATATTCAACTGGCTCCATTAGCCTCTGGGAGTGGACCAACCTAACCATTCATTAATGGTACTAATCATTCTTACTTTTGTTGATAAGGTCTGAATACTTATTTTTATATAGTTTGTGTGTCCCATTTCTTCCATTTATTAGTTTTAGTATTGCTGACAGAAATATTTCCACAGAAATGCTTCCACAGAAATACTTCTAAATTTAAACATACTGTTTTTGTTTAAATTCTGTCTACATTCACATCTGCATAGTCAACTAGTACAAAGTACCAGAACTGATTCAAGTCCCTCCTTCCTGAAATCCACCATTCACTTTTATTTCTCAATATGGAATGAAGGCATGAGGCAAGGTGTAGAGGAAAAACTATTGCACTTGGTCTAAAGCATATAATAAGTATGTCATTCAAGCAGCTGTTCAGGGCTTAACTACAAACAAGAGCATTTTGCTATAAATATGGCCTTCCTTCACTTGAGGAGATGCTCAGGGGAATAAAGTGCAACAGACTGGATCATTATTCAATAAACCAGCATGAGGAAACCTGCTGTATTCTTCTGCCATTACTATGTTTGACATATTAAGTGTGGTCAAAATCCATAAAACTACTTCAGGTAAGTCCATGACTTTTACTAGGAAGATGACCTTCAACCAATTTACAGCCTCACAAATTTATTTCTTGTAGATTTACTTAATGTGCAAGTTTACTTACACAGTGAAACTTGTATTAAGCAAGCCACTTGAGGATGGACAAAAGGTTCTTTTTAAGAAAGATTTTTTTTTTAAAAAAAACCTTACAGCAGAAGGAAATCCTATAAATATTAAATTATACTTAAAAACAAAATGTTGTTGTTTAGTATACAAATTCAGAAAGAAATATTTGCAATACAAACTCTCAGGATAAAAGATGTTGCATGTATAAAAGGCACCGAGGAGCAGACTGAGGCATCTCAAAAGGATACTGTCAATTCAGAGAAATTAGAGTCTCCTAATATAGAGGATATGAAAGAAGCCAAAGGAGCCCAGATGTAAATCAGTGCAGAACAGAAAAATATAAATGATTTTTTAAAAACCTGAAACAGTTACTTACAATCAGCAGATTAAGACTAAGAATAATAAATAATAATAATAAACTTTATTGCTGGGCCAAAGGCCATTGCACACACTATAAAGCTACCACAGGGCAATCCTAAAATCATACAAACAATATCAATACATATAACAACAAACCTAAAAAGATACACTAAACAGCCTGGCCCAGCCGTGCATACATATTTATATTTTCACAATTAATTATAACATCCAAGCACTAGAGTGTAATCACATCCTGTTTCAACTTCCTAGTGTAAACGTGTCCCAAATACAAGGCAGACTAAGAATAAAAAGAATACATTTAAAGGTGGGTTGCTGTTGGTTTTTTTTTACATAAAACATATTACTCCCACAGTTTAAAAATCTGGCTTGGGAAAACCACCGCAGGTGGGATTTAGATGCTCTTTGCCAGGCCAGAAGTTTCCTGGACACCATCAGAAACAGCTGCACTGGGCAATTCCCAGAAGTTTTGAGACATGAAGTACGTAAGTCCCGAAAAACCAAGGTCTTACCAGTCCACGTCTCAAAACGTCTGGGAGTCGCCCAGCACCACTGGGCAACTTCCAGTCTGGCAGGGAGTGTCTAAATCCCCCCTGCGTAGGTTTCCCCAAGCTGGATTTTTAAGCTGCAGGAGAAATGTCTCCCATGTAAAAACACCCTAAGTGTCTATATGCAAATGCTAGAAGTCTAAAAGGTAATCTGGGAGAATTAGAGTGTATAGCACTAAACGAAGATCTAGACATAACAGGCATCTTAGAGACCTGGTGGAACGAGGAGAACCAATGCGACACTGTAATACCAGGGTACAAAATATATTGAAATGACAGTCAATTGACTTGGTAGTGGGGTGGCTCTATATGTTAAAGACAGGATTGATTCAAGTAGGAATAGAATTGTACAGGAACTGAACTGTACTCTGGAATCTCTATGACAGAAATTTGATTTGTAACGGAGAAGTGAAATATATAGCAGTGGGGCTGTACTATCGTCCCCCTGAGCATGGATGGTAAGACTGACTATGAAATGTTTAGACAGGCTACTAAAGTTGGAAAAATAATAATAATGGCCAATTTCAATTACCCTAATATCGACTGGGTGAATGGCTCCCTTGGGATGTGATATTGAGGTTAAGTTTATAGATGCATTAAATGACTGCTTCTTGGAGTAGCTGATCCTGGAACCAATGAGAGGAGGAGCTACTTTAGATCTAGTCCTAAGTGGAGTGCAGGCCCTGGAGCAAGGGGTAATGGTGGTGGAGCCGCTTGGCAATAGTGATCATAATATAATCAAATTTGACATAATTACTGGAGGGAGAATGGTAAACAAAGCTACCGCAGGAACATTTAGCTTTTAAAAGGGAGACTATGCTAAAATGAGGAAGCTACTTAGAAGGGAACTAAAAAAAGCAGTTGTGAGGATTAAATGTCTGCCAGAGGCATAGAAACTATTTTAAAAACACCATCTTGGAAGCTCAGATTAAATGTATTCCTCAATTTAAAAAAAGGTAGCAAGAGGACCAAATGTCTGCCATGTGGCTAAATGGTGAGATGAAGGAGATCGTTAGAGTCAAAAAGGCATCCTTTAAAAAGTGGAAAGCTAGTCCTAATGAGGAAAATAGGAAAGAGCATAAGCACTGGCAAATTAGATATAAAACATTAATAAGGCAGGCCAAGAGAGAAATTGAAGAGAGACTCACTAAAGAGGCAAAAACTAATTAAAATTTTTTTTTAAAAATACATTAGAAGCAAGAGGCCTGCTAGAGAGTCACTTGGGCTATTAGATGACTAGGCTGTAAAAAGGGCGCTTAGGGAGGACAAGGTCATTGCAGAGAAGCTGAATGAATTCTTAACTTTGGTCTTCACGGCAGACAGCAGGACTGTTCTTTGTAGAGGATGAATCAGAAGAGTTGTCATAACTCAATGTGACTCTGGAAGAGGTTCTAGAGCAAACTGACAAACTAAAAAGTAACAAATCATTGAGACCAGATGATATTCTTCCTGCAAGAGTTCTGAAAGAACTCAAATATGAAATTGCAGCCCTACTACAGGTAATTTGTAACCTGTCACTAAAATCTCCCACTGTACTTGAGGACTGAAAGGTAGCAAAAGTAAATGCTGATATTTTTAAAGGGTCCCATAGGCAATCCTGGAAACTACAAAATGGTGGGTGAGCCTGATGTCAGTGTTTGGCATAATGGTGGAAACAATTATTAAGAACAGAATTACTGGTATACTGATAAACATGACTTAATAGGGAAGAGTCAACATGGATTTAGTAAAGGGAAGTTGTGCCTCACTAACCTGTTGGAATTTTTTGAGGGAGTAAATAAACATATGGATAGGGATGAGCCGGTCGATATGGTGTATCTGGATTTTCAGAAAGTGTTTGATAAGGTCCCTCATGAGTTACTCTAGAGGAAATTAAAAAATCATGGGATAGAAGGCAGTATCCTATTGTGGACTCGTAACTGGTTAAAGGAATGTTTTACTTTTTGTTTCCTAAACGTTCAGTTTTCACAATGAAGAGAGGTAAATAGTGGAGTGCCCCAGAGATCTGTACTGGGACTGGTGTTTCTTAATGTATATTTATTAATGATCTGGAAAATGGAGTAAAGAGTGAGGTGATCAAATTTGAAGATGACCCAAAGTTATTCAAGGTAGTTAAAACACAAGCAGACTGTGAAGAATTGCAGGAGGATCTTGTGAGACTGGGTGACTGGGCATCTAAATGGCAGATTAAATTTAATGTGGACAAGTGCAAAGTGATGCACAACACAGGGGGAAATAATCCAAACCATATTTACATAATTCCGAGTACTAAATTAGGAGTTACCACTCACTTAAAGGACTTTGGAGTCACTGTGGACGATACATTGAAATCCTCAGCTCACTGTATAACGGCGGTCAAAAAAGCAAACAGAATGTAGGAATTATTCATAAAGGGATAGAGAATAAAACTGCAAATAACATAATGCCTCAATATAAATCTATGGTGTGACTGTACCTTGAGTATTGTGTGCAGTTCTGATCACCCCATCTCAAAAAAGATATAGTTGAAATAGAAAAGGTACATAAGAAGGGCAATTTGATAAAGGTTTTGGAACAGCTCCCCTATGAAGAGAGGCTAGATAGGTTAGGGCTCTTCAGCTTGGAGAAGAGACGACTGAGTGGGGATATCATAAACGTTTATGAAATCATGAGTGGTGTGAAGGAGTAAATATGGAATGATTATTTACCCTCTCAAATAGCACTAGAACTAGGGGACACCCTGTTGGTATATGCAACATCCATAAGTTAAATGCCTGCTGTATTAAGAACAGTAATTGACTATAGAGCCACCAGATGGCACTGCTAAGTTTATTTGTACATGGAAGGGAGATGGGGTTTTTCAGTTGAATTCCTTTGTGTAACCACTCCTTCTTCCCTTCTCTCTCATTGTCTCAGTCTCCATTTTGTCTTCTTACTAGTTAGATGTAACTAAGGATCTGTGCCTGGAAAATCTTAAGTAAAGTTCTGTTTTAAACCTTCAGCTGCATTTGTCCTTACTGATCGCGAATCAGTTATTACTCTGCAACACACCCCATGAAACTTAACGAGTAGCAATTTTAAAACAAATAAAAGCAAGTATTCTTTTCACTCACCGCACAGTCAACTTGTGGAATTTGTTGCCAGAAGATGTGGTCAAGACCAGTAGGATTGCTGGGCTTTAAAAAGGATTGGACACATTTTTGGAGGTTAGGTCCATTAGCAGCTACTAGCTGGGTAGGTTTTGAGGAATGTAACCTCATACTGTCAGGAGTTGGGAGTAAACAACAGGGAACAAATCACCCCCATTGTGATCTGTTGGGTACTTCTTCCAAGCGATCAAGATTGGCCACCGTCAGACAGGTGCTGGGCTCGATGGACCATTGATCTGACCCATCATGGCACTACTTATGTTCTTAAAAGTTCACTTGCAGCTAAAACGTTAATATGTTTGCCAATTATCCGAGACATATGTGCAGTAAACATTTAAGGCTTGTTATATTTAACGACGTCTGATATATCATTTGAAAAATACAAACCCATCCACAGTACTAATTGCAGAGTTTTCTCTTCACAAAATGTGACCCTGATCCTGCAAATATGTTTCACATTAAGCATAGAGCTACTTATACACTTCAAGTCAGTATATGTAGAAGTATTTGTAGTATTGGGTCCAATACTCTGCTGTAGAAGCAACATTTGGACACTGAAGCTGATAAACATTCAATTAGTTAAACTGATTCTGGAAGTAACCTGTCCTGGGCTATATCTATACCATATATTCTAGGGAAATCGTTCACCATTGCATCAGACCTAGAGAAATTCATTACTTTAGTCTTTAGAGCAGGAGTGAGGAACGTTTTCCATCCCAGAGGACTCTCTGGTAGTACAAGCTCTGAGGGCTGCATAGATGTTGGGGGTGGGGGTACTTTATTAATTATTATTATTATTATTATTATTATAAACATTTATATAGCACCAGTCGTGTGACCTGGTGCTGTACAGAACATAGAATTAGATGCGGTCCCTGCCGGTGGCTTCCAATCTAAAAGACAAAGGGGGGGAGANAGTTTCAGTAGAGTGGAGGGGGCGGAAGCCGGATTGGAGAGGGTCCAGGGAGGAGTTAGCAGAGAGGAGGTCCAGGCAGCGGGAGTAGACGACACGTTCCAGAAGCTTCGAGGCAAAGGGAAGGAGGGAGACTGGCCGGTAACTAGAGGGGTCAGATGGGTCCAGGGTGGGCTTTTTGAGGATGGGGGAGACAGTGGCGTGCTTGAAGGCAGAGGGGAAGGAGCCTGTGGAAAGGGAGAGATTGACGACATGTAGAAGTGGGGAAGTGATAGTGGGAGCAACAGAGGTCAGGAGGCGGGAGGGGATCGGGTCAAGGGGGCAGGTGGAGGGATTGGATGAAGAGAGCAGAGCAGAGATTTCCTCGAGAGAGGCAGGGGGGAAGGATGTGAGGAGGAAGTGTACTTTAGGGGTGTATTCAAGAAAAGGAGGGCCTAAATAATGTATTTGCATCATGGAACTGTCCCCTATCCTTGTGTGCATGTGCGCATCTTTGCTCCTTTACCCTGAGCTCAGTTTTTCAGTGGTTGGAGGTAGGAACTGGATCCTGGAGTCAGATTCAGAAACTGGAAAGGGGCTACCTAAAAACCTGCTGAGTGACGCGTTTGACCCCTGGGCCTGAGGTTCCCCACACCCGGTTTAGAGTGTAGACCAGGCAAGGGATGTGTATTTGTTTCACGGCCAGCCTCAGGATTTGCGGGGCCCAGGGCAAAGATAAAATGCAGAGCCTCTGGTGGCCCCTCCCCCTTGGGGACAACCTCTGTGGTGCCCTGAAGGTGGTCATGTTTGGGGCCCCACTGAGAGGGAGTGATGCCTCCACAACCTCTCCTGGTGACAAAAGAAGCCACTGCGGGGAGCTAAGAAAGAGTGAGGCCTAGGGTAGCTGCCCTAGGTAAGGCTGGCCCTGATTTGTTTTTAAAATAAATCATGGTTCTCAAGCAGTTTACTTCCTGCACTAATCTTTATTGCTAATGTAGGTGCCAATCAAGTGAATGGGACTCACATCAACACCCAATAGCTAAGGATCATGCTAATGCTCTGTTCAGAGCACCAGTGGTTAATGCTGATAAATTCAGTAGTAAATTGGGGATACTTTTGTAATGTCCATCTAGGGTGGATGATTACTTAATAAAGGTAAGAATGTTTAATATAGGTTGTAATGTCATTGTTACTTTTCAGATAAAATATATACTCATGAAAAGAAGACAAAAATATAGTTAAAAAGAGATGTTACTGCTGGCTTTAATGCTTATAATGCTAATTTATTTAATGATGCTAAGCAGAAATTTCTCCTGATTTCAGGAATAGGAAGATTGATTTAAATTGCAAAGTATCATCCAAGAATGTTAGCAACACATGGCACTACTGTGTGAAATAAATGTGGCATGTTTTGGAAATTAAGCTTAAACCATTTTTGAATATTCTCTGACCTATGGCAGTGGACATAGTTGACACACACCACTACATTAAACCACATTACAACACACCACCTTTTTCACCCTTAGCAGCAGCTTGAGCACTTTTTATTGTTAGACAGATATAAAATGGCTTCAGTCAAATGGCGTCAGGATGCTGCATAATTACTGAACATATGCTAACATGGTAAGAGCTGGCCAAATTAGGTTACAACAATTTTTAAGAATTTGGTTGCATCTGTTGATTTACAAATTATTTACAAACTACTCTGGATTATTTTTGTTTGTATATATTAAAGTCAGGGACCCGAGTTGACTGCGTTGCTGCAGTTTGCAGTGATTTTCGCAGAATCAGCCAATCCTCGCAGAATCCTCACAGAATCAGCCAATCCTGACCATGACCTGAGGGTAAATAGGCCCCTGGGAGATTAATTGTGGGTGGGTGGGGTCTGAAGGCCCTATGTTTGCATGAGGGAGGTGCTGAAATTCCAGAGGATTTGAGTTGTNTTGACTAGCAAAGTTGTGATTCTATGTCAAACCTTTTGCAAATTTGCTTCCCAGCATACATAGTTATGCAAATCAAGTGAATTACGCAAATATTAATGCTCGCGGTGAATTTGCAGAATTTGGCTTCACTGGTTGCAGAATTTAAGATTTTTTGGTGCAGTCAACTCGGGTCCCTGATTAAAGTATTCCCTGATAAATCAAAAGTTACATAACTGCATAATTCAGTTCCTTGAGATGGCCTCAGTGTAGTTCCAAGAATGATAATGCACCGCAACCTGCATCAAAGCAGGAACCATTTACAAGAGCTGTTGAAGTTCAAAGGCGCTGAAATCCCTCCCTGCTGTCTCATGTATCTGCTCCTGCTCAAAGCATATGCACAATACAATCTATAAACAAGAGGGGCAGCACCCTCCTGCCTCAGTTCCTTCAAACAACTGCCAAAATCCCTAATCTTATTGTCTGTCAGTATCTACCAAGTCGGAATGTGAAAGGGTGAAAACAGACATGATGCTAACCACTATTTAACCACCCTTGGTGGTCATTTATGCATGTTGCAGGGCTGCATAGGGCACCAATACAGCCCTGCAACATGCATAAATAACCACCAAGGGTGGTTAAAGGGTGGTTAGCGTCATGTCTGTTTTCACCCAAAGATGTAGTATGGAGGCCATCTTGAAGAACTACAGTATACAGGTAAGTAGCTTTCATATCCCCTATGATGACCCCTGTGTATTCCCACACATTGGAATGTATCAAACAGTGTCCCCATAATCAGGGCTTAATTTTGGGGGGAGGAGCCTGCCAGGGCTCAGCCCCAACAATTCAATTCAAGGGAGTGGGGGATGAGTCCCAGGAAATATTCCCACTAGGAGTGTGTACCCAGAAATGTGAAAGGCCACTGAAAGACCAATATTGGCCATTTCAGGGTTGGAAATGAAAGCCAGAAGAACCCTGTATGGGTTATTTGGTGTTCAATCACTTCTGTGCCCCATCCCCTGTGCCGGCCATCGCATAGATTAAATCACAAGAACTTCTGTTTTATATTCAGCTTTAGAGAGGCAGGTTAGTTTAGTGATTAGATTACTAGCTGGAGACTATGGCTCATTTCCCTGTTCTGTCAAGTTGGGGTTGGGGCGTGACTTATGAGGCGGGGTGGGGTGGGGTTGCCATAGCTTGCAAGTCAGGTTTGGGACCCAGCAATTAATTTTTTTAGAAATTAAGTACTGCCATAATAATGGAGGAGGGCTGAAGAGGACTAAGCAAATATATAGACCGCAGGACAGCTCTCTCGAACTGTTCATCCTGTGCGGTCAGAATGTCAATAGCATAATGACTAACAGAAATATGAACAGATGACCAACTTGTCACCAAACGAATCTCCACTAATGATATATTTCTTTGCCTAGAAATCGAGACTGCCTGAAACCCAGTGGAATGCGCTCCATATCCTTTTCATACGGAGCAGCTTTCCTGTTTGTGACACTCTAAGGAGACATTGGGTGATTTCAGACGTGATGGGGTGGCATTCGTCCCATCCCGGAAACAACCCTTAGATTCCCCGCTGGGATCACTCCAGCACGGCCAACAGACGTGCCGGGGGATCCCGGCGGGGAATCAGGGAGGGGGAGGGGCTGCACGGCGCAATGTGCGGCCGTACGGCCCCCCCCCCACACCGCCCGCCCTCTGGGGAGACGGGCGGGTGCTGCGGCCAATACGGCCGCAGCACCCGCCCGAAATGTCCATGGTCTGGAATCCTGGCGGGGATTCCGGGCCGTGATCGCCATCCAGACATGACGGGCTCCTTCATCCCCACTGGGAATCTCATTCACCACGCGATCGGTGTTTTTTGTATTAAAAAATCCTTAACATATAACTCCAAAGTTCTAATCACTTTTTTTTAAAAAAAGGCTACTGAAGCTCCATTTCTTTTCTTTTCTATTTTTTTTTTTAAACTAAGTACTAAATTTTACTCTGCACTTGCACGAGCACCTCATAAATTCCTTGAAGAGAGTATGGTGCCTACTACAATGCCCCTACAAATCATAATGACGTGAACTAGGGTTTCTTAATCCAAACATTACTGAAGGGTTCCCCATCGTCTCCCCTTCGATTCACCAACTCTAGGAAATATACAGCATCCACTGAAGAATACCAGACACAGTCGCTGTACAATAACACTTTACTAGTCACTCAGTAAGAAAATCCTTCTCCTACTTTTCATTTATGCACTTTCAAATGACTTCCCTATACCCTTTATTTCAAACATTTATTATGAATGCAAGGAATGCTGCCAAAATAAGTAATTACTGCACCATTATTGGGACATGGACTAATTTAAAAACACAGGATAGAGTTATTACATCAAAAAGGAAGAACTAACAAGTTATTCATATAATTAACTCCTTCGCAGAGACATGTTATCCAGCGATACTACCACTCTCACAGAGCTGGCAACCATACACAAATTGCTATTTCTAAGGAATTTTACTTTTTTCCATAAAGCCAGTGGTTTCCCTTGATGAAGTGATTTCTAGGACAACAACAGAACCTCATACACTTTCTTGTGCAAGCTGGTAAAACCTGGGTATGGATTATACTCACTCCAGTACATCTCAGGGACTGTTCGTAAAATGTACCACACATCAAGTACTGGAGGGAAGATTAGCCAAGCTGCAACAATTTGAAATTGGGTGGGTGGGGTTGTTTCTCTAGCAGAATCAGATCAGATACTATGCAGTCATTATCCGCCATAGCTACAGTCATTCTCTTTTTTCTTCTTTGATTTCTCTTTCCTGTCTGTCTATGGGTGAAAATAAATGAGACGGGGGTGAGACGGCTTACTGGGCCTCCCCAAGGAGGGCCACTTTATCAACCACTCCTTGGGTCAGCAGGGAGGACAGGTCACACAAGCAGCCCCCAAGTAATTTGGGCATGAGGGCTGCTGTCACAGGTTCCTTCACACCATGAGTTGGCCGAGGAGCAGTTCATACGGGACAGGACGCCCAGATGCCCAGCAGGATTGGTCCCTGGGAAGAGCTGCTACCAAACAGCTGATGGGAGGATCTGGAGGTGCGCCCTCACCCGATACGTGCACCAAACATATGATTGGAGGTACTCCTCCGGGGCCCCCAATCAGCTGTTTTGGGACCGGGGTGAGCACACTCCGTCGGGCCCAATCCTCAGACTTTGCCTCCTGGTGGAACCTAACAGATGGGAGGGTGATCATTAGCCCAGTTTACCCAAATGGCTGGGCCTTCACCCGGGCTGAGTTGCTGACCACCTCTGGTCCACGCATACCATAGCAGCCGGCTGCCCCCAGGCACAGCATCTGGCAGCCACCAAACTGTCAAGCAGGTGACTCCTGGGCTAATGCAGGCTACAGTCTTGTTTGTTTTCACCCTATATCACATTACACTGTTGCTCCATTCTCTGCACTGGCTGCCTATAGTCTTCTGGGACCGAGTCAAGGTGTTGGTACTTACCTATAAAGCCCTATACGGCCTAGGCCCTACCTACCTGCTGGACCACCTCACTCCCCAGGCTCTGGATCGACCCCTGCGGTCAGCCAGGAGCACCTTTCTTGAAGTCCCCCGGATATCCCAGGAAACAACTATAGAGAGGGTGTTCTCGGTGGCCATACCAAGGCTGTGGAACTCCCTCTCGGCAGAGGCCCAGGTGGCCCCAGACCTCTCTTCTTTTTGAGAACAATGCAAGACCTGTCCCACCCGCTTTTGGCGAGGGAGATGGGTGAAGGGTGGGGTGGGGGGTTGTTATATTTTATATATGTTCTTTGACATCCCCTTTTAGAAATGTTTTAGCTGTATTTATATTTATATTGTGATTTTGTATATTTTTATTCCTTATAAATTGTTAGATGCCCTGAACTACTTCGGCAGGAGGGGCGGGATATAAAGTGCCTAAATAGGCCGTGTTTGACAGAACTAACAGAGAAAAGCTTTGGGCCAAACTGTTGTCTCTGAAAATTGATTTAAGATTGTTAGCATTAATTAGATCACTTTATTCTAATAATAATCTCCAGGTATGAACTAATTAGAGGGGTTCCCTCTCTGGGGTGGTCCCAGTATCCTCGGGTGTGCGCCAGGGATGCCTACTTGCCCCAATTCTGTTCAATATTTATGTACATTCCCTAATCACTCATTTAAGGGATAGTTCTGAGTATTTGGCCCCCAAAGTGTGTAATCAGTGGATATTAATTCTCACGTATGCTGATGATACTATCTTTCTCTCTACTGCTCATCTGGGACTTCAGCGTTTGCCAGAGGATTTTGGAAATATCTGCAGTTCTGAAGAGCTTGTCATAAATTATGATAAGTCAAACGTGCTGGTTTTTACTCCCCAGTTTAGACACCTTTCTTGGAGGATCCAAGATGACCAGTTGTAACAAGTTAGATCCTTTAAGGACCACGGTTCAGTGAGGTATTATAATTAACCACATTTTTGAATGACATTTTGGGGGTACATGAGTGCTTCAGCACCCCTGCTTTAAAGCATCATTACAGAATGTTCTAGAATTCATATAACAAATAGGCAGAACCAAAAAGCCTACGTTAGTTTTACAGCAGTACAGTATACAAAATATTCAGATTATCAAAGATTAAATATAATTAAGTATAAGAAAAATATCCTTTCATCAAAAGGACAACACAGGTCACTGTCAGACATTCCCCCACCCCCCGCGCAGATTTGCCTGCGGAGGGAGGGCAGGAACGCACAGCCCGAATATGCGTGGGGATTGGCCGATTGATTTCCTGCTTTGCATCCCGCACATCTCTGCTGGCAAAGCCACGTAGAGGGGCCTTTTAGACAGGCTGATCCCCATGCGTCCCCCCTCCCCCGCAGCCCAAATATGCACCGGGGGGGGGGGAGGAGGGCATGTTTAAAAGTGGCCACACACATTTTCTTGTAGAAGTCTGTATCTCACTAGTGGCAATACAACTCTGTGAAGTTACTCTAGGTTTACAGTATTGATCACTGAGATCAGAATATTCTCCATGGTATTTTAATGTAGCACAAGTATGAGCACATTGCCTTTACGTATGTCTGTTTATTTGGTTTGTACAATTCGTAAGCAGTCCTAAAAGTGACTTGGATAAATTGTACTGGACTACAGAACCACCTAGGTTCTCAAACTTCCCTGTGTGACCCCATTTTGAGACTTAAATACAATGCTGTGACTCCAGACAGTAACAAAGGCAAAGATATGTATGAACCCATCTGCAGGAGTATGAACTCATCTGCAGATGGTAAAACCTCACTCAGGGTCATGACCCACAATTTAGGAACATCTAACCTGTGTGTTCCAAGCAAGGATCAGGGCTACACTGTGCTACGTAGTGGGAAAACAAATGATAAAATAAGGGAGTCCCAACCATCACCCAAAGAGCTAACACTGCATGTATCTTCAGAGAAAGAATGTGATGGCTATAAGCTCTTTGGTATTTCCAGCAAAATATTCAAAAAAGTCTTCTTTTAGCTTTGGACTTTCTCGCATGAAATATGAGGATTTTGTGTGATTTAGTTCACCATCTCTGGGTTTGTTTGTGTTTGCGCACAGGGGGGGGGGGGGGGGGGGGGGCTAGGCTACTAGCCTTTTTAAAAAGAAGTTTCCCACTCCATATTTTAACCATCAATACAAGTAACAATTACAGTAATCTAACATAAAGTGAACTAATTTACAGAGAAACTAACAGTGACCTGCATTCTCAACACTATGACCATTTTTACATGGATGCCCCCACCCCCGCTGGAAGTGCATGAGGGTGTTAGACCCATGGGGGCGTCTGTGGAAATGGGGTGGAGGTGGGTGGGGGGGATGGGTGTTCAATCAATGTTCACCCATTCGAACACAATGGGCAGTGGGGTGGAGGTACGTGCATGCTCCCGTGCAAAACCTATCTTCACCCACAGCCACCCATCTCCACCCACACAGCCATCCGGCAAAACAAAGGAGGCTCCGTGGGTGGAGGTGGGTGTGTGTACGTGGAAAAGGACACACACACACACCTCCACCCACCACGGCAGCACACCTCCCGCCCCCCCACCATCGCTGCCCGTGTAAAAAGGGCCCATGAATATTCTTAAAGGCAGATTCCCACACTACCTATCTATAAGTGCTACCAAGGTTGCAGAAATCTTGCAATATAAACATTTGGTGGATGGGAGATCTTTGAAGACAATGGCCATTTACTTATAAAGGTTTGGAAGAAATAAACTACTCTGCCAAGAATGTATTTATGGCAATCAAAATGCTAGCAGAATAACAGGGTGATGAAAGACACCTTGGAAGTGTTTTTATAGTGTATTTCCAATATATGGCACTCCTTTTTCTAAATATTAGTGCCAACATTTCTTACTTGGTAACCTTTACAGCACACATTAACAATGTCTGTGCAATGAATTTAAAGGTCTGAAAATGACAGGAAGCATATTTTAAATAAGTACATAAAACCCAAATTTGTCACTTTGTATCTATGCCTCATTCTTTAGGCCAAATCTTGATCCTTGCCTTCAACCAAGCCATTTGAGCTGATTGAAGGTTCTGCCTCTGCCCAAGAGCCATGACGAATCCTCCTTGCATATAACATCACCCTCTCACAAGGTGCAGGAGCTTCTCTTTCAAGTCTATGATGATGCATACATTGCACTGATGGCGTATTAGCATATTTATAAATATGTCTGCTATGTTCCTAAATTTGCCTGGGTGTGGAAAGAGCTCCTCATGTAATATCTACCCACAGCACTCGAACTGGAAAACATGCAGAAGTTCAGTTTCTATCTGGCCTTCCATGCTTCCAGTTGGCAAAGGCACAATTTGCCCCTCCGAGATATGTAATGCAAAATTACATACTGAAAAGTAAAAATTATTCCTAGGGCAGAATTTATTTGAAAGCCATCAGTTATATTAAATATGCACAGAACTAACATCCTACGCAAGAATTAACTGGCAATGTAAACTGGCCAACATAGTTTAAGAAACATAGTACCATGTAATTCAACATTTGTTAATGTGTTTAGTAGGGATGGGACTCTTGGTATTGCCGAGAACCGATAACTGCACTCTCGGTTCTAATCTGATAATTCTCAGTATCGATAATATCAGTTCTTTTCCATTGTTTTTTTCCTCAGATTTTTAACATTGCAGTTTCCCCATTGTAGTCAATGGCAAAAACTGCTATGTTAAAGTTCTGACACCGATACAATAGAACCGATAAAGGGAGAACCGATAAAACCGAGAACCAAGATTTTGTCCTAAGTCCCATCCCTAGTGTTTAGATTCGTAACCTCTAGCCAACGGCATCTGCCATTATGAAAATCATGCATAATGTAACATACTGAGAATTTCACTATAAAAGTGAAGGAACTAAATATGAGTAAGAGTGCATCAAGTAAATTGTATGGAGGAAGGCAAGAGGAGATTTTTCAACTATTTTCAGCGAGCCTACGGCGATTCTTTTACCTTAACCTACAACAACTGCAAGCGCTTAAAATACACAGATAATATAAGGTACATATTTGTGTTCTCTCAATGTATGCACATTTTTGTTCCATGTTTAGTTTGTTTACTATACTATTTTATATACATTTCCTCAAACGTTACTATCCAGATACTTTATAAAATTGACAGATCAGAGTGAGATTGAATGACATCGCGTTGCTAAAATCATGAAAGAAGCTGATTACAAGACTTCACATGCATTTTAAATGTACCAACAACAAGATGTTTACAATTAGTTGGCTGTTGATTTGCATTTCAGGAACTGGCTATGGCAATCAAATATATTCAGAGGTAAACTAACTGAAATATTTAAAAATAATAACATAACCTTGAAATATAAACAACAATACCCTAAGTAGACTGGGGTCAATGAGAAGAATTTCCCTGTCTAGAGTATAATTAGTTTTTTCCTCCTCTTTTTATCTCCAAAAGGACACCTTAACAGAAGCTAACAGCTTTGACAGAACACTGAAATCCTGGCAGTGAACCATAAATTGACCATTGCCATAAAAAGAACTGCTAAATGAGAAACCATGTGCTCAGTATAAAACTAATTTCATGCTTTCAAAAGCACATAGTGGCTTCTAGCAAGATAGTGGCCCTGGGACTTGCAAAGACAGATTGGCTAATACAAATGTCTTGCTCCTGATGCAGCCTGCTTAGCCAAGCTTTACATGTAACTGGCAGTAAATGGAAATTCTCGAATCTTCTGTCAAACAAGTACACATTTATCTATAACTTTAGAGCTGAAAGCTATAAAACAGCTCCCTCATAAATACATTTAGCAGGAAAAAGGATAAGCTGTTCGTTTCTCATAAACAAATCTGCAGTCTTTACATACTGAACATAGACATCCTTTCAGTGAACAAAATACCATTTCAAATACATCATAATAATTTTCAACACATATCCTGCTTTAAACTAGTTAGAGACAAACATAATTAAAACATGCTTTAACAGAAACTAAGCATATTAGGAGAACGGAAATGTTTAATGATTAACTTTTACATTAAAATAAATCTAGGATGAGTTCAGCTACAGATGAAATTCATGGTTAAAACTTTTTATATAGCAGAAACACCTTTCAGTACTCTGCAAGGTCTTTTTGAAACGTAACGCTTTACTAATATCACTTCAGAGACTAGCTGCAGCAATATACTCATACTTTAAATAAAACTTGCAGCACTTAAAATGTCAAATTTAATTAAAACACGGTTAGTCAAAAGTGACAGTAATTTATACTTCTCTCATAAAACATGTTGCAACTGCAAATGAATCATGACCTGTCATGCAGAAGACAACCTCTAATAACTTTTAATATTAATAAAAAGTCAGGCTTGCACAAGATGTCAAACCCAGTAGGCAGTCTATTTCACTTATTTAGTTTATCTCCTAAATAGTCTTCTGTATATGTGTTATGTTATAATTACTATAAACTGGATTTAATGTAGTACAGCTAGCTTCCCAGGTACACAATAATACTGTTAATTAGCTTGATTCTGTAATGATTACCAACCATATATCATCACTGAAATGTTCTAAAATATTTAAATGCATAGGAAGTTACCTATAGGTACAATGCCCTCTGTAAATAGCAAGCATATATATTTCTGGAGTTCCTTTTTCAGTGAAATGGAAAAACAAATCACCACCATCTATCTTGCTTCTTTTCTGCTGTTTGCACTGTAATAACTAAAATACAATTGATACAGCCAGAGAAAATGCCAAGCATATAAGAATCTATTCACTATTTGTAAAGCCATTCAGTGGTTTAATAATAAAATCATGCTCACCTCTATGAGGAAGTCCACTCCACATTACAGCAATGCTGTTTATCCAGCAACCAAGTTAGATAAACAAAACTTCCAGTATGTGGCCAATATGATCTACAGTGCAAGAGACTTGGCTCCAGCTCTGATCATCTGTGTGACAGTACAGTTATACCAATGCAGCTTCAAACCTTCCCAGATGCTGGCTTATTGCATTGCTCATTGAAAATCCTTTACACGCTGGCAACATTTTAGGGAAGGACAAGCACACTCAGAGTCATTTGTAAAGAAAGCAAAGCAATTTCAGTTCTATATCTTCATGCGTACTGAAAAATGGAGTACTGTCAAAGTAGAAGTCTGAAGAGGATTTCTTTTTTTCCTGAGAAACAGGCAACCTAAGCCTTCATTATCAATGCATGAAATCAGCTACTGTGATCAAATTCAAGCAAACTATAAAAAAGAAAATGATTATGAAAGGCTCTACAGATTTAGCTCCAAACCACAGAGAATGAAGAATCAGCTTTCTAAACTGTAAAAATATTTAAAATAGCTCTGCTTTTCCTACAGTGATCAGGAGGCACAGGAGCATCAGTAGCCTGTATTCTGATGAGGTTTATTGTTGGAGAAGGGTACAGAAATCAAAATAATCACACATTCTTGAAGCTTTTTTGCATAGGAAAAAAATTACACGTTTACATTAATACAAGAAAGAAACCCAGCCTATCATCCCTATAACAAGTAGAGAGCCTTCCCTTAAATAAAAAATGAAAATGAAAATATTCAGGAACAATATTCAGGATTCCTAACCTAGACTAAGACGTGCTGTACATTAGAGTACATTTAAATATTTGCAGAGACAATTGAATGGTACGCACATGGCAAGCATGCAGGGCCATGTATTCTGTAAAATAAAGTTTCCAGATTTTTGAGCCAGGAAACTCAAATTTTGCAAACAGAAAAGTAACATTCTGCAGGAAAATAAATGATGGGAATTCATTACATTGCTTAAACTATGATAATTTTTAATACAAATTAGTTTCTTAATCTGTCATTACACCAATTCTGGATATTTCATATCTTAAACATTTTGTAAATAATATCTGCATTCGCAGTAGTTATGCATCTATGACAAATCTTTTAAAAATCAAATTAAAGGTTTCTTTAATAGCCCACTTAAGATTTTCCACCATCCGACATCCTAATGGGGCAAAGTGGGGTTGTGGAGTTTTAGATAAACATCAGATTCACCATAGGATGTTGTAGCAGGAATAATATGAAATCACAGAAAGGTGAAGTTTGCATAGTAGGTGCAAAGCAAAATACATATGCATTTATTAGAACAACTGCACAATTATCTAAACCTACCATTGTATTAGCAGTTGTCAAGATAAGAAAAAATATGAAAGGATTACTTTCAGAGAAGAAATCGGTTTTATTTCTTTTTTCTTCTTCTTCTTAATAGGTTTTTTGTAAGTTCTCCTTCAAACCCTATTTCAGGGATAGCCAAAGATCCCAACCACAAGAGCCACATACTGAAAACTTCCTATGGCTGAGAACCATAAGACACAATCACACGTGCATGCACACACACGCGCTTACAAAAACCTCTCCTGCTCTATGACTAGCTGGGAGAGCCAGCACTCCCTAGTCCCAGCTGCTGAGATTCTGAGGCGCATCTGTAATTCAGCTGCTGAGACTTGGATGCAAAGAAGACACAACCGTTAAAGCAGCATGGAGCCCTGGCTGAGAGATGCACTCAAACTGTTCCGCCACAGTTTTTCCACCCCTGCTATAATGATTTTAAACTATATTTTCTCTGCCAATTGCTAAAAATGAACCCTAACTAAAATTTTCAATAATGAACTAGAAAATATCAGAAAGTAAGTTGTAAATCCAACTTCTGAACCTTTTTGGCTGGTTCCGAGTTTGAACCAAAGATCTTGTAGGTATTCAGCGGTCACTATGGGATCTCATTAAATGAATCCACAAACCAATCATCACAAATTGTTCTTGCAGGTAAATGTATCTACACTGTAAGCAGAACATGAAAGAGTAATAATATATTTGACACATTTTAAAATTCTTGAAATGTATGTCAATTATATTTTATAAAATAAAATTTATTTTATATATTATTTTGAGTGAGAACACTCAAACAGCAGACCAGAGGACAGAAGGGGAAAAAAACAGGTTCTTGTTTAAAACAAATGGGTTAAAAAGTAGACTAAGATTTACAATAGTTAAAACATAACTGCTTCATTTCTCGACCCATTTTAATATTAATCTAATTTACATGAATGAAGAGATTATTATTTTTGCCTATTAAAGACATGGCTTACTCTCTTTAACTAAAGGGCCACATCATCCTCTTTGCCATTCACAATGGTTAGTTAGTACTGCATTGTAGTAGCATCCTGAAGCCCCAATCAGAGGGCATATAAGGAATGCTGGCCGTATGTCAAACTCCTCTACTGTGAAGCTTCACAAAAGTTCCTCTGCTAGTGGTAGTATGTGTTTGGGGTTTAAGGTGGCAGGAGATGGGTGGGTAGAAGTAACATTAAGGTAGATTTTGTTTCCAGACCTCCAAGGACAACTGTTTTACACAGAAAGTTAATCAGATACCCTGATTAAGGAAGCAGCATAGGGTGTTAACAAACAGGATGAAAGCCCAGTTTGTGAGTTGTGTCACATGACACCCACATCCCATTGGTAACAGCACCAAACTGATGTAGGTGTGGGTGAATGTCAACAGACACTCAAATTCGCAAATATCCTCAGGTCCCCTTCCTGGCCAGATGCTCTGTGCACTAGCTGTGAGCCCTACTCATTCCCTTTCCCGCACAAGAAAGAGGCAAGAAGGGCAATTGGCCATTATAAAGAACAGACAGCAAGGAAGGAGGCTCCACACTCGAGCTGAGAACTCTGCTCATCTCCTTCTCAGCCAGTTACCTTTCCCCTAAATAGACAGAATGCCCATGCGTTGGCCAGCATGCTAACATATGGCACCATTAGCCTACACGGCATTCCCCCGTTTTGCCAGGACATCATCCAATGTGAGGTAATAAATGGCCTGGTTGCCATTCACTTGTGGGTGGCTATTGTGCCAGTTGTTTTTACTCATAAAGACCAACTCTGAACATGACATTATTAATCATTTATAGTCAAGTCTGCTTTCTCTGGCCGTGTAAAAAGGTTAGACATCAGAAATTCTACTTAAGTAGACCTTAAGGAAATTAACTTGGAGATGGAGAAAACTGATGCTCAGACTGAGGCCACTTTCACACCTGCGCCATTCTTGTGGGTTTCCAAATCATGCGGATTTGTGTGTGATATCACAGAATGCATCAGGGAATATTCCCACTCCCAGCATTCTTGCAGAATTTATAATGTAGTTTTTCATGTAAGGGCATTCATATCTACATGATTTTATTCATGTATGAGGTTTCCTCACACATTTGCCCCCACCCCTATCCTGTATTCCCATCATCCCTCCCCACTGTACTTCCTGGGTCCACAGCAGCAGGAACAGGAACTGCTTCTGAAGGAGAGTGCTTTACAGAAGCAGATATGTGGCGAGTACAAGGAATAAAGCAAGGAATTAAGGAATTTCTGGCTTACTAGTGTTCCTTATAACATTCCCCTTCTGTGCCCTGATCACTTCCCACACTATACTTCCGGTGAGACTCTATACCTAAAATGGTGCCTGGAGGACCGTTCAAGTAACTGGAAGACCACTTACTACTTGCATGTAGTAAGATTTACACTACATTTAAGACATACTTTTTGGTGCCATTCTCAAAGAGGTATTTCTGATGGATCAGTTACTCCCATCACTGTAAAGAGAGGATTTTGCTGCTCTACCTTCTGCATTTGTAATTTCCCCAGTTCCTGTCATTGACGCTGAAGCGAGCATTCAGACCTCCTTGAATTATGTGGAAATCTCAATTTAACGCAAAATAAAGTAAGGTATGAAAGCGGCCTCAGTTAGCACCAGGTTTCAACATCTCTAGTCCCCTTCTCTCCCCTCAGAAGCAGAGTCAGAGCAGACAGCAGGACAGATCTCTTTGTGTGCGAGTGCGTGCAAGAGTGAGCTGCAGAGAGAACTGATTGACTAATGCCCATCTCAAACCCACCCGACATGGGGTATTTTCAGACGTTATGAGATCACGCTCAACCACAGTGAACCACGCTCAATTCCGCGGTGGGGCCAAAGAGCCCTGAACGTCTGTTCGGCGCCCGCCAGATGTTCACCACGCTCAATACCCACATGGGGTCAATTTCAACCACGCTTCCCGGGCTACCTGGGGGAATATCCCGGGAAGCGTGGTCAAAGAGATCCCCACTGGGAACCAACGAAAAGTAACGTCTGGACGCCAATCACC
>QEPC01011684.1:5550121-5566383 GCA_003113815.1 Sphenodon punctatus
GGGGGGCACTGTAGGGGACAGGGCACAACCTGGGTGGAGGGTCAGGGTGGATGTGTACACGTGGGTGCAATAAACGGGGTTTGCACTATAATGGCTGCCGGGCCCATTTGTGGGTGAGGGGGGGGCCAACCATGCAGGGGCAAGGCCAAGGTACCCCCAGGGGGTGGGCCTGGGGGGAAGCCCTCACACCTGGCCTCGCCAGGGCGTCCCGGATCCGCTTTGCGTAACAGAACTTCCTGGGGTTCTCGGCGTTCACGTACAGGGGCACCGGACCGAGGTCCCGGTGGGGTTCGGGGTACTCCAGGGCTGCCCCCTCCATCTCGCATACATTTTGGAGCACACAAAAGGCACCGATCACCAGGGTCGAGGTCACCACGATGTAATCAAGCCGGCCAGCAACACTCCTCCAGCGCTGCTTGAGGGCCCCGAAGGCACGCTCCACCACGGTCCGGCTGGAGCACAGGCGGGGATTTTATAGCACCTCTGCAGGGGTCTGCGGTACAGGGTAGACCTTTATCAACCACCGGGTCAGGGGGTAGGCAGGGTCCCCCAGGATACAGGGGGGCATCGGGACCCCCTCGATCCAGCTCATGCCCATGTCAGCGAAGTCCCCACGGAACATCCGGGCATAGAAGGGGGAGATGGTCATGATCCTGGCGTCGTGACTGCGGCCGGAGTTGCCCATATAGATGTCTATGAACCGGCCCTGGTGATCCACACACCCCCTGCAGCTGCTGGGAGTAATACCCGTGCCTGTTCACTTATTCCAGCGCCTCCCCGGAGGAGGGGCGGAGTATCTCTATGTGGGTGCCGTCCACGGCTCCCATGCAGTTGGGGAAGCCTCCGGCCGCGAATCCCGCCATCACGGCACCCTGGTCCACCAGCTGGATCGTTCTGTCCAGAAGCACGTCCTCCACCACCTCGCACACATCCTGGAGGATACAGGCGACAGTGCTGAGCCCTACCCCGAAATGCTGGGACACGGACCGGCAGGAGTCGGGCGTTGCTAGGGCCCAGACCCCTATTGCCACCCGCTGGACCATGGGGATGGGGGTCCGCATGGAGGTGTGCTGACGCTCCAGCCAGGGTGTAAGGAGCTCTGCTAGGCAGAGCAGGGTGTGCTTGTCCATCCTGAAGTGGGCCCTCCAGGCTGGCTCTTCCCACTGGGCCAGCGCCCTAGCCCACCACATCTGTGGGCGCTCAGCGACCCATAGGCGTCTGTCAATGGGCATAATGAGCAGGGCTTCCCGGCGCATGATCTCCCTTGCCCACAGGAGGCGCCTGGCAGCCTTGTGGAGCGCTGCAGGTCTGGCTCCGGCTCACAGCCTGCCAGTCTGCCCCGGAGACCCTCAGTGCCCTGAGGCAAGCACGGGCTCTCCTGCGCCCGTGGTGTGCCCTGCGGGCCCTTGCAGCTCTCCAGGCCAGGGAAACCTGCAGCCGAACGGCCAGGTGCACCTCCGCGGTAAGGAGGTGCAGTTGCTCTGCATAGTCGTGCAACCACTCGGCTGCAACCACGAGGTGCATCCAATAGGCAGCTGCCCTGTCCCGCTGCATGGTGGTGGGGCCCCAGGGGGGGAGATGAACCGTTATACAGGGCCTCTGATGGCAGGGCTGGCCGGGGGGCGGGCCCCTAGTCGGGCGCCCCCTGCCGCCCTATGGGGGGCTGGGGTATGATTGCGTACAATTTGGTACACTTGCAGGCAGCGCACCAGGCCTCGCCCCTGCACGGGCTTGCGGGTATGCGCACTCCCAGAGCAGCTGCATTCCATCAGGCATCACCACCACCACCACCCCTCCCCCCCCCGTTTGCTACAACTTGGCCTTGGAGGTCTGATTAGCTGGACTGTGTGTGCTACTGTGTTATGCAGCTGTGCTGGGTCCACACCCCACGCCTTGCTCCGTTCTGCAACACTGTTGCTGCCTGAGGCCTGTTGTCCTGGGAGCCACCGGGGTCTGTCCCCCCCACGGGCCGTGAGGGTATGTGGGCCCCCCTGTCCTTGGTGTTATTCTCCCTGTCTTTCTGGACCATGGTTGGTTGTCTGTCCACCGGGCTCCCGCTTCCCAGCCCCATGGGGCCCCCCATATCTGGACCTTCCGCGAGACCATGTCTCTGTGCGACCTGTGGCATACCCCAACCATGCAGCTGCTCCTGGGCAGCCCTGCCAGCTGCGCGGGTGCCTTTGCGAGCTTGAGCTCTGGACTTCGCTACTTCAGCTATGAGGCGAGCGCTCGTGACTGCCGGCTGCATGCAGACACCCTGGGGCTCGTTCGCTTCCCCGAGGGGCACCTCCCGGACAAGCGGTGTACTCATGTGCCCTGGTCCGGAGCTGAGACCGTGTCTGCGCTGAGTGTGTGCGGTCTGGGCGGCTTCACGCTGTGCCTTGCTGAGGGGGGCCCTGCCCTGGCCGTGTCCTAATTTGCCTGTGTTCACGGGGCGTGTGGGTACCAGCGCACCCGTGGGGCAGTGTACCACTGGCTGCTGGAGCTGGGACAGCTTCCTTGGCCCCCTTCTGCTGCCTGCTGTGTGGCGGAGCTGTCAGCCCTGATGGGGGTGTGGTCCCGGACGGATGTGCAGTTGGGGCTGTCCCTGCAGGACCCCTNGCGGTGGAGCTGTCGGCCCTGATGGGGGTGTGGTCCTGGTTGGATGTGCAGTTGGGGCTGTCCCTGCAGGACCACTTTGAGGCCTACTACCTGATAGCCCACCACATGTCCGTGTTGGGGTACCATCGGGGCTTGATCCATTGGCCCCACCTGGTTCACCGAGCGAGGCACCCATCCCCAGGGCCCACGGTGGCCCCCAGAAGCAGCCTGTGAGTCCCGGTGTTCCTCTTGGCCCCCTGGTGTCTTGCCCCCATGTGGGCTCCAGCCCCTGTCCGGGGGGGCCCGTCTCCACTGGCTGCTCCTTCCCTGATGTGCCTGCCTTGTCGAGGTGTCACCTGCTTCCTGGGGTGCTGCTGCCCCTGCCTGTGGCCCTGGGCCCCCTCCGGGCCCCACCCCCCTGTCAGCCTGCATAACCGGGGTTCCCCTCCAGTGTTGTACTCCCTGGTGCCTGGGTGCAGTTCTCTGCATGGCCTCACTGACCCGGCTGTGTCCAGCGACCTGTCCCCATCCGCCAGCACTTCCACCTGCTGCCCGCATCCCCCCTCTCCTGTGTGCTTGTGTGACCTGGGGGTTCTGGGGCCCCCGGACTGGTCCTCGGTGCCTCCTCTGGGGTGTGTGTGCATCCTTGGACCTGCAGTGCTGCACCGGCTGTCCTGCCAGCCCAACACCTGCCCCTCAGCGGTGGAGGGGTCTCCGAGTGCCTCCTGGATCCTTCCCGGGCGGCTCCCTGTGCATTGTGGGCCCCTGCTGTGCCTTGGACCCGAGGTCCTGGGGCCCCCCTGTTCCGGGACTGCCTGAGTTGCTGTGGGGGTCCCCGTGCGGACATTTCTGATGGGGGGGGTTTCCACCTGGCCTAGCACATTGCAGGTTTCCCCCCCCCTCCCTGTCCTGGTCCCTCCCCCCTTGCTCCCGTTGTGCCGTGTGTGTTGTCCGGTCACCCGTGCCCCTCTTCCCTTCCTTTCCCTTGTGTGTGCATATGTGTGTGTGTGCCCGGGCGTGTGCTCGTGCTGTGTGTTCCACTGTGCCTCCGCTGGCTGTGTGCCTGCTGTGTGTGGTACCTGTGCGACTCTTCTCCCTCTCCCCCCTCCCTTCCCGTTTCCCTTGTGTGGGCGTTGCCTTTTGTGCCTTATGGCTTCGTTTGCCTCACGCGGCCATGTCTGTGTCCCGCCCCTGCCCGGTGGGTTCTGGGTGTTTTGACCACGTCTGGGAATTGGCGTCACGTCTGTTGCGCTGCCCCGGTCCGTGATCTGGTGGCCCGATTCCCGGCTGTGGTCCCGGTCCCGTCACGTCTGTTCGGGGCTTTTATTGGCCCCGGGGGGTGGTTGTTTATTGTCCCCCACCGGGAATCCACTGTGGTGAACCGGCCGCCCGTAACATCTGAAATCACCCATGAAGACTTGCCCTGACAGAGTATTAAAATACAGTATTTTAGCCACACATTGCCAAGAAATTATTAATAAGCTCAAAAGGTCCTATATTTTTAGTTGAGTGGATATACTCTATACACCTTAAAATAAAGTTCACAATTCAGCTTATTCAGATCAAGAAACAATACATCCCTATAGACAGGTCCCATGTATTCTGTGTTTCCCCTATAAGTAGCAATGGTGGAAACAGAATACCCAGAGTCCTGTCTATAGGCCTGAATCTGAGGAAAACAAATTAATTTGATTTATCCAGAAATTTACCTATGCAAGTTCTATTTAAGAGGATTGCACTGTAAACAGCATTTGCAGCATTCAAAGTGCTTTGCAATCCTTATCTAGTTCGCCCTGTGTGGGAAATCATTATTATCCCTATTTTGCTGTAATGGGGAATTGAGGTTGAGAGTCAGGCTGCATTCACAACAGAGAGACCCGCAAGGGAAGACGTGGCAGCGGGCAGGAGACGGGGAGCAGAAGAAGAGCTGGTGCGAATGGGGTTTATGTCGCGGCTTCCCTCGCGCATGTCAGGGCAGGATTTTGCCTAGTGATGTGGCCAAGGTCACCAGTGAGTTCATAACTAAGTCAGGATGTGAACCTTGGTCTCACATGTTCACTTCCAACACCTTATCCTCTAGGCTAGACTGGCTATATGGAAATGGAAGGCTGGAACTTTCTTGCTACCTGCAGGTTTCACAATGTCTCCACGAAAGAAAGACTGGATGGAAAATTTGCAAAGCCCACCTTGGATTTTGTTTGAGCCAGTGGCTGCTCTCTGAAATAGCACAGGATTTGGTCTCCTTGCCACCAGTTTTCGTTTATTTTTTTCCACGCAAAGGCAGGTGGTGAATTTTGTAGACAAGCTAGCACCCTTTCCTGTCAACTTCTCTTTCATCAAGGTATCAAACTGTGGAGCCTCAAGCCCCTAGCAGGCCTTCCCCTAGTCTCTCTGCAAGGTGGGACAAAAAACACTTCAGCACATCCCTTTAATGCAACTCACCCAAGCAGAAGGAAAGGTTTAGCAACATCATGTCTTCCCTATTCAAACTGCTCCAGAAACTTGTGACATAATTGATCCTCTTTTCCCAATTAGTAAGTAACTCAGTGGGGGACTGGCCAGAATACTTCAAGTTAGTGGCATGCCAGGGAAGGGAATGATCTGTTGCTGCTGGTGTCTGCTTGGTAGCAGCTAGGACAACTAAAGTAGTGTAGGAGAGAGATAATAAACATTTCTACTAAAATGGAAGAAAAGTGTGAAAAAGTTAATACAAAAAAATAATAAATAAAAAGCTGAAAAGGTGAACGAAAATAAGGGTCACGGGAATATACAAAATCAACGTTAAAGTAGGAAATATTGGCCCTGATCTCATAGTCTGAGGATCCTGCGTGGAGCCCACATGCGTACAGCTATGCGTGACCCATGCACATTCCCGGCAGATTATGCCATGCGCAAACCGCACGCATGTGGCTTGCGTGCAGGGATCCACGGGCCATAGGACTGCGGCCACTAAGGACAGGCAAGTATAACTGTGATTTCTACCTCTCCTCTTCGCTGTTTTTTTCCTTTAAAATATTCACAGGATATTTTAAAATGGCCAAATGCTTCAACAATGAATAGACAATATAGTGGTCAAAGCCTGAAAATAGGTAAGAGTTAAAAATTAAAAATAGGTTATGATTAAAATTAAAAAATAAAGCACATTTGGGCTATAATTAAGTCCAGGATAATTTAGGAGCAGTTAACATGGGGCAGGGGGGGGGGAATCCAAAACAGAAGCAGCATGCACAGATAGATTAACTCATAAACTTGTTAAAATGGTTGTTTCCCAGTCTCCTGACCACCCACCTCCTTTTGACGTCTTCCTACTTAGGAATATCCTGATCCTGCAAATACTTTATGTACACAAATACTTTCCCCTGGGGAGTAGCCTCATAATAATGCAAGCTCTTGTTTGTGTCTCCAGACTAGGGCTGAAACTCGATCTCAATTTTTTTCTCAGTTATTGATGAGAATCAAGGTTCTTGACTTGTTGTAAGCAACAAATGATAATCGAGAAAAATACCAATTCTCGACATTTCTCGGCAGAGAAGTTTTTCTCAAAATACCGTTTAGCACAATTTACTACTTACTGTGTACTGCATTCATCCCAGTAATGCACATGCACAAAGTGGCATTTTGCACTTTGCACATGCACATTACCGGGATGAAGGCGGTACACAGTAAATTGCAGTAATGGTAAATGATAAATAATTGCAGTACTGGTATTTCAAGAAAAAAATCTCGACTGAGATCCCTGTCTGTTATTGATTCTTGCAATATTTTTGTGAGAAAAAATTTGCTTCTCGTTTCAGCCCTACTCTGGACATCATGATTACCATGACTAGACACCAGCAGCACCACTGCAGTTTTGCTGTTAGTCTATCCTGCAGTGGCATTTTTCACGTCAATGGAGCAGACCTACGTGGTGGTATTACTGAGGTGATCAGTGGTAGAGACACACCATTGAAAGCATCCAGCAACTGACATGATTGTAGGTGCTTACTAAAGTAGTAATTAATAATTTACATTAATAAGATTACGTAATATAATTTTTCTTCAAAGATGAGCCACTAAAGAATTTAAAGGTATGTTCATTAATATTAATAAGAAACTGATCCTGACCTCCAATAAGGCAGCTTAAAGCCACTTTACTGGCACATTAATCATGCAAAATGCTTTTCACTTATTCTCACACAGGGCATAAAATATCATTAGCTTTTTGTACACATCCTGCAAAGGGTAGGCATGTAGATTTTGTGCTTGTGCTGGTTAGGTTTTCATAACAGTCATGGCTTTCATCTATTCACTTCAACTTTTCACAGACAGCCCCCAAGATTTGCTATGAAAGATTCAGCAAGAAGAAACTCTTCTTTTTCATAATTCTTCCTCATTGCAGTTGCAGTAACTGCTACAAGCAAAAGTAGTGCTACCAGGCTGGATCTGACTGCTGGTTCTACCATGGGCACTGGAGTGAACCTAATGAACACCTATTTGTTTCAATGGAGCTTTGCACAGATGCAAGTGTGCAATTAAGGCAGAGCTGGTTGATCTAGCCAGATAGCATGATCTACATTTATGACAGAAATCTATGTAGTTGGGAACGGTCAGCAGAAGATGGGTCACACCTCCATGACATACGTGTACTTCTCTTGAGCTATTGGAGCTGGCCACTGTCAGAGATGCTTGGCTAGGATGGATCACCGGTCCGACCTAGTATGGCACTTCATATGTTCTTATGTACAAATAAATGTGCATGCCAGCAGAAGAGCATACGTACCAATGAACTGGCAATAGCGTATTTGGGAAAGCCTACTCTGAAGTTCACTTCTGTAATGCAAAAAGCATTACTGACCATGTATACTGTTCATGTACATATGCTCCTGATCTAGATCAGATTCCAAAGAAAATTGTTCCAAAATACACTGTGATCATTTTCCAGAATTTTGGAAATACACATGTATGAGCTCTTTTGTGGAAGGTTTTATGCCAGTTTCCAAGAACCTGGAAGAGTTTTGTCTTTAGTCATAATTAACTTTGTCAACACAGCATACAGATTGTGTCCAGTTTCTGCAAATTCCCCAGCCCTCTACACCCAACGGAGCTGATCGGAAACATTTTAGGGAATGACAGAAGTGCTGAGACACTAGCCACATTAAAGGACTTGAGAGTGGAAAAGAGTCGGGCTATTCATAAAACTGGCCACAACATGTACAACAATAATTACTGTACTTTGTAGCAGCATTATCAAAAAAATTGTACAAGCTTGCAGCACCACCTAGTGGGAACTTTATAATGCTACAGCAACATGAGCTTTCTTCCTCACAAAATGCTGGGGAAAATGCACAAATGTGGTTGCTGTGTTGGTCCCAACAATATCTTTTATTGGACCAACTTCTGTTGGTGAGACTGTGCAAGCTTTCGGGCCACACAGAGTCCTTCCTCAAATACTGTCACACTAGTTTCCTGATAGCTATTTTTATCTGGGATGTTAGCTGTCCCCAAAACTGGATTTCCTCTTCCACTTCCATATCCTTTCAAAAGATTTGTAATTTTTTCATTTACAAATTCCACTTGCTCTTGCATTTTCTTTCCTATCTACAGTGTTCTCACTAGAACACCCTTCATTATAGTGAACCCTCAGCTATAATGAACCTGGCAGCTCCCTCTCCAGTATTTTATTGTCACTGGTTGTCATTTTGACATGATAAGCCTTTCACTGGAATAAGCAAAAGGTTTATATAAAATAGATCTGTTATTACCAACATGGTATATTGCCTTCCACTTTTCATTTCAGCATGTCCTGTCTCTCTACATAATTTTTCTTCCCTATTTTTCTGTCCCTACCAGATGACAACATGCAACAGCCTCCTATTTTAACTTTTCCTTTGAACCCTTTCTCTGTCTCCCTTACCAACAACACTGTCTTCTTTCCACAAAGCCTGCTCCTACCTGTAGTTACATAGTTTCTGGTCCATCAGATCATCATGCTTCTTCCATTCTGGGTTGCTGCTGCATTTCAGGGTGGGCTAGGCCCTGACATATGACTGTTAGATCCTCCCACTACTACTGGTACAGCAACTGTGCTCTCGGGGAGGGCCTGCTCCTGAAGCACAACAATTCAGGGCCTTCTGTCATTCCCCTTCTGGTGCTGTTCTTGCTATACTTAAGGGACCGACCCACTCCAGAACACAGCTCTCCATAGCTTCACACCTTCCCACACCCCTTGATGCTACTTCTAGGGGTTCAGACCACAGCTGAACACTCTCCTATTCCTACGCTAACTTCCTCCAGAAATTGTTTTCTTATTGGTTGTAACCCAGCAACAGAGAAATTGTGCTCAACTACAGGCCATTAACACTGGTTTTGTAGGGGAAATGTATTAGGACATATTGCCTCATTTCAAGTCAGGGAGCACAGTCTGCTTACTCAGGCTGAGCATTATTTTTGAGAATTTCTCCCACGTTTTGAAGGTCCTCAGGACCATACAAGGTTTAAATTAACTTTGACTAATACTATTCATTTGTAAAACAGAATTTGTTTCTAAAGTGCCAAGCATGAACTGAGTCATGAACGATCTTGTTCTCTATATAACTGGTTGTTCTTAAAAATATAATTCAAATCATCTACCTTGCCCTCAGAAATATGTGCAAATATCCCTCAGTCAGGATGTACATAACAGTCACTGAAATAAATTTAAATGCTATTACAGTATATTGAAACATATACACAGGGCAGTTTGCTAACACTTAAAAGAAAAGAACACAGATCTCTTTAGTCCATCTTAAACTGGACTTTCTCCTTAAGGCTATATCCTTAAGTATTTCAAAGCAACCAAATTTATGTTCATATAGCCTTTCACATATGCATCTCAACCACATAATCAGTTATAAAATCCAAAATGTCATCTATTAGTCCACTCAAAGACAGAGCTCCAATATTTGGCAGAGAAAGAAGGGAAAATTGAGGCTAGTGGGTCCCTTCTCTCTGACTGATATATGCAAAGAAACTTGTCCAGAAAAAAACTGTCATTGGCTATGTGGCTTTTCCCAACCTCACTCATACCGTTGAGACGCTCTCTCACATACTTTCATTTCAGAGGGTGCAGCCACACAAGACACATACTGCGCTGGGGGCATTTGGGCAGCCTTACCACACAATGCAGTGCATCGTGTGGCCGGCAGCCACCAAATGTTTTCCCCGCTACAAGGTCGGTGGGGCGGGCACGCAGGGATGGCTCTAGACCAAATGGTACCTCAGGTGAGGAACGTCTTCTTTGGCGCCCCACCCCCCAATAGCTTATGACAGGCGCACCCCAAACCCGGTGCACCTCCATGTTGGCTGCTATGCATTGCAACCTTAGAAAACAACCTAGGATGCAGTGCATAGCAGTCTTACCCAAAATGGGGTAAAGGCTGCTTAAGGCACAGCAGCTCATCTGCCCTGCTGTGAGGTTTGCTGAGGGGTTTCGAGAAGTGGCTGCTCACTCCAGTCCCGCATGGCCACATCATGGCTGGGGGCAGGACAGTGATCATGCTAGGAGAGGGAGATGGGGCAGGGCCAGGTGTCTGCTCATGTGGCTGGAGTCTTGGCCCATCCCGCACTTTGGTGGCAGGTCTAACAGCGGCCCACCCTACTTCCTCACAGGAGGGGCAACCATCTGCCCTGCTCCCTGCACTGGCCTTGTAGTGTGGCAGCTGCGCTTGCCTGCCATGGAGCTGCACAGGGCTCAGGTCTTCCGCAGCTCGTGTGGCTGCACCCAGAGATGGAATGAATACCACACATGGCAAGCACATTTGACAAATTGCATGATCATCCAACAGTTCTTGGGCAGAGACTAATGGTAGAGATTCTCAAAAAAAGGTTCTCTAAAATGTAGTTTTAGGAGCATTATACCTACTAGTAGTTAGTATTATAAAAAATGTTCTATAGAATCTAACAGTACATTTTATCTCTGCCATAGAACTCTATAGGTTTCCTGAATGGGTATCGGAGTTCTATAGGACTCTCCCCCTATGGGTGTCACACAGGGAAGGGTAGGAGCTGAACAAGGGAAGCGGGAAAGGCCAGAGATGGGGAGGACAAGCCTGGGATGTGAAGAGGGGGGTTAGAATCAAGGGAAAGGGAGACCTTGCAGTCACTCTTCAGTTTGGAAGGCTCCACATGTGAAGCCCTGATCTTAGAGAGTATGACTCATCACTGTGGTCTTAAGGGAAGGAAGAGGAAAGCATGAAAGGAACACTGGAGTCAGGAAAGAACACAGAAGCTAAGGACCAACGAGCTAGGGTGTCAGGGCCCAAGGCAGCAAAGGAGACTAAGGATCAAGGAACTAAGCACTCAAGGGGGAAGGCACCAAGAACCAAGGGGTTAAGAACCAGAGGGGCTATACATAGGAGAGGCAGGAACCATGAACAAGAAATCAAGGAAACATGAAGACAGGAGTCTGGGATAGAGTAACAAGATGGGAAGAGGAGAAAGGCAGTGTAAGCAAGTGAGGAGAGTTGTTCTATCCAACTTCCTGCTGGTACCAGCATGACCTATATACTAGCTGGTACCCAATCAGGAAGTTGGAAGGCAGAACTGGAGTAATGGGAAACAGTAGGGAACAGGCGTGGCATGGCAAGGACTGAGAAGACACAGGAGGAGAGGTGGGGAGGAGAGACTAGGCAAAGGACAGGCTCGGACAGTGGCACCAGTGACTGGAGCCAGTACTCCAAACCCTTAGGGCTGGGAGATCAAGACCCAGGGGTCTTACAATTGGTGAGGTTATTCTAACTAGGTGTTTTTAAACTTGTAATTATTTTTTAAATGTGTTTAATTTGTATTATTATTATTTATATAGTGCCAGAGATGTACCTGGTACTGTACAATTAATAGTTATGGACAGGTCCCAACCACCACCGGGCTTACAATCTAAGAGACAAGGGAGAGAGAGACAAGGGAAAAGTGAACTTCAGGAGAGACCAGAGTACATTCATGAGGTTGAGAAGTTGCAGGCACACATGCTTCACTTAATTACAGGGAAGTAGATTCTGAGTGAGGGGGAGAGGATGTAGTTTCACTCATGACAAACCAGGGAAGGCCTGACAAAAGAGGTGGGTTTTCAGGAAGGATTTGAAAGTTGGGAGGGAGGGAGCGGAGAGCATGTTTCCAGGGAGGAAGTTCCAGGCGTGAGGGGCAGCAAGGGGGAAGGGGCAAAGACATTTAGAGGAGCAAAGGGGTCACAAGCAGACGAAGGTGGGAGCAGAGGAGCAAAATTCCCGGGTAGGAGTGTGGCAGGATACAAGAGCAGAGAGATACAGGGGAGCAAGGCCATGAAGAGCCTTAAAGATGAAGACCCGGAGCTTGTGCAAGCTTGTAACTTCCAAATCACACTGGAACTCATTTAGCAGATGGATATCTGACAACAGTTCTTAAGTAACTGTTGCGCTTGTTTGACATCTAACATCTAACACTGTGAAGAGTATTAAGTTATTTCTTCTTATTTTGGAATGCCGAGAGGATCCTCAGACTTTAGTTATAATATGATCACTATAATGAGTGGAGATTTCAATGCTTTCATCATATATGTGAAATCATACTCGATAGCCTTCAGTTGTATTCTTTCAGAGGAGGTAGGGGTAAAGATATTTGTCATGGATATCTTGTTGAATGGCTTTGAAAAGTTGAAATGATCAATTCTTCCATTATGTGAACTGCCTGTATACTGTGATGATGGGTGCTTAAGACCGACATGCAGTAACAACAACGAAGTGTGGGAAAGAACATTTGTTTCCTTCACACTTGGAGTGAAGTCTGCTCACTAGCGAGGTGAAATGAACCCAATTGTTCTTTTACCATCTGCACGATTAGTTTCTGTTTCTTTAGTTAATTTTAGGTTGTAAACAAAAATGGAGCATCTGACATGTCCATTGTAGCGTGTACACTACAAAAGGAGTGAATTTATTATTATTTTAGAGACTTCTATCTCGCCTTTTCCCCAAAGGACTCAAAGTGGCTTACAATTTGATAAAAATAATATCACAGTAAAAACGAACTTGAACCTTCTACAAAAAAGAATCCCTGAAATCCCACCCCTATCCTCACAACCCACTTCTTCGTCTCTCACCTGAGGAGTCCCATTCACCCCCATGCTAGTTCATACCCCACCTCTCACTGGGGGTTCATGACGATACCCAAGTCCTTCCCACCCTACCATTTCCGACTTTCATTGAAAAAACAAATTAAGCTATTTTCCAGCAGTTTCAGCAGCCCCACCTCTGTCACCAAAAGGGCTCCCTTTTGCATTGCCCCAGGCAGAGCAGACAGTTTTTAGAAGTCAGAAGGTTAATGGTGGGGTCCTTCCTGGCAGCCAGGGCATGGAAGGATGCCTGTACAGGGCCTACCCTCCTAGAAATGGGAGGAGCCAGATGGTATTAGCAGTCTATGGGGATACGGGTGCATGCAGAGATCCAGGAGCAGCAGCAAAGTCAGCCAGGCAGAGCAGCCAGTTTTTAAAATGGCAAAAGATTGATGACTGGGTCCCTTCCAACAGCTGCAAGGTGGGGTCTGATGGTAATAATACTTTGGGGGTGGGCAGCATAAATGGACCCAGGAGCTCCAGCATGAGCAGATACAGCACTAGAGACAGAATGAAAATAAAGTGAACTTCACTCACTCTCTTTTGGACAAACTCCTTTGATAACAGTGGGTGTTTTTACACAAACTTTTCTCCTGGATGTTTGCTGTAACATCCAGAATTTTCTGTGTGTCTAAATCACTCATTCAGATCTTAAACATCCGGATCTTTGAACTTCTGCGTGAAACTTCTCCGAGAACTTTTGTGTGTAAAAGGTTCTCCTGGAAAACTGCTTTACTCCAGGCAGCTGTGGTCACTTGGTTTCCATGGCAGCCTGTTACATCTACAGCTGCGGCTAGTTTAGGCTGCCTCAGGGCAGTGTGTGTGTGAAGAATGCATCCAGGAACTGCGTCAGGGCAGCGTGTGTGTGAAAAATTGATCTGGAACTTACTTGCGGACTTATAAACCCGGAAGACTGAAACATCCGGAACTTTAACGTGTGTCTAAAAATGCCCAGTGTATCAGCAAACCTTGTCCATGAAATGTCCATTAGAGAAACAGATATTTTAACAGTCTATGAAAAAATACATTTGTTTGTCTGTTAATTTCTCCTGAAATTAACAAATGAACTACACAAAACCTACTTCTTATGGCAACTATACATATCAATACAAAAAGAAAAATATAGATCTATCAGATACAGTAGAAACACCGATACAAACTTGATTACCATTGTTTTATTGCTTATACTGTTCGCTGCCCCAAGTTGCCATCAGCAAGAGGGGTGGGTTAGAAACGAAATAAAAATAAAAATAAATAAATAAATAAAGTGAAACCTATAAATGTTATAGCAGTATGAAGTATAATGAAGTGAGTGATCCTGAATACAGAGGAATCCACTTGGATAGAATCTGCATAACTTGAGTTTTTGGATAAGATGAATTAATTCATTTTCCCAGAACCTGGTTATGGGGTATATTGCTTTTTGATCTGAATAAGTAGAATTCTGAATCCTGCTAACTTGAATTTTTAAAGTTTGCAGAGTATACCTGTCCAGCTAAAAATATCCAGGACCTTTGAGTTTATTAGTGATTTCTTGACAACATGTGGTTTAAATACTGTCAGGGTGAGTCTTCACTTTGGGCAGACAGGAAATGGGCGTTAAGAAATGTCACTTCTCTCTGTCTATAGCTCTCTGTGTATGCAGGCTGGCAGTCAGACATAGCTCTGTGTGTGCATACGTGTACACAAAATCCTGTCAGTTTGGACCGGGAGTCTGAAGCAGGCTGTAGGAGGACTGAGCTCCAGGTTTCCAAGGGTGTTAACATAATCACAACCTGATTCAGAAACCTGCCACCAAACATGGTTCCAACCAAGTTGGGCGGCACAACAAATGTGCTGGCAGCCAGACAACTGTGGACAGAGAGGACCCGCACAAATGTTCAGTCACCCAACCCTGCTTTTGTGCTGCACTCAGCGCCCTGCTCCCTGCCACGACAGGCAACAAGGCGGCCAATGATGGCCACCATGGGAGCCACCCAAGGTGGACCAGATCCAGGCTGCATCATGGCAGACAATAACATATGTTATTATTTTATTTATTTGTTTAAACCTATATGCCACGCTTCCCACAATGGCTCAGGGTGGCTTACAATTGCTAAAACAACAATAAATAGTAATAAAAGTCCTAAAAAAACTTCCACCCCCCAAACCCCCCCATCCATGTCCAAAACATCCAAACAACCCCTATTTATCCCCATCTGACAAATGCTTTTTCAAATAAGAATGTCTTGCACCACCTCTGGAAAATGCCCAGGGTGGGGCTTAAATGAACCTCCTGGGGAAGGGAGTTCTACAGAACTGGTGAAGCAACTGAGAAAGCTCTCCTGCACAACCTCATCCATCAGGCAAAAGCAACAGATAAAACCTGCAAGAGGGTGCCCCCAGACGACGATAGGGGCAGCAATGGAACATGGCAGGTCAGGTGGACTTTCAGACATATGGGCACAGACAATGTAGGGCTTTAAAGGTCAAAACCACCACCTTGAATTGTGCCTAGAAATCTATAGGTAGTAAGTACAGACTTTGGAGCACCAGTGTAATGTGCTCTTGGCGATTCATCCCTGAAAGGATAGCCCCATGTAGAGCGCATTGCAATAATCTAGTCTCAAGGTGATGAAAACATGGATGACAGTGGCCAGATCCAAGTCAGAAAGAAAAGGCCGCAGTTCCCTCACCAGATGAAGTTGGTGAAAAGCATTCCTGTCCACTGTGATAACCTGATACTACAGGCGCAGCGAGGGATCCAAAAGCACTCCAAGGCTGCAGACCTGATTGACCAGAGGGGGCCTGAAACCATCAATAACAGGTGTCACAATCCCCTCCAAGTCACAAGATCGGCCAACCATCATCACTTTAGTTTTGTCAGGATTCAGCTTCAATTGGCTAATCCTCATCCAGTTCCCAACAGCAGCTAGGATTTGGGTAAGCACCAAGACTGGGGGACCTGGGTCAAATGAAAAAGCATCTCCTCCGCATCGGCAGGTGATACCAATTGAAACTGATCCAAGTAAACAGGACAAGACTGATCTTCCATAACCCCAAGATCTGACCCTGCAGTTGAAAAGGCCAGCATGCAAGTCGTAGAGAATACCAACTATTTTATCTACAAAGCAGTTAATAAAAATGTCACAGCGACCATTAGAGGACTCCATTTCCTGACGGAGACAAGCTAGATTTACCAGGCCCCTCACCACCTGAAACAGCTCCACTGGGTGAGACCTTGCAGATGCTATGATAGCAGAGAAGAAAATTTTCTTTGCTGTCATCACAGCCATGGCATAGTCCTTCAAAAACGATCTATGCAGCAATCGGTTGGCTTCAGCGTGAGTCAAGCGCCACCTGTGCTCTAACTGCCTACCCTTCCTGCTTCAAGTGCTTCAGTTCCTCTGTATACCAAGTGTCACGAGAATAGGGGAAGGGAAGGGGTAGGAGGGAAAGGAAGGGGGAAGGGACGGGGCCTCCTGGTCTGTATCACACGCACTCCAGGGAAGGGGCGGTTTGCCTCGTTTAACTATGCCAGCCACAAGTGAAAGATGGTCCCTCAGGGTGGTATGTGGGCTTTCCCTCTGACTTAGAAGGCAAC
>QEPC01011684.1:5568697-5592457 GCA_003113815.1 Sphenodon punctatus
GTGATGCGGTCCTGCTAGTAGGTTGGGCCAAGGCCGTTTAGGGCTTTATAGGTAAGCACCAACACCTTGAATTGGGCCCAGGAGACTACAGGCAGCCAGTGCAGAGACCGAAGAACCAGTGTAATATGTTCCCGGTGGCCCAATCCCACCAGGAGTCGGGCCACCGCGTTCTGCACCAGCTGCAGTCTCCGTACTATCACCAAAGGTAGCCCCACATAGAGCGCGTTACAGTAGTCAAGCCTAGAGGTGATGAAGGTGTGGATGACGGTGGCCAGATCAGAGTCTGTCAAGCCCCGCACCTCAGGAGACAGAGTCACAAAGTGGGCATGCAAAGAAATCCACTGTGGTCCATTCGGGCGGATGGTAGCCCAGATTGTGACCCCGGAGATCACCAGGATTGCAGTCTGGGTTCACTGCTGACATGCCCTGGTAGCAAACCTGGGTGAACATCTGGAGGCATAACAACAAACGTGCCGGTGGCTCGCCGGCCAAAGTGGGCCTCAGCAGGCCACAGTTATGTAACAAACACCCCAAATCTCTAGTCCATTCAACACTCCCAGAGTCAGAACTGTGAGGATTACACAGACACACACACACAGCTTTGCCCTGCCGTCTACTCAGACTTTGCTTCTGTAGGGAGGGAAGGGGGCTGGAGATGGAAAAACCTGGTGCTAACTTAATCTGGGCATCAGTTTTCCCCATCACCAGGTCCATTTCCTTAATGTCTGCTTAAGTAGAATTTCTGATAAGTGAACTTGTTTGCATGGCCTGAAAAGTTTGATTTAATCAGGCTCAACTATATTATATTCAAAGGCAGGTGAAAGGGCAGAGCAGAAAAAAGGCCATCCTTTTCCAGAAGTGACCAACAAGAGTTTGACTGCAATCAACTGGCATGGGGAAAGACGGAGGATAAAGCTGCAGTAGAACAAGAGGAGCAAAGGCTATTGTATTATTTGTAAATAACCAATATAACATGCACAGAGCTCAAATGAAAATATAAAGTGCATTAGTCAAATACTCAAATGTTTCAGTTTTCCATTAACACAAACAGAATTTTATTTCACTAAATGATGGTGTCCAACTAATAAGACATTTTCAAAATGGAGCCATCTAGAGATTTACACATCGGTCTGAATTTTATCACCTTCAAACATAGCTCTGCTTGCCAGGAATATGATCTCAAGGTGATATCAATTCTAAGCTTAGAGTTCAAGAAAGCCAAAGCAAAGGCATACCCAAGAAACAGAAAAAGTAAAGCATCCAGAAAAAGAAATTAAAGGAATAGAAGTTAAAGAAATGCAAGAGAATAAATGCATTCAATCTGTCTCCTCCATCTTCTGGTCAAATGTTTTCAATTTACCCTTGAATGCAGTTCAGCTGTTTCTACAGAAAATTTAAAAATCCCTGACACTGAGATTTTATATCTGTCATTTCATCAATATTTTCCTGTGCTATATATTATTATTTATTATTATTATTATTACAAACTGTGTAGCCATGGGCTATTACGGTACACAGACATAACTTTATCAAAACAGTCCCACAGTTTTAAAACAATGTCATCCATAGTTAAAATAAACATAAAATCAGTACGAACAAAGAAACTCAGTTCACACACATAAGTTTGCACCAATAAATAACACTATCCCAATATACAATATGAAATCTACCATTACGGCCATTCCATCCAAAAATTTAAAACCACTACGAACTATAGGGAGATCATGCCACCGGGATGTAGTTTGCTTGCAGACACCTGAAGTAAAAACAATGACACCCGGCGTATTACCTCCAAAGAGGAATCTCTGAATAACATTTTAACATAGGTTTCCCACGATTTCCCAACATGGGTATCCAACAGGGGGGATAACAGCCTCTCCCGTGCATCCACGTAATGGGGGCAGTCTAGCATAATATGTTTAATGGATTCTGTGTGCTGCAATTTACAAGAGCACAGGCATTTAGCCAGCGGAGTACCCCGGTACCGCCCTTCTGTCATTGCAGATGGGAAATAATTTACCTGGGTCAAAAAAACCAATCTCCTACTCATTGGTGAGAGGCCAAATCCAAATAGCCCCTAGGCACAGTTATATCTGCCCCATCCATCAAGAGAAAATAGTGTCCCAAAGCACTACTTACTCTTACTGTCACGTACCTCTCCTGGAGGACCATATCCGACAGTCGCTGGGTCACTAATCTTTTTGCCATTTTATACCCCAAGGGTGATAGTGCCTCCGGTGAGAATCCTAAGCTGTTTAATTTCCCCCAAACAATCATCCACCAACTGTTTACACATCTGTCTACCACCACCAATTGCGATAGGGGGGCAGCCAGTTGGAACCATAACCTAAGCCAGCAATTTAAGGCTCCCCTCCATATCCTCTCCTGTAGCGGGGTCAGCCTACACACCACAGCAATAGCCATACCACTAATTCCTGGGGGGGCAGCCAGTAGGGCCCGGACAAAGTCATCCTGCACCCTCTCCAGAAGTTTTAATTTGCCCAATGCCCCAAAATGCGCCCCGTACAATATTCATAAGCAGCTACCTCTGTTTCCTCTAGATAACAGTCCATTTCCATCTGTCTTAGGTCCTTTTCAAACAGGTCACTGTGTGTGGGGGGATGAGTGCATTAGTGTGCATTGACACGGACACACACCGCCACCCTCCATCCATCTCCATTCACGGAGCATCCGCCATTGGCACCCGGTGCTCTGAGCATGGGCAGTGGATGGAGCGTGGGAGCACGCATGCACCCCCACCCAGCTGCCACAGCGTTCCAATGGACACCCACCCAGCCACCGCGGTGTTTGCATGGATGCCCTACCACCCACATGGGCTGGGGGGAAGGGGGCGTCCATGTAAAAACGGCCTTAGTGTAAGAAAGGATAATGGATACTGCTTCCCTTTTTTTAAAAGAAAAGAGAAATGTCTTTTAAAAATAGATTGCACGCATGCCTCCTTTATTTCTTTGCAATGGAAAAAGGGACCAATTTGTTTAAAAAGGGACAGAAGGAATTCTAGTTTTATCATTTTAACCTTAAAATGGTCTTCCTCATTTTTTGTTGGATGATTTCCCGGATGCCTAAAAGAATGGTCATTGTAAAGTTGAGCCTGTTGAATCTTTAAAAGTATTCTACCTTCATTAGTAGCCTACCTTCATTATTGCTCCTTCTAGGATATCATTGTGTTGTTTTATAAGACAACATTAATTATTTTTTTTACTATTCTCTCTTCAAAACAGTAGTTTAGAAAAGCTTTAAAGCCATCATCTTGCATTCCAAGAGAAAAACGTGCTAGGATCATCTTCTCATCTAGCTATGAAGAAAAATTAGAGTAGTTATGACCCATTTCCATAATATTTGTGAACCTTCTAAAATGGGAAAACTCATGCATTCAAGACCTATTTAGCCTTTTTTTTTTTTTTTTTAAAAGGGAGGGCAGGGAGGTAGATCCCCAGGAAACAATAGGATTCAACAGTCTGGAGCTTTATACAAAACATCAAGTATTGCCAGACTTATGATAAAATTGTGCATTACACTGTTTGTACATCAAAGAAGAAGATAATTAGACATCACTTTTGACAGAACAGTTGTACCTTGGTCACAAGTGCCCTCCACCCCCACCCCAAGATGCTTAGTGGGGAGTTTTAAAATTCTGCTCTGATGAGATAGAGACTGACTCATTTTTTTTGCTGAAGATCTTGTGTAGTTCTGAGGAATATTTCTTAAGTAGGGGCACAGATGGCTGTATGTTGGGCTCTCACTTTCACTGACTAAGCTTCCTCAAGACCTTATCCTTTTTCCTTTCAACCAACCCCCTGCTCTGTAAGATAAGGAAATAGGAGCTGCTCTGTCATTTTTCTAAATAAGCAAACAGAGAGGGGATAGACACACAGTAAGGAACAGAACTCTTCGTATAGCTGCCCTAAATTTTAACTATTGAACCTCAATATTCGTGTTCAAGCAAGGCTCTAGACAACAGCTATTTTCAAAGCTCCTCACTGTGACTGAATTAAGAACAGGAAATCAGCAGTTGCTTCTGTAGGTTAGATGGTAGGTTTAAAAAAATTAATTAAAATAACAACAACTAGAGGTTCAAGCCTATTTTAGGTAAGGGAACTGTCATAGGGTGCCTTCCATGGTAAGTAATTTTTGAGATCAACCATGCCACTCCAGTACTTTCCCATCACAAAGTGCATATTTATTTACAGTGTTGTATTCTCCAAGATCAGCATCCCAACATAAAACACAGTCTTTTACATTAAAGGCAAGCCCCTTACTAGACTCCCTGTCCCAAGTACCTCTTCTGGGCTCAGCAAGTTTCCTTGGCACTCGGCTGCACTTTGGCCTCTACCAACCAGCTCCTCTTCCTCAGTCCCAGGTTCAGAACCCTGGTCAGCTCCCAGCCTCTATAGCAGAGCCCTTTCTCAGCCTGTTGCTGGAAGCAGACTGAGTTAATCTCGGGTAGAAATGAAATGAGATTTCTTAAAAGAGAGAAATCCTGTCAAAATCCAGGTTCTCAATTTGTCACTGGACAAATCTCTGAATGTCCGATGAATTCTGACAAAAATAAGATTTTTTTTTTTTAATTTTTTTACTGTACATATACATAATAATGGCTGCAGGGCTTTTTGCATATACGTAAAATGGCGGCAATAACATTACTGCCATTTGGACTAAGGGCAGAAATAATTTTACACATACACAAAATGGCCCAGCAGCCATTTTGTGCACATACAATTTGAGGCCCTTAAACAAAATGGCAGCAATGTTATTGTCACCATTTTGGTTACAGGTGGTGGCCATTTGCATATGTGTAGTGAATTTATTTTGTCCCCGAAAGGAGCCAGGCCTCTGGTTCTGCACCAGCTGCAGCTTCTGAACAGCCACCAAGGGCAGCCCCACGTACAGTGCATTGTGGTAGTCTTGTTTCTGAGCGATGAAAGCTTGGACGACAGTGGCAAAGTGCGAATCAGAAAGAAAAGACTGCAGCCTCCTCACCAAATGAAGTTGGTGAAACGCACTCCTGACCACAGCTGCAACCTGATAATCCAGGAGCAGCATGGGGTCCAGAAGCACTCCAAGGCTGCAAACCTGAGTGACCAGAGGGGGCCAAACCCCATCAATAACATGAGTGTCAATCCCGTCCAAGCCACAGAGCTGGCCCATCAGCATCACCTCAGTCTTGTCAGGTTTCAGCCTCAATCGGTTCACCCTCATCCAGTCTCCAACTATAGTCAGGCAGTGGGTAAGCACTGAGACTGCAGGACCTGGGTCAGATGAAAAAGAGAGGTAAAGCTGGCTGTCATCAGTATATTGATGACACCTCACATGAAACGTCCAAATGATCTCACCCAGCAGTCTCATATACACATTGAACAAGAAGGGAGACATGATGGAACCCTGTGGGACTCCACAGGGTAGGTCATGAGGGGATGACAAGAAATCACCCATCACCATTTGCTAAGACCTCCCTGACAGGAATGTACGGAATAACCTGAGAGCAGTCCTGCACACCACTGCCAGGTCCCGCAGTTATGTCAACACCACCTCATGATCAACTGTGTCAAGGTCACTGAAAGATCTAGTAAGATCAACATGGTACAATTCTCCTTGTCAATCTCCAGGTGCAGATCATCTACCAAGGCCACAAGTACAGTCTCCGTGCCATACCCAGGATAAAAGCCTGTCTGAAAAGGGTCCAGGAATTAGAGAGCATTGAGATAAGCCTAGAGCTGTCGGGCAACCTTCAATAACCTTCCCTAGCAAGGAAGGGTAGAGACAGGGCGATAATTGGCCGAGAATTTTAGAAGAGAATCCCACAGATTTTGCCATTCACTAAAGAATCCTGTGGATTTTCTCTTTGAACGTACTGGCTGGCCTTTGGAAGCGACAGGCCCCAGCTGGAACTGCTGCAGAACTCAGCCCCGCAGCAGTTCCAACCAGGGTCTGTCAATTTCAAAGGTCACTCCCCCCCACCCCCGTGCCTCTCACCTGATTTAAATTTTGAAATCGCAGAAAAACACAAATGTTCCAGTTTTTAAACCAGAGAATTTCCAATTTTTTGTGCCACAGAAAACTGGGAACTCTGCTTATTACACAACAAAGAATCTAAACAGCCCCTTCTCCCCACTCCCACTAACACCACCTCAGCTACAGTGGTGTTACTGGGAATGATGGATGAGAACATGAATGGTAGAAAAGTTCATTTGGAAAGAGGCATGGGGCAAAACAGTTTGGGAAACACTATAACAGAGATAAAGCTTAGCTGAGCCACACTACTCGTGCTGCTGCAGCTTCCTAACAAATAGCTGTTTAACTAGTATGCAAAGTACTTCTATTTGGACACAGCAGGTTACAGCGGAAAAACTTTCCCTAGGAAATCCAAAGGTTTGGTGCTCAAGTCAGATTTATGTGGGTGATGTTATACAGGTCATGAATCACTGTTTAAAGTTGACTTCATTCAAAATCTTTGCTTTCAGCTCAGCCTCAAATATGAGCTATTTTAAGACAGCATTAATCTCAGCGTCAAATGAGGCTGAGCCTCAAATGAGCTATTTTAAGACAGCATTAATCTACACAAACCTGCATATACATTTATGCAAATCAGGAGGTTCATTTTGGCTTCCATTATTGTACAGAGTATTTTAATTGACTTAATTGGAGGGGTTATATTTGTATTTTAAAGCATTTTGTGTTGTTTGAATGTGGGTTTATATTTATGTAAATTGAGCTTAAGGGTGTGTCTTCTGCTCCACTTTGGCTGTTTTAGCAGTCTTCTTTAGAACTTCAAGTGGCTGCTGCTGAAGTCCCCTCACCCTTTTCTAACATTTACCAAGCAAAATAAAAGCTTAAGGAGGAAAGATCATAATATAGTCAAATTTGATAGTTACTGGAGAGAGAATGATAAACAAAACTACCACAGTAATATTTCACTTTAAAAAGGGAGACTATGCTAAAATGAGGAAGCTAGTTAGAAAGAAACTAAAAGGAGCAGTTGCAAGGATTAACTGTCTGCAAGAGGTGTGGAGACTGTTGAAAAACACCAACTTGGAAGCCCAGATTAAATGTATTCTTCAATTTAAAAAAAGGTGGCAAGAGGACTAAACATCTACCAGCATGGCTAAATGGTGAGGTGAAGGAGGCTATTAAAGCCAAAAAAGCGTTTCCAAAAAATGGAAAGCAGGTCCTAATGAGGAAAATAGGAAAGAGCATAAGCACTGGCAAATTAGATGTAAAACGTTAATAAGGCAGGCCAAAGAATTTGAAAAGAGACTTGCTACAAAGGAAAAAACTAATAATTTTTTTTTTTTTTAAGTACATCAAAAGCAAGAAGTCTGCAAGACAGTCAGTTGAACCATTAGATGACCATGGGGTAAAAAGGGGAGCTCAGTAAGGTTAAGGCTATTGCAGAGAAGCTGAATAAATGTTTTGCTTCTGTCTTCACTGAAGACAATGTTGGGGAAATGCCCATGCCAGAACGGTTCTTTGTAGGTAATGAATCGGAAGAGCTGTCACAAATCAACATGACTCTGGAACAGGTTCTAGAGCAAATTGACAAACTAAGTAGTAACAAACCACTGGGAACAGATGGTATTCATCCCAGAGTTCTGAAAGAACTCAAATATGAAACTGCAGACCTACTACCTATCACTAAAATCTGTCACTGTACCTGAGGACTGGAGGGTAGCGAATGTAACACATATTTTACAAGGGCTCCAGAGGTGATCCCAGAAACTGCAGACAGGTGAGCCCAACATTGGTGCCAGGCAAAATGGTGGAAACGATTATTAAGAATAGAATCACTGAGCATATTGAAAAACATGGCTTAATGGCAAAGAGTGAACATGGATTTAGCAAAAGGAAGTAGTGCCTCAATATATTTGAATTTTTGAGGGTGTAAATAAGCACGTGGATAGAGATGAACCGGTCAATATAGAGTATCTGGATTTTCAGAAATTGTTTGATAAGATACCTTATGAGAGACTCTGGAGGAAATTAAAAAGTCATGGGATAGGAGGAAGTGTCCTATTGTGGACTGGCAACTGATTAAAGGATAGGAAACAAAGAATAGGACTAAATTGTCAGTTTGCACAACGGAGAGAAGTAACTAGTGGAGTGCCCCAGAGATCTGTATTGGGACCAGTGTTGTTAATATATTAATTAATGATCTAGAAAAGGGAGTAAAGAGTGAGGTGATCAAATGACACAAAGTTATTCAAGGTAAGAGGATATTGTGAGACTGGGGCATCTAAATGGCAAATGAAATTTAATGTGGACAAGTGCAAAATGATGCACATAGGGAAAAATCATCCAAACTATGTACACAGTGTTGGGTTCTAAATTAAGAGTTGTCACTCAGTTAAAGGGCCTTGGAGTTATTGTGGACAATACACTGAAATCCTCAGCTCACTTTGCAGCAGCAGTCAAAGACAAACAATGTTAGGAATTATTCATTCCTAAAGGGATAGAGAATAAAACTGAAAATATCATAATGCATCTGTATAAATCTATGGTGCAACCACACCTTGAGTATTGTGTGCAGTTCTGGTCACCGCAGCTCAAGATATAGTACAAGTAGAAAAGATAGAGAGAAGGGAACAGCTACCCAACGTAGAGAGGCTGGGTAAGTTGGGGCTCTTCAGCCTGGAGAAGTGACGACTAAGAGGGGATATGATAGAAGTTTATAAAATGAGTGGTCTGGAATGAGTAAATAGGGAATGGTTATTTACCCTCTCAAACAGTATTAGAACTAGGTGACACCCCATGAAACTAATAAGTAGCAGATTTAAAACAAATAAAATAAAGTATTTTTTCACTCAATGCACAATTCAGTTGTGGAATTTGTTGCCAGAAAATGTGGTCAAAGCCAGTAGTATAGTTCAGTTGAAAAAAGGATTGGACAAGTTTTCTGGAGTATAGATTGATTAGCAGCTATTAGCCAGGTAGGTTTTGTGAATCGTAGCCTCTTACTGTCGGGAGCTGCGAGTGAACAACAGGGAACATATCACCCCATTGTGACATATTGGGTACTTCTTCCAAGTAATCAAGATTGGTCACTGTCTGAGAAATGTACTGGGCTCAATGGACCATAGGTCTGACTCAGGCAATACTTATGTTCTTATGGTTTTTAATCCACACAGAATTGGGACATACGGGTCCTGTATTGCCAGAGAATCCATACAAGAAAAAAGCCCTATAGCTGCTCAGCAATTAGAAAAAGCAAGCAGTTGCTCCTGTAAGTAGTAAAGCTTTGAAAGGAAACATTTTAAAAGAGGTTCATAAGAGTTCAAGTCTGGCTTGTGTAAGCGGTTGGTATGTTTACGACTGATTTTATTTCTTAGCTTTTAAAAACAAAACCACCACACACACCCTGTTGTTCCCCTGCTAGAATTTAATTAACGAGCTCTTTAAAAAACTGTGCATAGTTAACCTAATTTTTTGTAATCTGTTAATGTAAATTAATAGTGGCAGAGAACAGGACGGAAGGGCAGCCCCCTTTGAGGATTTCAAAACTGGTCATCTTAATAAGGAAGCATAAAACTCAATGCCCCATCAAAGAAACCAAGTCAGCCATGTTTAGGATTATCTCTTACCCCTAACAATTTTGTTTGATGACATTAACAATGATAAATCAAGTACCTAAAAGAGGGAAATCTAACATCCTGATTTGAATTATTTCCAAGTAATTGTAATTCACAGAGGCCTAATCCAGAAGTCCTTACCAAAGCTTCACAACATTATCAGTTTAGCTCAGGCAACACAAAACACAGCATTGGACCCACAGGACAAAACATAGCATATTCTGCAAAATCAGGGATTTTGATCATTTTCTTTGGTTAAAATAAACACATAGACCCACTTCTATCTTATTATTGGAGACCTATATAATAGAAACATAACAATACCTAGGGGAACAACTTTAACAGCCGCCTTATTCTCCATGATCAATATTTTTAACAGCATGAATCTCTCTCTAATCATAGTTTTTCTGACTAGAAATCAAATCTCCCACATATGAATCATATACCTGTGCTTGTGCTTGCAAACAAAGTGCTTGTAGTTGTATTTGTAGGTAATTTTCCATTATTCAGCTGCTTTACTCTTTTCAGATGAGATTTTCCATTGTAATGAACCTGAGCCTGTGCCGCAGAGTTCAGCTGTATATTGCATACTTCACAGAAAGAAAATATCTTCTTTTTCTCTTTATTTAATTGATAGTCTGGTCTATCTGTTCTCACTCCTTTCTCTTCAAAATCACGTAGAAATGTTGATGGATTCATAATTCCATCTTCAAAGATGTGGTCAGGACTTAGTGGGCGCTTCATACCTACAAAATGAAGACAGTATTGATGTCAGAAACCAAACAATACTTACTCCCAAGTCAGTATTTTACTTTTTTAAACTTATTACATACTGCGTGTTGAAGGCTGAGGTTCAGCAAAAACTATACCCATGCTGTGTGAGATGGTGCAAACACTACTGTTAATCTAGAAATTAGTGGGGTTTTAACACCGTGTAGGGCTAAGCATTAATAAATTGGCAGTATATAACTCTCAGTGCACAACAATCCTCGGTGCACAACAATCCTCTTGTTAGCCAGGACCCCTGGTTCCCCCCAAAACGGACTGAACCCCCCCCCCACGTGATAGTCAACTAACTTGGACCTGGGGGTCGGCAAAGTCCCCAGGGGTAACCATGGGCAAGGAGGCTTGGGCAAAAGACATAGTCTCCCCACACTGGATGCAAGAGGAGAGGGTGGGGGGGGGAAGCATGGAAAATAAGGATCGGGGCCAACCACCCTAGCTCCTAGCTGAAAGAGATCACTCATGGAAAAATACCAACCTAAGGTTGAGAAAGGACTGGAAGGGAGACCCCTCTGAATAAGGAATAGAGTCATTAAGGATAGGGGCGCTCACCCTGTTGTGACAAAGGACTGGTAGTCATGACTCAGAGCAACAACATCCTATCTCTGCATTCCCCAAGAGAAACCAGACACACACTTATTGTATCCTGGAAGTCTGTCGTTAGCCCTTCCTTCCCTCCCCTTTTTGTTTAGAGTTTCCCTGTGTGTCAAAGATATCTTGTGCATATCTTGGCGTCACCTTTGTGATGGAAGTAAAAGTTGTGACTTCTCCCCTCGTTAACCCACTGTGTACACCCTACTACCATTCGCAGCCTCCCAAAACCCTCTGTCTAGCATCCAATAACTGCCCATGGTTTTCCCCTCAACCTCTGAGAAATCTTGGGACCCAGATACGTGCAAGTCACTCTGTGCGTGTCTGAGTTAAGGGATCTCCCAGACTTTGGTCTGCCCATTTTTCTTCCTCCATCCCCTGAACTCCGCTGCATCCGTGGGCCGCCTGTCCCGTCTCAACAGGCAAGGAAAGGTAACCACAGGTCCAGACTTTCCCAGCCAATTGGGGAAGCCCTCTCTCTCTTGTTCTCTCGCTTCCCATCGCTGAGCCTACACCGGAAACACCCCCTCCCTTCCTCTTCTCCTACCGTACTTTCATTTTCCCCACAAGCCACTTATGTTTCCCCTTTTAAATCCCTCCAACCAGACCGGGGCTGTGTTTCTCTGTTTTGTGTGTGTGTGAAATAAAACTATTGCAGTTTTTATTAAACACTTGTCTCATTCTCTTTCTGTAATTTGGGGAGGGTAATGTAACCTGACTGTAGCGTGTACCTGTCCTCAGACTGATCCTTTTTGAACATGTGGAGACCCCAGTTTAAGAAATTGGGCTAATTCCCCCCAAAGTTAAGAAACGGTAGATATTGGGGTACCCACCCCCCAATAGTCATGAGTGGGAGGGGGTTCTCCTTTTAACACTCTTGTGCTGAAACAATTGGTCAGCTTCAGCACACGTCGAGCACCACCTGCGCTCCAACCAGTTACCTTCCAGCTTCGACTGCCTCAGGTCCTCTGTATACCAGGAGGACCTGTGATGATCAAGTGGTGGGAGCTGATGCCTGGGTACCACTGTGTTGATGGCCTTGGTCAAAATGTCATTCCACAAGATGACCAGGTCATCGACAGAGCAGCCATCAAGGTCAGTGGGTAAATTCCCCAGAGAGTTCAGTAAACCGATTGGATTCATCAATCTCCAGGGGCAGACTAACCTAACTGGTCCACCACCCCGGCGAGGGCATAGGAGGGCCAGTATCTGGGCCTTCAAGAGTTATTGATCCAACCATGACAATGGTGTTATAGCAACACCCCCGATAATCGGAAGCCTTGTTTCCAGGCTGGTGCAAAATATCAAATTCAATGTGTGTCCGCTTCATGTGTCAGGCTCAATATTATTTGGAATAGACCCATGGTTGTCATGGTGGCCATGAACTCCTGCTCTGCCCCTAAAAGGCCAGCCTCAGCATGTATGTTGAAATCACCCAAGACAATAACTCTAGGTGATCTAAGCACCACCTCCAAGACCAGCTTGGCTAGAACAGTCAGGGAATCAGCTGTACAGCAGGGCAGTCGGTACACCAAGAGGATCCCCAATTTATCCCTAGCCAAATCCGTCATAAGGTGGATACACTCTATATCAGCTGAGTAAGGCACCAGACATCTCCGAAAGGCCAAGATACATTATTTACAGACCATGGCCATTCCCACCACCGGCCCTGAGCCTGGGCTAATGCTACACTGAGTACCCAGCTGGCATAATGCTGGCCCAGATGCCTCGGTCAGCCAGGTCTCCATAACGCATATGAGGTCAGCATCCTCATCCTGAATCAAATCCTGGATGACAAATGTTTTATTAGCCACTGACCTTGCATTAAGCTGCATCAGTGTCAGATTGGGGGCCCTACTGGCCTCATCTCCCAAATATCCTGAGACATGGGTTGGGGAGTGGGATATGGGAACGGACACCAAGTGTATCTTGCAAAAGCCCTGATGGTCTAACCTCCCCATGCCCAAGATGACCACAATAGCTGCCCTTCTCTCCTCCTCCCCCAGAAAGGCTCCCCTCTCTGGCTCCTGATTAACAATTCCCCCTCCCCAAGAATGACAGCACTCAAGAGGCCCATAAGGGCCTGGGGGAGGCAGTGGCCAGGGAAGAACTACCAGGCCCAGCATCCCCAGAGGAAGGCAGGCAGGTGAGGAAACGCCTTCAAACTCCTTTCCCAACCAACACCCCATATCCCACCCTCTTACTCCATGCCCATGCCTCCATGCCCGAACACCCCTCTCACTCAGGGGCCATGGCACTCCCACTCTCCTCCCGTTCCTAAACCCCCCCCTCTTATTAAGGGGCTTTACATTCTTTACAACCCTCTCCACAAACTCACCATTGCTCCTCACCCCACCAAACCAGCTAAAACCAAATAAAAGCAATTTAGAATAAGACTACCACTACTCTTCACCCCAGAATGATCTAAAACCAAAATTAGAAAAACAACAACTGTGCAAGGACAGGCCCAACCCAGTCTCCCACTGCTAAATGGGTGGTGTGTTGCTCAGTAAACTATTAGACAGCCTAAACTATTAGTACAGCCTAAACTATTTTTTGTCTGTGCCATTTATATATGATGGATTATTGCCACCCAAATTGCATTTCATCTTTATTTTACATCTTTATTTAAAGGGCTAAGCGTATTTTGAGATGGCCAAGACCATGGAGTTATGGAAGTTCAGTCCATTCCTGTTCATTTGGATTGGTTTCAGTTGGTATCGCCCACCAATGTGAAGGAGGCGCTTGTGGTGGGCAACCAGTTGTGAATTAGATTCTTGCCCGTCCTGGCTGGTGAAAGAAGCCAGCTGGGAGACACTGGGGCCGTTGTTGTCTAGGTTTGTCTACACCTTCCTATGGGAGGGGAAGGTTTCGGACATCCTTAAACGTGTGGTGGTTCGACCCCTACTTAATATACCATCTTTGGACACTGACTGCATGGACAGCTATCAGTCTGTCTTTAAACTTCCTTTTTAGGGATTGAAGAGGTGGTTGCCAACAGTTGATGCAATTGGATTCCTGGACCCATTTCAGTCAAATTTTTATCCTTGGTGTTGAACAGAAACTACACTTGTGGCTTTGGTCAATGATCTACGCCTTGAGATGGACAAGGGGAATTCTACCTTGTTGATCTTGCTAGAGTTTTTAACAGCCTTTGATGTAGTTGATCACGAGATGTTGATCATGACATGACTGTGGTACAGCTCTTGAGTGGTTCCAGTCTTTCCTGTCGGGGAAGTCCCAGTGGGTGATGAGCGGGTGATGAGCTTGTCATCCCCTCGGGGTCTCCCTTAGGGTTCTATTCTGTCTCCTCACCTGTTCAATGTGTATCTAAGGCCACTGCGTGAGGACATTCAGAGGTTTGGGGTGAGCCGTCACCAATACGATGACAACACCCAGATCTACCTCTCTTTTTCTTCTAATCCACGTCCCGTAGTCTCTCAAATGCCTGGCTGCTGTTAGTGTCATGGCCAGGCCTTGAACCCCTGGCCTCAGGGTTTATTTGAGATGCTCCCTGCTGTCTGTGTTATTGGCAGATTGCTGCAGGGAGCGGCTCTCGCCCCCCCTTCTGGTATTCTTCCTCTCTCTTCCACTTGGTGCACTACAAACACCTGGGGGAGGGCGTGGGCCCGCCTGCCACAGCCTGATTGGCTCAGTGCAGTATTTAGGGCTGCTGAGGGCTGTGGCATGCACGGAGCTTCAGGTTATCCCTCCTTGACCCGTGTTTGGCTCTCGTCCCTTGCTCTCTTCTCCTCCTCCTGTTTGCCCTCTGCTGGGACTTCGGTTTGTGTTGGTGTTGTGTTCCCTTTGTGTTTGTTGTGTGTGATGCCCTTCCCCATTCCCTTGTGCTGATACCTGCCCTGCTTGTCCTCCTTGTAGAATGGGGTGTTTCTTGCCCAGCTCCCTTTCTCCTTTGTTTGTCTGCACAGGGTGTATGCTGGTGGGTTCCTATTCACTCTCTGCCCTGTTTCTGTATTGAATGGTTCCCTTTATACCTTGAGATCCCCATAGTGTGTTGTGTTATCTGTCCGTCTGTCAGTCTGCCTGTTTGTTTGTCAGGTTGCTGGCAAGAGGGACCCCACCCTCTGGTCATCTCTTGTCTCTCTTGGAAACCTTCCTGCTTCCCCACTTGGCCCTGATTCCCCAGGGCTTGTTCCTTTACCCTCCAGCTTCCAGTCCCTTGCCTTGGGCCCCTTGTTTTCAGCTCCCAGTTCCTTGCATTTGTTTCTCCCAGTGCCCTGTTGTTCCCCTGCCTCTGGCTCCCCCGTGGCCTCGCCTCTGGCTTCCCCCGCCTCTGGCTTCTCTGTTGCCTCGCCTCTGGCTTCCCGTTCCTTACCTTTGGTCCCTGGTTCCTTGTCTCTGAGTTCCCCATTGTTCCCTAACTCCCTACATAGGCTACTCGGTTTCCTGCCTCAGGCTCCTCGCTCCCTGCCTCTGGCTTTCCGTTCCCTGTCCCTGGATTCCCCCCCTTCCCTGTCCCTTCACCTCAGTGATGAGCCGTATGCTTTCTTAGGCCAGCTTGTCTGGCTCCTATGCTGAGCACTTTGTCTCCTTGGTATCGGAGGGCGGCTGAGAGGTTTCATTGTTACTCCTTTCCCCGCCTACCTACCTTTCCCTCCTTCCCCTCGGAGCCTGACAGTTAGGGACTGGATAAGGGTGAGCCAACTGAAGCTGACAAGACTGAAGTGATGATGGTTGGCCAGTCTTGTGACTTCAAAGGGATTGGGACACCTATTATTGATGGGATCCGGCCCCCTCTGGTCAATCAGGTTCACAGCTTTGGAGTGCTTCTGAACCATCTAGCTGTGGCCAGGAGCGCTTTTACCAACTCCACCTGGTGAGGAGGCTGCAGTCTTTTCTTTCTGACTCGGATCTGGTCATCGTCATCCATATGTTCATCACCGTCATCCATGCCTTCATCAGCTCGAGGCTGGATTACTGCAATGCACTCTACATGGGGTTGCCCTTGATGACTGTTCAGAACCTGCATCTAGTGGAGAATATGGCAGCTTGATTCCTTTCAGGGACAACTCGCTGGGAACACATTATTTCGGTGCTTTGAAGTCTGCACTGGCTACACCTATAGCTTTCTGGGCACAATTCAAGGTGCTGATTTTGACCTTTAAAGACCTAAACAGTCTGGGACCCATGTATCTGAAATACTGTCTATCCTATCATGCTCCACTGCGGACCCTACAGTCAGCCAGAAGTGCTCTCTTACAGGTTCCATCTGTTACCCTTGTCGATAGGGCCGGGGTGTGCAGGAGGACGTTCTTGGTTGTTGCCCTGGTTTTGCGCAACTCCCTTCCCCAGGAGGTTCACTTGAGCCTGAGCATCTTCCAGAAGTATTCTGAAATGCCTTTTATTTCAGAAGGCATTTGACAGGAGGCTGGGGATAGGGGATAGCTGGGGTTGTAGGAATGTTGGGAGTTTTGAGGGGAGGGTGGGAGGTTTTGTTTTAATTTTATTATTGTTATTTGATTGTGAGTTGCCCTGAGCCTTCGTGGGAAGGGTGGTGGATAAATCTAAATATATAAATAAATATACACACCTACATATGTATACATATACATTTAAATACAGGTCTTTTCCCGGACTTCATTCTCTATAAAGCAAGCAAACAAAATAAGAATGGTATCAATTTTCATGCAGTTGTTAGAAAAATTATGCAAGTTCATTAATGCATGCTCAAAGGCCTTTATTAAAAATCATTTTAGTTTCTTAGCATCCAACTCCTTTTCAGAATAAGGAACACTGATCATTTTTGATCTTGCAAACCTAGGCTAGCCACTGTCACACTAAATCATTTAAGCCTAAGTATTATATTTCAAGGCAAGCGACCAAGATCCCTGACTCAGCTGAGTTTAGATGACATTTTCATCAGAAAATCTAATCTGCGTGGGGCTTCGGCATTTACAACTTTTCAGTTGCTATTTCTGTGCCAAAAATAACTTTCCTTTACTGGGTTTCTAACATAATTACATTATTAACATACTAAATATTGTAATTCTGGTTTCATTTTGATATAAATGTTATAGTAAGTATACAAAAAGCATATTTTTATCAACCTCATAGTAATGCAAAGGAAAATTGATAATTTTTTTAGGGTATTGTATTGATTGGCATAAATGTAGGACAATTATACCTTGGGGCTTTCTTTCAGATACTACAGAGCTGACATTTAGGAATTCCCTCAGGCCAAACTTTTCTAACTTAGGTGCTTGAAGTTAAGGTCCCAGGATGAATCCCAGAATGCTGAGCACCTACAAACGCCACTGAAAGCAATGGGAGATAAACACGCTTGAACTCTGAAGGTCAGGACACTTTTATTTACACACCTAGATACAGATTCAGAAATCTAACATTAGGCACACAAGTTTAAGTACTAAACATTATTTACAGCATTTATGGAGATGTTGCAAAAATATTCCAGCCAGTCCTAGCACTGTTGATTTGTTTTGAATGCAATGTGTGTGGAACAAGATGATGCAAAGGATTTTTTATTTTATTTAATTTATTTATTACAGCTTTTTTACCCCAGCCCTCCTGCTCCAGGATGGCCTAGTAAAGGATGGCCTACCTATTGAGAAAGGGAGCTCTTTAGGTGTTTTTACATGTTATGCTAAACATTACAAGACTGTTTTTTGTAACATGCACATACTACAACTCATTTCCTGCTACATGTCTCCCATACACTGGTGCTGATCCCAAGCCCCACGGAAACCGCACACACCATAATTGCTGGCACATAGTGCCACACAGGTGCGCGGGTGATCTGCAGGGCTTGGGATCAGCCCCACAGTGGAGAAAGAGAGCAAGGTCTGCATTCACCTTTTGGGTAGGAGTCAGGGGTGGAGGGACATGAGAAAGTGCAGTACTTACTGGTGAAGTGTTACTGAAATGTTGCCACTTTCCTAAAAATCTTGGATGAGATGAGAAAATGGGGTAAAAGCAGGACATGGCCCAAAGCTGCCAGTGGGCAAATAATCTGCATTTGGGCGAGGGAAGTCGGTACAAGGAGATCTACAACAACATTGTTTATTTATTCCAGAAAACCACGCCCTTTGAGAACATTGCATCTTGTAGAAGGCCTCTATACTCTCCACCCCAAAGCAAACCTCCCAACCCAGGTGCTAACCTATCCCCCTCCTAATTCTACTCAGATCTAACACTCCCCCTCCTAAAATAACAGAACTCTCTAAACTGTCCTTACCCACCTTAACTAGCCTCACCTTGACATTGGCAAGGCTAGCTAGACAATCAGTTTAGTAGGTAAGCTCAATCTAGATACCTATGTCTGTTTACACCCTGGAGTTGGGTAAACAAGGTTTAATTGTGGCTTTATGATCTTAAGTGTATAAGAATCAGATGCATGTATCAGTCTCCAGTAAAATCAGTCTTGTCAAATCTCTTGACCAGTCTTCTCTGAGGAGGAGACTGCTGCATGCTCTGTCCAGTTTCTTCTGAAGCTTGGCTCAGGCTGCTGGCGTGCTCTGTAAAGCAGTCTGGTCTATACCTGGACTAGGCTCTGGACTAGTGTGTGGAGGATTCTAATAAAGAGAACCTGACTACACTATACAGTCACAGCCTGTCTCGTTGGTGCTGGAACAGAGAGGAGGCATTGTACCACTCAAAAACCACCACAGCAAGCATGCAGCAAAACAATTTTTTTAAGCACTCAATGAGACAACTTCAGCATGTTTCATCATATCATTGGCAAGTTCTGGCAAAGCAATGTTATCATACCAACATGGTGTTGCTTTGCTTGGGGAACAGTGTCATCATATCTTACACACTTCTGATAAAATAATGTCATCATAGCCTGGCAAGCCACAGCATGGGTATGTTGACATATCATTGTTACTCTGTGTAAAATACATCCATCTCGCCTATAATTTAAATTATGACACTCTTATCTACACACTGAGCTGGCATAATAAACTCCACAATACTATTAATGTTCAAAGGTGTGTAAAAGAATTTTGTGGGTTGTAGAGCTATTTCCAGAACTTCATCTATTTCTCTCTGGAGTAAGTTTTGGTAAACAGAGTACCAAAAAAGGTCAGACTCAGCTGTCTGAAGGCCCTCCTCTCTCTACCTCCCAACCTCTCCGCTGCCCTTCTAAGGAGATTTCAGAAAATGGTCTCTTAAAAACAACTGGCCAATATAATTATGCTATGGGAAAGCCATCCTACTTACATAGAAAATTCAAGCTTGTGCCCACATTTTAAATTGTATTTTCCATTTCAACAATATCTTGTCCTGTTGCACAGATATATGGCCATCAATAAAGAGAATCAGTCACAGCCTTACCAATGGTACTGGTATCATTTCACTACAATAAAGCAGAAGATAATGTAACTATACAGATTGTTACCAGCACCCATTATAAATAATGCAGGTTTGCAGACAAGTAGTTCCACACGCCATGTATTATTTTCTGGACATTTTTTTGAAGAGCTCCAAAGGGTAGCTGTTCACCCTATAGTAGCGATGTAGGAGATACCATTCAAAAATATCTTTTAAAACGAAAAGTTATTAGACCTGTAAAATATCTCTTTTTACATACCGGAATAGCACAGTATCTTGGAAAGATAGCAGAAGATACCAAATAGCACAGTATCTTGGAAAGATAGCAGAAGATACCAAATAATAGTATTTGAGATACTTTAAAAGTTACTCGGGCATCTGAAAAGTTTTTTTAACCCCCACCCCACCCCCACATGAAACAATACATAATATCATTATGCAGTGTACCAGTTAAGGTGTTCTTACTAACAGAAGTTATGTAGAACAAACCAAAATTCTAACATTATAAACATTATAGCATTATTAAAGTACTACCTTACAGAGGTTTCCTTTCAGTTGCATGCATTTTTAAGAGCACTCGGTTTAAAAATTATTACACAAATTTCCTTTCCGATAAGTAAAATCATCTTCCCTTTCTTCCTACACTGAATAATCTTTCAACTGCAGGACTCAATTGGACAGGTGTATTCTATAAAAAGGTGAGATGGATGAAGGGGTAGTTACTTACTGGTAACATTAGTTCTTCATGTAGAGGCCTCTACGTATTCCCACTTACAATAAATGTATTTATTTATTTATTATACAATTTTATACCCCACCCCTTCTGCAAAACAGTTCCCATGGCTTACAATTTAAAACAAAAATATAAAACATATAAAACCAGTTTAAGGAGGAAGCCATAAAAATACAAACGTAAAACAAAAACCCTCCCACCCTAGCCCTCAAAACTATCCCACCCAACCCGTCTCACTCGCCGAAAGCCTGATGGAACAGCCAGGTCTTACAAGATCATCTGAAAGGGGAGATCCAGGGCCAATTGTGCCTCCACTGGGAGTGAGTTCCACAACCTTGGTGCAGCCACCAAGAACGCCCTCTCCATAGTAGCTGGAGGACTTAGAGAAAGGTGTCCCTGGTTGACCACAGGGGCCAATCCAGAACCCAGGGGGGTGAGGCGGTCTTGCAGGTAAATGGGGCCCAGGCCGTGTAGCACTTTAAAAGGTAAGCACCAACACCCTGAATCGGGCCTGGAAGACTATAGGCAGCCAGTGCAGAAAACGGAGCAGTGGTGTAATATGCTCCTTGCGGCCCTTCCCTGTAAGAAGGCGGGCCTCCGCATTCTGCAGCAGCTGTAGCCTCCAAACGGTCACCATGGGCAGCCCCATGTAGATCGTGTTACAATAGTCAAGTCTTGAGGTGATGAAAGCATGAATGATAGTGGCCAGGTCAGAGTCTGAGACATATGGCCGAAGCCATCGCACCACATGTAACTGGTGAAACGTGCTCCTTGCCACAGTCCCCACCTGCACATCCAGGTGGAGCTTTGAATTGAGGAGCACTCCAAGACTGCGAACCTGGGGAACCAGAAGGGGGCAAACCCCATTAATGATGGGGGAGGCCACACCAACTGCCTTCCCCACTAACATCACCTCCATCTCACGACCTTGCCCAGCGGCTGCATATACATGTTGAGCAGGAGAGGGAACAAGATGGAACCTTGAGGGACACCACATGAGAGGACCCAGAGAGATGAAGAATAATTCCCGAGCACCACACTCTGAGTTCTTCTGGAAGAGCAGAACTATTTGAGAACAATCCCGCCCACCTCAACACAGTCCCGCAGGTGGGTCACCAACACCTGCGGGACTGAAATGGTATGAAATGCAGCTGACAGATCTAACATAATCAACCGGGTCGAACAACCCTGATTCAATTCACGGCAGAGGTCATCGATCAAAGCCACAAGCACAGTCTCAGTGCCATAACCCAGGCAAAAGCCAGACTGCAAAGGATCCAGAAACCCGATGTGGTCAAGATGCCCCTGAAGCTGCTGAGCCACTACCTGTTCAATAACCTTCCCTAGAAAGGGAAGGTTAGAAACAGGCCAATAACTGGAGAGGGAGTCCACGTCAAGAAATGGTTTCTTGAGCAGAGGCTGCACTACCACCTCTTTGAGGTAGCTCGGCACTCTGCCCTCCTGCAGGGGGACATTGACTACCCCTGCCAGCAATGGCCCCAGCGTCTCCCGGCTGGCCTTGACCGGCCAGGATGGCCATGGATCTAGTTCACAAGAAGTGGCTCTAACAGCCCCAAGAACATCCCTTGCATCTGTGGGCAACACTCACTGAAACTGATCCCACAAAACTGGACAATGTGGTGTTTCCATTACCTCTGGTTCTCTCATCGTAGTAAGTGCAGCATGGAAGTCGTGCTGAATATGAGCAATTTTATCCGTGAAGTAAATCAACCAACATTTCACAGTGGGCACTAGAAAATTCCAGTTCTAGGTGAAGGGAGGCTGGACCGACTAGCCCCCTCACCACCCGGAAAAGCTCTGCTGGACGAGACTCTGAGGATGCTATGAGGGCAGCAAAGAACTCTTTTTGCTGCCCACACAGCCACAGCATAAGCATGTAAACTGGCTTTATGTCACAATCGGTCAACTTCAGCATGAAAACGGTGCCACCATCACTCCAACCACCACCCTTCCTGCTTCAGCTGCCACAGATCCTCAATAAACTAAGGAGGTCTGCGGTGCCGACGTGCAGGGAGCTTATGCCTGGGAGCCGTCCGGTCAATGGCCTCTGTCAGCAAGATGTTCCAAAGCTTGAGGTCATCGAGCGAGCGGCCATCAAGATCAGAGGGTAATTCCCACAGAGCATTCAGGAACCTCTCCAGTTCTATCAGTCTCTGAGGGCAGACCAACTGAACTAGTTCCACATCTCTCCAGGAACAGACATACTCCGGGAGACAGGCCCGTAGGAGGTAATGATTTATCTATGACAAGGGCACCGCAGACACCTCCCCCATTAACAGATCCCTCGCCTCAAGACCAGTGCAAAAAATCATGTCCAGGATATGTCCTCCATCATGTGTAGGGCCAATGAGCACTTGAGACAGGCCATGGTTGACATGGCGGCCATGAACTCACGCTCCAAGACTGGCATCGGCGTGGATGCTGAAGTCCCCCAAGACTGATGTCTGAGGGGACTGCAAAATCACCTCCGACAACAACTCTGCTAGAGTGTGCAGGGATGCTGCCATAAAGGTAGGTGCACGGTATACCAGCACAACCCCTAAACCTAATCTGTCTCCCACCAAATCAGTCACAAACTCAGTACCTGAAATAAGCTGCACTGGATACCTCCTAACGGACCATGAATTCCTAAAAACAATGGCTACACTGCCCCCACCCCTTCCATCCCTCTGACCATGGCTGATGTTGCACGGAGAATCCAGCCGGAACAAGGTCAGCCAATATAGGCCCTGACTCAGTGTCCAACCAGGTCTCCGTGATACACGAGATCAGCTGCATGGTCCAGGATCAATTCCCGGACAGTTGTAGATTTGTTAACAACTGACCTCACATTCAACAGCATCAGATTCACGCCAGGGGCCCCCTGATCATGAGCCACCTCATCACTTGCTTGGGGGGCAGTGAGCGAAACAGGCACCAAGTTTCTGTCCTGTCTCAAAAAGTGACGATCTGCCCCAAAGGGACCATAATTTCCACGGGCTGTCACGTCCCCAATGGCCACCATTTGGTGCCAAAACCGGACCTTAATAGCTTAGTGGCTACAGTGAGAAGTCTTGTGATGATGTAATCAGCAGGGTATAAATATACCTCAGCTCTTGGTTCCCCTCAGTTCCATCCCAAGCACAGAAAATTTAACTCCAAGAAGCATGGGAGTGGGAATATATAGAGGCCCTGTTGAAGAACCAATGTTACAGGTAAGTAACTACTAACCCATCTTCTTCACCGGCTTCTACATATATTAACTTATGATAGATTCCAAAGCAACACATAGGAGGAAGGAGTAGTAAGAATGCTATATAGATTTATTTATGGTATCAGAATAGCCATAACTTGCTGAATCAATAGTTAGTTAATTAGTAGGGATGGGTGAACAGATCGCGGTTCGTGTTCGGCCATTCGGTTCGGCTGCGTTCGGTTCGTCCGTTCAGTTCGGCAATTCGGCTAATTCGCCGAGTTCGGGTTCGGCTGTTTGGTTCGGTCGTCCGAACAGGTCGTTCGGTTAGGCCGTTCGGCTGTTCGGTTCGCCCGTTTGGGGAATGTTGTTATGGGTGTTTTTGTGTTTTTTATATGTTTTTTGGGTTTTTTTATTGGGTTTTATATGGGTTTTTTTTTTTTTAATCTAATATTATATCTATCTATCTACACTAAATCTAACTGCTATTAACTATTCTAAATGCTATGAACTAAATGGATTATCTAATAAGTACACAGACCTACTCCTACAAACACTAAAACTAA
>QEPC01011684.1:5628733-5677525 GCA_003113815.1 Sphenodon punctatus
AGAGGTTGATGATGTGCAGGAAGGAAGGGGTGACAGTGGGAGTAATGGAGGTGAGGAGGCGGGAAGGAATGGGATCAAGGGGGCAAGTGGAAGGGTTGGAGGAGGAGAGCAGAGAGGAGATTTCCTTATATGTTTCACTTTATATATCATAAAATCATGAACACAAAGAAAGAATTCAAGTCAGAAAGCACTTTCAGCTAAGGTAGCCTTTAAATCACCAAATTAAGCTGCTCTTTTGTTAAATGGCTATTTCATAGACAAGTATAGATAGATAGATAGATATTAATTAGCCAGATGAACAGCAAGTAAAAAATATTTGGAAATGAAGAAAACTGCAGCTTTACATGTAGCTTAGAATACAAGATCTAATCAAAGTCTTCCTGCCTTCAAAGATAGTTACACTCAGTGAATTTCCCCCTTAGTTTTATACCCGATCAACATCACAGTCTAAGAATGACATGGTACAATTAATGAACAGATCACATTACACGCTTGATAATGCACTTCAAACAGCTTCTGTATCTCTTTTTTAACTAAATAGTCACTCAACATATATAATGCTATGGATTGGAAAATCGGAATCTGTTTAATTCAAACCAGCTGATTTTTGATTGGTTCGGATTAATCCAATTCAGGGGCAAGAACCGATCCACGATGCGAGCCATGGGTCGATTCTGATCTCAGTTGCATTGGCTGACTTTTGGCGCTCCTTTTCAAATTTAAAAGAAAGCCAGCCAACGAAACTGAGTTTTCTCTAACAGCTGGCTGAGGAGGGGAGGGAGGTGGGAAGGGGATTCTCCGCTGGTCAATTGCTAGCCAGATCTGGCTGGCAATCAGCCAGCAGGGCACACTGATAGGGTAAGAGTAAGAGTTGGGGCAAAAGTTTTTCCCCTCCCTTTTCCAGTTGCATAATAGCAGTTTGAGGAGTGGAGGAGGAAGTTTGCTCTGTGTGCCACATTGCTGCTGGGCTGCACTGCCATTTTGTTCTGCTGCCACATTGCTCTTCCACCACTGGGATGCTGAGGATTCTGCTCAGGCCTACCTAGGCATTGGGCACAGGACAGGATCATCAAAGGTAGGTTTAAAAAAATCTTGACTTTGGGGTGACTTTGAAAGGGGTGGGAGGCCTTGCTTTGTTGAATATGGGGGTGTCAGATGGTGTGGTTTGTTGGCCTTTTGCGTCCCTATTACCTCCCTTATCCAGGTACTTTTGGGCTGCTGCCTTTGTATTTTGGGGTGTGGGGTTGCAGTTTATGGGGTGCTTTGTCCAGGGAAAGATTGGAGAATGGGTTTTTCTCTTGGCCGGACCTCTGCCCTGGTCCCCTGATTCTCAGCACTTCTCTAGGAGGCTGAGCTGCTACCTTTGTCTTTTTGGGTGTAAGGTTGCAGCATATGGGGTGCTTTGTCCAAGGGGCTTGTACAGCTTGGAGAATGGTTGGTTGGTTTTTTTCATTTCTGCTGTGGTTGCTTGCCTTGGCCTGGTCTCTGCCTTGGTCCTCTGATTCTCAGTGCTGTTCTGGGTACTTTTGGGCTGCTGCCCTGGTCTTCTGGGGTGGGGTTGCAGCTTTTGGGGGGAAGGGTTTTTCAGAGGATCCCTGCTTTTCCAACTGACTTTTAATTTGCTTTCATGGGGTATGACCAGGGTGGCCATTTGTCCGGATTTATCCTGGGCAGCCCACTTTTTCTGACAATTTGGGCTGCCCGAGATGGGACAAGAACCAGACCATGTGCTGTCTGGAATTTGCTCTCTGTGCCTGGTTGCACTCATGCGCTGCCTCCTCAGACAGCGGCTGAGAACTGCTGTAACTTTTTTTAAAAATCGATTGCCTCCCTACCCCCACCCCCTCAGAAGCAGCCTGGTTGGGGGGCGGAGGGGGAAGAACTTCCACCGCCCCCTCCACCCGGCCTGACAGGGTGCCCTGGACCCTACCTAGCACCACAGCACTGCTCACATGGTTGCTACCTTGTAAACAAGGTTTTTCGTTAAGGCTCTGACCATTCTCACAACACCCAGTTGTGAGACTGTTAGAGCCATCTCAAAGAACCTTGTTTACAAGGTAGCAACCTTCTGTTCATCTTCAAGTGGCTCCAACTATTCTCACAGCTGGGTGTTGCGAGCATGGGAGGAGCCACTCAAAGAAGAACCTGCTGCTGGCTGACCAGGCCAAAGAAGCATGTGTGTGTAACTGAGTGAACGTGTGTGTGTTTGAATGGGTGTGGCATTGTGAAAGAGAGAGAGAGAGAGGTGAGAACTTGAGTATGTGTGTGTGTGTGTGTGTGTGCACGAGAGAGAGAGAGGATCTGTGTGTGTGTGAGAGAGAGAGAGGGTAAGTGTGTGAGTATGTATGTGTGTAAGACAGAGGGTGTGTGGGTGCACCTGTATGTGAGAGTGAGTGTGTGTGTCTGTGTCTATGTGAGTGTGTCTGTCTATGCATGTGAGAGATCAGAGAGAATGTGTGTAAGACAGAATGTGCGTGTCTGTACGTGAGTGAGTGTCTGTGTCAAAGTATGTGCGTGTGTGTAAGTAAAAGAGAGTTCCCCCCTCTCCTGCCCCATGACGCCCTCCTCCCTCACCTGGCTGTCCCCTCTTCCCCTGTGCTCCCACCTCTCCCCATAGCTGTCCTGTTGACTCCCTTCAACAGCACCATATAATGGACAGTGGACTGAGCAGGCGTACAATCTTCCTTCACTATGATGTATTATACAGTAATTTCTATTTTAATTATAGTAAATTTGCATTAATATAAATTAGCATATGCAAATTTTATTAAAATTGTTGTCCTCTAATCTGGTAACACGTCAGTGGCCATCCTAGGTATGATCCCCGCTGCCCTTGACCCCCTCTATCCCCACAGTTTGGCATGCTACTGCCAGGGGGGAGGGGGTGTCTTGCAGTTTAACATGGGGTTTTTGTGGGAGACTGATCTGCTGAACCGGCTCAGTGATTTTTAATTTCTTTTTTGTTCTCTGCTAGGTTGGATTTCAATTGGACTGACGTTGGACCCTGGCATCATGCCTGCTGCCCCAGCCCAACCCCCTACCACCACCACACATGCTAGCACAGCACCACCTGCTGTTCCACCCATGCCCCACACCGGCACACATCCTTCCCTGCCAACTCTGACCACCACCCCTTCCATTTGCAGTGTCATACCCACCACTGTAAGTGTGACTTCCCTTTCCCCCAAAACTTTTGTTTTGTTGCCAGGGAGAAGCACAAAGTGCATCACATCGTCTGTGTGGTTGCACTTTCACCGAAGCCCACAATGCTAGTCCCTGGTTCGTCGTGCCTTTGGAGCATCACCATGGGCACCTTCTGGGTGCTGGTGAGCCTGGGTCCAAGTGGAAAAATGAGGCAGGTGCAGCTGCCGACTGTGAGGAGGAGGAACTCTTGGAACTACTACCCAGGGGCTGTCTGATGTTGGCATCGACCCTGTCACACACCCATGAAGTCTTCTTCGAGGAGCACTGGCTCCTCACAACCCTCGCAGTGTCGCCCACCACAGCTGAGTTCATGGAATGGAAAGAGTACTTCAGGCCCACTCACCCTCGAGCTAATGCTATCACCAGGGTAACTGGGGAGCTGATAGCCCTGGAGGATCTGCTGTTTGGGTTGGTTGAGTGGACTGCTTTTAAGTGAATACTTCACATCCTTGAACCCAGGCACAGCGTCCCCTTCCGGAAAACCTCCAGCACGAAGGTTGTCCCATCCCTGTACAGGATGGTGTGGTTGAGGCTCTTGGAAGGACTTCTCCAAGAGCCAGGGTTCTGTGGTTCATTCTACCACAGACCTGTGTGGACTAGCCCCCGTGTGATTCAGGCATACCGCTCCGATTGCACACAAGTGGCAGCTGCCCCCCTACAGTGCAGTAGCAGTGCAAGGCCAGTGTCTGCTGGTAAGCGCTGATGGGCCCTCTTGTGTACCCAGGCGCTTGACGTCTGACACATGGCAGGGGTGCTTCTTGACACTTTGAATGGCATGCTGGACCAATGAGTGTGCAGGCCAGAGTCATGTGCTGAGGTTGATTTCTTTGTGACTGACAATGCCACGAATGTAGTGAAGGCCACGTGCAATGGTGACCTTCACCACATTCAGTGCAACACACACATCCTGAACCTGGTGGCAAAGGATGGAATGAATGTAACTGAGGGAGTGAGAGCTTCTCAGAAGGTGCGGAGGATCGCTGGACACTAATCAATCCATTATAACTACTATGGTGTTAAGAAGAACACAGGAGGAGATGGGTGCTCCAGAGCATCGCCTGGTACAGGATGTTGCCACCCGTTGGAACTCAGTGTTTCTGATGCTGGAGCAGAGAGATGTTCTTCATGGCATTTCTGAGCTGGAGGACATCAGAGACAAACTGACCTGGGACAACTGGGCAGACATGAAGGAGATGATGGAGGCTCTGTGACCATTCTACCTGGCTATGAACAAACTGAGTGCAGAGCGGCCACACTCAGCCAGGAGATCCCGCTGTTCGCGATCCCGAGGAGATGTCTTTCAGTGTTCCTGTCCCACAGAGATCTGCGTGAGTTGATGGCGCAGCTGGCAATTAATTTGATGGAGAAGCTGCTTCTCACCGCAAGAGGTTGATGGAAGATGACAATGCCCTTGCCAAGCTTCTGGACCCCTTGTGTCAAGAGCTCTTCGGATGCTTCCCTCGCATCAGAGATGTCCTTGTATGGGAGGTAAGAGGTCAGACCACTGGAACCCAGGCGCAGGAACCCCCAGTAACACCTTCAGCTCCTTTGGAGGGTGCTGTGGCAGTGGCAAGCTCAAGCCTGTGGTGACAGGAAGTGGGAGCCCTGGTGGCAGAGTCTGAGGAGAACTCACCAGCTCTTGAGTACCCAGATCTTGCTGACAGTTATGTCATGCATTATCTGCAGGAGCTGGCAAGTGATCCCAACTCTGACCTCATGGCTTACTGGTGCAAGAAGATAAGACGTCTGACCTCCTCTTGCAAGGGTTGCTTTGCAGTCCATGTCACGCCCTCCCACAAGTGTGCCGTCCAACCAAGTCTTCAGCATTGCTGAAGACATTGTGATCCCCCCCTGATCGTGCACGGACCCAAGGAGGGTTGAGCAGCTGATCTACCTAAAGACCAGCCTGCCCCTTCTTGGCTTCCTTGAGGATGTCTCCATGGATTTTTCTTGAATTCTTGATTTTTTCTTGATTTCATGGGTGACTCAGTTGAAGCAGCACCCTTTGGCACTACCATTTCTGATGTGACTGGGCTGAGCATGTCCATACCCGAGAGAGGAGGTTCAGCAGCAAAATCAGGAATCTGGAAGGGAGTCTGTCTGACGCTGGGACAAAGAACTGGTCCAGGAAGCTGCCTTAGTCTCTGCAGCACAAGTGAACCGCACAACAATCATAGTTGCTTCCATTCCACGTGCGCTGTATCTGGTGGTAGAGTCTACCAACAACACCCAGTAGGGCACAGATAATACGTCCGTACTTCCCACCCCTCCCCGATCAGGCTAGTAGGAAGCTCTTACTAAAAATAGGAAGTGTGGGGTGTGTGAGTTTTGTGTGCAAGGTTGTGTTTCACTCTTCGTTTAACACAGAAGTTCTCTAGGCTAAAATGTTCTGTGTCACAGCCCTTCTGATATCTTTCAGGACCACTGCATCATGTCTACTCTGAAGTCTTCTCTAGCCTAAAGCAGGGTATCTCCTCCTTTAGCCTTGCAGCTTTTTCTTCTTCACCTCTCACTCTCACTTTCTCTGAAATTGCTTCCCAGCCATTGGTCTTGTGAGTTCTAGCTCACCCACTCTTGAGAACAGAGTTCAGGGGCAAGCTTTCCGAGCATAGCTCAGCAACAAACTTTCATTTCCGTTGTGACTTGAGTCAACACCACCACTCCATTCGACTGGTCTGAGATTGTTTGTGGACCCACACTTGGTGGGAGAAGCACTACAGAAAGGACTGGGATCGTGGCTAAGGGAGTGTGTGGAGGCCATACTTAACAGTTCTCGGGCAAACAAGCTGGAGAGTTCCAGGGGCCAGTCCCCTTGATCCATTCCACTGCAATTCAGCAACATTCCCTCTTAGCTTTCCCTCTTAAACAGTTGCCTGCAATGGTTGATTTTCCTCTGGATATTTTTCCAAGGGCCTTTTGGTTCTGGGGACTGCATTGTTAAAATCAATAAAGCCAATCTATCAATCAAACCAGTCAGTCAAACTAATCTCTCAGTTGTATCAAGTTGAATCAATCTGTCTAAAGCAGGTGTCAAACACTTTGGGGTTGCCTACTGACACCCCCCTCCCCCAAGAAGACGTACAGTGAGCACTGTGCACTGCCACTGACCTCTTCTTGGAGTTAGGGGGCCTTTCCCCTCTTTCTCCTTGGCACACCCTGGAGGGCCTTCCCCAGAGTAACCTGTCTCCCTTCCCTTCTTTCTTTGCAGGTGTTTAGTCTAAAGCAGATTGGAGGCACCTAATGACCAGACCCCCTACACCCAAGAAGAGGTGCAGTTTGCACTGGGAGGGTGGAACCTTTTCTTGAGCATGGGGGGGGGGGGGGGGGGAGGCACCTCGTAGTCCTAAGCTACATCTATAGTGCCTTTCCCAGAGCATCCTTTCTGGGCTCCCTCCCCTTCTTTCTTTGCAGGCGGTTAAAGCAGGTTGGGGGCTCCTATGCCCTCCCCGTCCTCCAGAAAATGTACAGTATACATCGACCTCTTCTTGGGGGCAAGTAGGCCCCTTGCCTTGTTTTTCTGGCCACATGCTGCCTGAAGGGCTTTCCTCAGTGCATGTCTGGGCTCCCTCCCGTTCTTTCTTTGCAGGTGTCTAACGCAGGTTGGGACGGGAGTGCCTATTTGACAGGCCCCTCACCCCCAAGTAGAGGTGCAGTGGGCACTGAAAGGGTGGAACCTCTTCTTGGAGGTGGGGGGCCCTCTCCTCAACAACTGTGGAGATTGGAGCAAGTAGGCTACAGCCTGGCAGGAAGGAAATATTCACCTTTGAGGAAGAGAGTTGGCTAGCTATGAGAGACAGCAGTTCCGGTGAAAAAAGTACATCAGACACAAGACAACAAGGAGTCCCTTTCCCCTGTTCCACACTGAAACCAATCTTCCCCTTTCTCATGCACCAAAAACCCGTTCCCTCCTATTCCTCCTCTGTCCTATCCTTCTCCTTCCTTTCATTTTTTCTGATTTAGCTTGTCGCAGGACAGTGGGAGCTAACTCAGTCCTTCAAGCCAGAAGTAAGGCTTGTCCCAAAGCATACCTTCAGAAGACTACAGGTGGCCCAGAAGGGCATGGAAATCGAGGCACTGGATGTTTAGGAAAAACGTATGTGTGATTCTGGCTCCAACAGGTGGCTCCAACGCACAGCCAGCAGCACCCCAACACACATTTCCCCCTCTTGTTTGTTTTCCCTTCTCTCACTCATTTCCCCCTTTCCCGCTATTGCTAAACTCTTTGGCCCATTCATCATTCTAGGATTGTGGCTTAGAATAAATGGTTCATTGAAATAAATATATTTTTTTCCCCATTAACTTCAATGGGAAACTGAACCTAACAGCTTCCAATCCAATTCAAATATGAACCAATTGAATCAGATTCTGATTTGAATCAGATTCCGATTTTCAATCCAATGTTCCATCCCTAATACATTCACACACAAATCCTGCTATGTAGAAATTCGACTTAAGTAAATGAGGCAGTGCAAGTTTTACTCAAACACTGCTTTCCACTTCTAACTTAAAATGTCAGTTCCTTTGAGTGAATTAATGATTTCCTGGTAGTGTGTGGTTAAAATACTGTACATACCCTCTAAGTTTTTCAACGTAATGCAGCAGTACTCGTTCCCTGCTGCTCACATGAACAGCAGGTAACAGTAGCTGAACGTCTGCTGCCTGTCTGTACCAGGCTTCAAGCGTGTTCCTGGTCCTCACGTGAGCTGAATGGCTTCTTGCAACAAAGCAGAATACTTAGTTTGACTGTAGTAATGCAACTGTGTAATCATCAGCGGCAAACCTTTTTGCCTGTGTGACTCCATTTTGAGACCATAAAATCCCATGACACAGAGAGGGTGTCAGATATCCATTGGAATCATAAACCAGTATCCATCCACAGATGGTGCACCTACACTTGGTGGCATGAACCATAGTTTGGGAACATCTGATCTGGAGTCATGGGTGGGAAGCACAGCACATGATCACGATGTGTGTTTAAGATAGCATGTTGCAATGCCTCTATAAAGCTAATTTAGTGCAAAGAGAAATGATGAGAGATCTCACAATTATAATTATACTAGTTGTAATTGTTTTAAAACAGTCAATCCAGAAAATAATGTAGCTACAGTAGATGACTCAGTATGTCCTTAGGGGCACAAGCATTTCTGTCTTCACTCACTCTTCACATGTTAGTTCATGACTAAATGTCCGAAGTCTCCAAAACAAAAATCTACAAACACTGCTATCATAAAAATAAAAATGTCATCTCATGAAGGGATAAACTTCTGATGAAAGCTTTAACACTGAAAATTGGTTGTTGATCTTCTCAGAATAAATATATCCCCACATATAAAGGAAGAAGTGTGAGCAGAATATATTTTTCCCTAATCTAAAATGCTGAGGTGTGCAATGAGGAGCTTTTAGTCCGAGGGAAAACCTCTGCTGTAAACATTAAAAGCTATTTTATTCTCATAAGACAATTGTCATGGCCTCTTCAGGTTTCAAAACCATGACCTCCTTTCTAGACTGGGCAGTAAAGTATGAAGCAGACTTCCATATCTTTCCCCTCCTCTTTTCAATAGGAGTTTGTGTCCCTTTATCATGAGCTGCCTGATCTTTTTAAGAAAAAAGCAACATCATCCTTTTTTTATGTACAGAGCTCCATTAGTGTGACTACTGTTAGTCAAAGCATCCTGCTGACATACTGCTGATGTGATCCAGCATGATGGTGCAGATGGTTGATGAAACCTTTTCTCTACTGCTGACTTATCTACCTGAGCTGTGTTCAAATTACAACTTGCTACGTAGTGCATTAATCAGGAAAAGAGACTGACTTACAAAAGTTGGCTGGGTTTCTGAAAACCCCATTGACTTAAAAAGATCATTTGGGGAGAGCTTGACCAATTGTATATACATCACATGTCAAAACCAACACATACTGAAAGGTTAGACTACAGTAAAAAAAAATCCACTGGTCAAGCTAACTATGACGAAAACCATTACCAGAGGGACGCATCATGTCCTTCATCTTCCCAACAGTGCAATTATTATTCAAATGTAATAACAATCCTTTTTTTTTTAATTGTTAAAAAAGGTTCATATAAACCTTTCACTTCTTCGTCAATCAGTGGTTCCTAAACATTTTGTCCATGTGACCCCATTTTGAGACTAAAATGGAATCCTGTGATATGGGACAACAACATCAACAACATACGAAGTGTATCAGATATCAGTATCAATTGAAACTGTGATCCCACCTGTAAAAGGTGTTACAACGCTTGAAGTACCAAGCTGTAATTTTTGAATCTTTAATTTAAATAAATGATCTTAGAGTTAAGATCATTAATTACTAAAATTCAGGGTCAGGAAAAAGCTGGAATTACTGACTTCAGAAAATGTTTAAAATCATACCTAAGCTGTTATATCTATTTCAAGGACAAGTGCTAGTAAGAAAAGTAAGAAAATAGAAAAAGCAAGCTTTCAAGTTATACAATGGTTGTAAACAGACAGATGGCATCCCTGCCTCTGCTCAGCATTATCACCGGTGGCCCATCTGTGTAAAGGCAAGCCAAGCTGCCAGATGTACAGGCAGAGCAAAGGTGAAGCAGGCACAGGCTACTCTGCTCCAGCCCCATTTGCAGTGATCTGGAATGTCCCAGTGGAGCAGGCTGCCCAAAAGTGGGGGAACTGGCCCAAGGCAGAGCTGTTGTTCATCTGCGAAGCAGATGGGCACTGAAGCTTCACTCTCGGACAGCAGTTGGCCCAGACAACCCCATAGAGTTGCAGGTGGCCGTCTATAGCAGCGGGTGATCCACCCACAACTCTATGGTGGCGGGGAGGTGGGCACAGGCAGGCAATACCCATTTAACTGATATCAGAAGTATTTGCTGGTGCTGTTTAAAATTGTATACCATACACTCAGCATGTGTCTGTGATGCGTATGTTGTTTCTTTTGGAACTGTCAGTTCAGACAACTACAAGTCATTACTGAAAATGATGATTCCATACATGAAAAAGATATATCTTTAATACCTATACAAAATTAAACAAACATCAAGTTTCAGTAAAATGCTGAAACTGCTATGATTTGGCATTTGCTAAAAGGCTGATGGACAGCCTGATCCTGAGGCAACACAACACTTTGAAAATCTCTGCCCAGATCATCAAGTCTGATCCTCTGCACATGATAAACCACCAAATCCTATTCAACCAATCCTAATTTAGAAGACATAAATCAGTAATTGGGATGTCAGCTAAATGCCATTTTGTAAGTATTTATCAGTGTTTAGCAAGTACATACACAAAGAAACTTAGGATTTCTTTTAACAAATTTCCCAGTAGTACCAGATTGATGCATGTCTCAAAAGCCCAGGAGAAAGAGGGCCTTGGGCCCTGAGGCACAGTAATAGAAGGAACTGGAAAGTTCTCTCTGCAGAGCCTCAGGTACTGTCATGCATCATTAAATGGCATATTCCCCTCAGTGGGTGTTTTTAAATGAGCATGGCAATTGGGGGGGGGGGGGGGGGGGGGGGGGGGGAAGAGGCATGACTGCTGAGTGGCACTGCTGCGGAGCACCCACTCAGGAGAAGTGCGTGGGGAGGGATTCAAACAGTCGGCTCCCAGCATGGTTACCCTGGCCAAGAAGGCAAGATGCCATGCACTCCTTCTGCCACACAGGGCTGGCTTCAGGCAAGTGCCACATGTGCAACCACACATGGCCCCGCACCCCACGTTTCTCTGGCTGGGCTGCAGCCACCTTCTCCGCCAATAAGTTCGTCTGCCTCCCCTCCCTGGCTCTGGTCCCCATCCCTCACCTGCCATCTACCTGCTAGTAGCGCTGTAGCAGTAGCAGCAGGGGACTCCTACACTGGGAGATAAAGCTGTTTGTTTACAAACAACTCCTCCCCATGGGAGTGATCAGAAGGTTGTTACCTTGTAAAGAAGGCTCTTTGAGATGGCTCCCAACTGGATTGTGCATGCTCATCCTATTCAGATAATAGACCACATGATGGTCTTGAGCTCTTCTAGTGCTCTCTCCCCTCAGAATGACAGTTCCTTCCAACCCTTTCTAGGAATATAAGAAAAAAATTCCATGCGGGGCTGGAAGGGTGGGTGTTGCAGGAATGTTCAAAGCCATCTCGAAGAACCTTGTTTACAAGGCAGCAACTTTCTGTTCTTCTTTGAGTGGTTCCTCAGTCTGTTTTTACATGGCTCTGCCCAGTGGGGGGGTCCGTGGGCACGCCAGTATGTAGGCGGGGCGTGCACACGGCCACACACGCATCCCCACTCACCCCCCCCTCATCTGCACCCACGGAGTTACTGCCATTTTCCCTGGTTGCTCCATGTGTGGGGATGAGCGGGGGTGAGTAGGGATGTGTGTTAGGCGGGCGTGCACACACACACACGCACCCCCACTCGCTGTGCGTGCGTGTGCTGCGTCATTCACATGGGGCTCCTCCACCCATGAACACGCAGAAATCTGCACGTTCATGGCTGGGAGAGGCCCATGTAAAAAGGGACACATTCTCAGAACTATCTTACTTATACTATCTGCAATATCTATTCTATCCTGGAAAATCTGCAAATATGATTCTGAGGTTATTATGGCTGCTATTTCACTAACTGTTCTTAATGAAGTTATTGCTAACAGAAATACTGTCTTTAAACCCCCACCCCGTAACTAGTTTATATGGGGGACGCAAATGATCAGTTCACGCTGCCCCGGGAGTGCAAATGAACTGGTTATGGGTAAGAGGCAACGTGAATTGATTATGGGGACACAACTGAACTGGTTATATATATATATGTTTCTTTTTGTGGCATAATGCGCTTAATAGGCTGGCTGCATTTTGGGAGTGTTGTGTGTTAGATAGTAGTAACTCTGGACTGGTCACACCGCATGCGTGCACAAGGCACAGACAGCACCAAGAAGCAACAGGCTGGCTAAGCTCACCCCCCTCCCCCAGTAAGGCAGAGGACGCAGTCATTCGCTCTGTGCCTGCCTCACTGCCTGCCTTGCTGCCCCTGCAATGGAACCACTCCTGGGGAGTGGTCATAGACACTCGGCTAGGGAGGTGGGGGAAGTATTGGGAAGTATTGGGAGGTCATGCTTGTCTATGGCTGTTTGGCTGAGCGCCAGGGTAAGGCAGCCAAGGGGTGCCAAACTGGCGGGGGGGGGGGGGAGAAGCATGTGGGGGCCATGCTTCTCCATGGTTGCTCAGAGGGGTGGAGGGAATCCTTCCTGTCCAGAGGGAGTAAGTTTTATGTAAATTTACACACTTGCATAATTAGGTGGGGGGCTAATTATGCAAAGTAGGCCCCGCACCAAGATTTCGCACACAGCCTCACAAAGCCTGGGGCTGGCCCTGCTGCCACAGACCACAGGGGAGGGGGAGGCTGGCTTTTGCAATTGACATTTCCTGGCGGGAGGATTGGGGTATCCAGCTCCCCAGTGCTCCTGGCCAGTTCTTGCAACTTGCAAAGACTATTTCTCCTGCCCACAGTGCCTACGAGCAGCAGAGCAGGTCTACTGGCATGGCTGGCCACCTCAGTTCATATAAGCAGGGGCTCTGTGACCACCTGTTGACACAGACCTTTTGGCTTGCCCCACATAGAGCATTCCGATTTCTCAGCCGTTTTCCTGAGTGGCCATGAGTGGGTGCTCTGTCACGGGAGCGTGCATTCCCCGTTCCACCTTCAGATGGGCAGTTGGACGTGTGGCTCCTGGTTGGGCATACGGGGTAGCATCCCATTTACAAAACACCCAGTGCTGTACAATTGCAGCTGCATAAAGGACCTCATGGAGTTAAAACAGATTGTAAGGTATTATATAACGGAAAACCACAAATACATTTTGTGTATATGTACTTGGGTACATATACAAACAAAACTGAGTCCCCCTTTTGTTTTTTTTTTAAGATAGAAAACAATCAAGAGACCCTTTGGGTGCAGCCAGATGAGACAGGCTGGGGAGGCTACCACACTTTAGGTAGCCTTACCCCTCCTTTGGCAAAAAAGTCTCACAATTCAGTGGCTTGTGTGCCCAGGGCCTGTCCGATGTCCCCCTCTCCCCTCCGTCCTCAGGCAGGATGTGCAGCTGACTGCTCCGCGACACATCCTCGGAAAAATTCTGAGGACACATTACAGAGCAGTTCTAGACAGGGAAACTCGTGCAACGGGGAATATATATATATGGATGAAATATATCTTCTCTATATATTTTCCATTAGATATGTACGGTGCCATTTCACACGTGTGCACAATGGCTGCGTTTTTCCAAAATTGGTGCCATTTTGGAAAAAGGCTCCGCATGTACAAAATGGCCCTGGTGGCCATTTTTCACATGTGTACTTTGTCAAGGAGGCCTGCAACAGCTGCAGTGGCTGCAGCCCAGCCACCCATCCGTCCGCACAGATGGCCCGGACAGACGGACGGCAGCAGACACAGAAGCGCCTCATCCCCACCCTCTAAGGCCCGGACCAGTAAGTATATGCCAGCCAGCAGGGCCCGCGGCACGGGGTGGGTGGGGTTAAAAGATAGGTCCCAAGGGGAGTGGTGTTAGGGACATGAATTCCCAACCCCATCCTCTGGGCCCCAGGGAATTGGGGTGGAGGAGGTTGGATGCCCTGTCCCGGGGATGGGGGTGTGTGTGTTTCTGTCCCAGACTCAGGTTCCCTTTCAGTCCGGTTCCAGTGTTCCCCTTCCCATTGAAATCAATGGGAAAAGATTTCACATTGACTTCAATGGGGAAAGATGCAGACAAACCGAACCGAAAATGAACCAAAATTTAGGGATCTGAAACTGAAAAACAACAACACTGAAACTGAAAAAGGTCCTGTGCCCCACACCTACTGTCCAGCAAGTTTCTTGTTTCTGATGTACTTAGAACCCAGCACTACTCACAGTTTCAGGCCTTATGTGAAAGCTACAGGATATGCCTATTTCATTGGGGCTTGGGAGCCTTCTTATCTTGTATTTCACCTTGCTCTGCTGTCGTCTAGGCAGTCAGTTCTTTGGGTGCTGGTCAGCATCATTCCACTCCCCTGCTGGCTCTTTTCAGCCACACTGGGTGTTCGCAAGCGAGACAGTAGCCTGCACTAGCCCTCACGAGATGGGTGTTTCCCTACCCATTTATTTGGTGTTCCCTAAATGTTGGCCTGCACCCTGCCATGCATCCTCACTCACAGCATCCTCCAGGGACACTGCGGAGCCCACTATGTGGGCCAGCACATGCTAATGTGCACCCACATTGCCATGTCTCATTCATTAGGTTTGCCCGCAGCCTCAGCTGCCAACACCATAGAGTTGTGCCTATCATGTCCACTCCTCTCTCTCTGTCTGGAATCCCCCCTTCCTAGATACCAAACGTGGCCCTACCCTGTGGGAGGGGGGTCTCATTCCCCATTTACCTTAACTCTCTCAGCTGCCAGGAAGTTGTGAGAGGAGAGAGCAAGAGCTCTAATTGAAAGGAGGGTCAAAGCCAGGGAAGGATTCTTCCCAGACTGTAACTGCCCCCCATTTTCCATCAGAGGCAACGTTCACATGCAGGGGCAGCTGCAATAGGAGAGGGCACGAGTGCACAAAGGACCTTCAGAGAATCTCCACCCGCACTCCTCTCTCCATTTGGGAAAGGAACTGAGGGAAGCGAAGCAGGGATGAGGCTGCTCTGGAAGATTCACGGGGCTTCTGAGCTCCCCTCGGTTCCTTTCCCAAACGGCGAGGGATGTGCAGGCGTAGATCCTCTGGAGAAGTCCTCCCTGCACCTCTTGCAGCCACCTCTCAGTCAAGAGTGTGATCGCTCTCTCCTCTTGCAGCTGACCGAGCATGCGAGTGCTGCTTCTGTTTAAGGGGAGGTGGGGGGGTGGTACACAGCCAGGAAAAAAGCCTGCTCTGGCTGTCACCTCCCTTTCCATCAGAGCCAGGACTGGGGAGAGAGAAGGTGCTGAGTGGCACCACCTGTGGTGGCTAATGCCAGCACATGAAATGTGGGCAGGGGGCTGCCTGTTTATTAGCTCTACACACTAAAAAGAGTGAGCGAAGCCTTAGTGGAGGCTTCACGGACCAAACATGGACTTCAGCAGGCTCTTGTCTCATTTGATTTATTTATAAAGTTTATAAAATTTATTTATAAAAACATTTTTATTTCACCCAGTGAAACAACCCTGTACTTCCAAAACTTCCTCAGCTGTCTGTGATTTCAGCTGTTTAAACCTGAGCTTCTTTGTCCAACTCCTAGGTTCTCTCGGACACCCTGAGACTTCTACTTTGTACTGGATTAACACAGATGATTCTTCTGCTGGGCCTTCTCAGACTCCCTTCAGGCAGTTATTATGTCCACTCCTTCCTCTCTGTCCAGGATTCCCCCCTTCCTGGATGCCAAACATGGCCCTGCCCACCTAGAAGGCCTTGTTCCCTGCTTACCTTAGCAAGTATCAGACAGGGAAACAATAGCCACAGCACTCCCCTCATTCCAGTGGAACCGGGGGTGGGGGGAATCAGGCTCTTCTCCAGCGCAAGCTAAGCAGAAGCTTCGGACCTGGGTGGTACCATGTTCCTCCTGACTATGGCCACTTTCACACATTACATTTTTTCACACAAAATTAATATTCCTGCAAATATTAAGTATGTGTGAATGCTGTTTTCCGCATCTTTGATGGGAGCTTGGGTAATTACAATTGTGGATGATGGGGCAACAAAATTCTACTTTTACAGTGATGGAAGTTACTGTTCCAACAAAAATTGAATGTGTGAACACCTGATTAACAGTGCATGTTATAATTGCGGCAATTTAGCAATGTCTGAACACATGCAGTGTTGTAATTCCTTTTAAGGTCCTCCAGGTGCCATTTAAACCATAGATACACATCGGAAGTTGGCAAAGAGGGGCAGTAGGAAGCCCTTCAGTCCTTCCGACCTCACTGATCCGCTGCCTTCCGTGTTGGAGTCACAGCGTTGGAGTCACGGCTGCGTTGGAGTCATGTGTTGTTATTATCATTCATTATTTGTACAGCACCTGCAGTGTACATAGTACTGTACAATTAATAGTTATAGAAAGGTCCCTACCCCAAAGGGCTTCCAATCTAGGAGAGACAAGGGAGTGGGGAGACAAGGGAAAAGTGACCATCAGGATACATTCATGAGGTTGAGAAGTTGCAGGTGCACATGCTTAACTTAGTGTAGCAGAGTCTGGCTTGCCTGTGGGTGGGTGGTGTCAGGCTCAGGGCCCACAGACACTTTCACTCTGGGAATTAGTTCCAATGTTTCTTTTATGCAGTGTAGGAGAGTTATAGGGTCTTACACACCCAGTTCAGACCTGGGCAGGTTCTGTTACACTTAGTTACAGGGAAGAGATTCTGAGTGGGAGGGGAAGAGGACACAATTTCACTCATGACAAGCTAGGGAAAGCCTGACAGAAGAGGTAGGCTTTCAGGAGGGATTTGAAAGCAGAATTAATGTATCCAAGGAGGGAGTTCCAGGCATGGAGTGCAGCAAGAGAGAAGGGGCAAAGATGTATAGAGGAGTAAGGGAGTCGCAAGCAGGCGAGGGTTAGGACAGAGAAGAAACAAAGCTCCCAAGCAGAAGTGTGGCAGGATACAAGAGCAGAGAGATATGGGGGAGCAAGGCCATGAAGACCAGGAGCTTGTGCTGAATGCATTCACATAGAGGGAACCAGTGTAGAGCGGAGAAGAGGGGATGACCATGGTCAAAGCAACAGACAAGATGAATTAATTTGGCAGCAGAGCGTTGAACCGAGATGGATGTGTGTGCATGTGTGTGAGTGAGAGATGAGAGCAGGGGAGACCAATAAGGTGGAAGTTACATTAGTCAAGATGAAAGATGACTAGAGCATGGACCAGGGTTTTTGCAGTAGAAACAGTAAGGGATGGCTGGCCTTCAGCAATATTATAGGATGAAGTGACAGCGTTTAGTAACAGCCTGAATCGGAGGCATAAAGGAGAGGTAAGAGTCAAATATGAATCCCAGGTTACATGCCCAAGGGACAGACTGGATGGTGACACCCTCAATGGAAATTGAGAGGTAAGGAGGAGGGGAACATTTGAGGGGGGGGGTTCGTTTTAATTATTCATATTGTTGTTTTTATGTATTTTATTGTTGTTTTAACTGTTGTGGGGGGGGGGGAGATGCGGAGTTCGGTCTTGGCCATATTAAGCTTGAGTTGGCCATGAGACATCCAAGCAAAGATATGAGAGAGTCAGCAATACAAGACTGGATGGAGAGGGAGAGTGCGTGAATGGAGAGATATAGTGTGCCATCAGCATTCAGGTGATACTGGAAGCCGTGAGATTTAATGATTTTACCCAGAAAAAGTGTAAAGGATGAAGAGAAGTGGGCCTAGGACAGAGACTTCAGGAACTCTCACAGTGAGGGGAAGCAATACAGATGAAGTACCAGCAAGAGAAACATTGAAGGAGTGGTTCGAGAGATATGAAGAGAACCAATTGAGAACAGAGTCCTGAAAACCAAGGGAGTGTAGTAAATCCTGGAGGCGGCCATGGTCGACAGTGTCAAATGCGGCAGGGAGATCGAGGTGGATAAGATGGAGGTGATGTTGGTGGGTAGAGCAGCAGAGGTGATGGCTCCCCTTGTGGAGGGGATCTGCCCCCCGCTGGCCCTGCAGGTGTGGAGTTTGGGGTTTCTATTGGACCCTGGCCTCCACCTGAATCATCAGGTGGAGGCGGTGGCAAAGGGAGCCTTTTGCCAATTACATCTTGTGCGAGGATCCAGCCAGATGTTTTAAGCTCTGACCTGGCCACCCTCATCCATGCATTCAACACGCTCTATGTGGGGCTGCCCTTGGTGACGACTCGGAATCTGCAGCTGGTGCAGAATACGTCGGCCCGTCTCCTGACAGGGACGGGCCGTAGGAAGCACATTACATGAGTGCTCTGAGCTCTGCACTGGCTTCCTATAGCATTCTGGGCCTGATTCAAGGTGCTGGTTTTGACCTTCAAAGCCCTACATGGTCTGGGCCCCTCCTATCAGAGAGACTGTCTCACTCCCCAGGTCATGGAGCGACCTCTGTAGTCTGCTGGGGGCGCCTTCTTGGAGGTCCCCTGGGTGAACCGAGGGGGCACAATGGAAAGGGCATTCTCAGTGGCCGCACCACAGCTGTGGAACTCCCTCCCAGAGGAAGCTTGCCTGGCTCCCAGCCTGTTGGCCTTTTGTCGGGCCTGTAAGACCTGGCTGTTCGTCCAGGCCTTTGCAGGAGGGGGCAGGAATAAGGGTGACTTTTTAAACCAGTGGTTTTACCTCTTTGTTGTTGTTTTTATTATTTTAAAAATCTCTTCTATGGATTGTTTTTATATATTGATTTAAATATTTTGTGAGCCGTCCTGAGTTGCTGTACAGCTAGAGGGAGCGGGATACAAATCATTGAATGAATTAATGAATAAATAAATAAAGAATGGAGCAGAGACCCTTAGTCAAGAGAAGGTCATTGGTGATTTTGGCAAGGATAGTCACAAGCCCGATTGAAGGGGGTCAAGGGAGGAATTAGAAGATTGGAAATCAAGACAGTGCATGTAGACTGCCTGCTCCAGAAGTCAGGAGGCAAAGAGTAGGAGCAAAATGGGGCAATAGTTGGAAGGGTAAGAGGGGTCAAAAGTGACCTTCTAAGGATAGGGGAGACAGTGGCATGTTTGAAAGCCAATGGAAATGACCCAACAAAGAGGGAGAGATTGATAATGTGCAGCAGAGAAGGTACAGCAGTGGGGGTAATCACTCTTAGGAGGTGAGAGGGGATGGAGTCAAGGGGGCAGGTGGAGGGGTTGGCTGAAGAAAGGAGGAGATGTGATCTCATCAAGGAAAGTAAAAAGGAGAGAAGAAGAGAGGCAAGAGCAGGAAGAGCAGGGAAGGAAATTAGAGGGAGAGGGTTGAGAAGCAACAGCAAGACAGACTTTAACAATCTTGTTGAAAAAAAGAGAGACGATTCTATGCCAAGAGAGAGAAAATAGGGTGGGAATATAGGGAAGCTTCAGAAGGTAAGAAACCATTGAGACGAGACGGTGGAGGTTTATTTATTTATAAAACAATTTTCTACCCTGCCCCTCCTGCTCCAGGCAGCTCGGGGCAACTCACATCATAAGAACATATAAACACACATAAATCAAGCAGCACATTAAAAGAGAAGGCAGACAAAACCAGAAAAACCCATCCCCCCTCCCTACACCCCATCTCCCTCACCAAAAGCCAGGCGGAACAGCCAGGTCTTACTTGTATGCTGGAAGGAAGGGAGGTCCACAGCCTTCCAGGAAGTAGTTCCACAGCCTAGGTATGGCCACCAAGAACACCCTCTCCATAATGGCTCCCCAGAGCACATGGGGGACCTCGAGAAAGTTACTCCTGGTGGACCACAAAGGTTGCTCCAGAGCACAAGGAGTGAGGCGACCCCGCAGGTAAGTTGGACCAAGACCATATAGGGCTTCATAGGTCAAAGCCAACACCTTGAATCGAGTCTGGAAGACTATAGGCAGCCAGTGCAGAGCCCAGAGTACCGCTGTAAAGTGCTTATGGTGACCCAAACCCATAAGGAGATGGGCCCCCACATTCTGCACTAGCTGCAGTCTCTGAACCATCACCATGAGCACGTAGAGCACGTTGCAATAGTCCAATCTTAAGGTAATGAAAGCATGGATGATGGTGGCCATGTCACTATCTGAAACATACGGCCAAAGCCGTCGCACCAGATGTAATTAACGAAACACACCCCTCGTCACAGCCCTCATCTGGAGATCCGTGCGGAGCTACGGGTCAAGTAGCACGCCCAGACTGCGAACCTGGGGAACTAGCGGAGGGCAAATCCCATCGATAATGGGAGCTGTCATATTCACAGCCTTGCAACATCTCTTGGTCAATGGTATCAAAAGCAGCTGACCGTTCTAACAGAATTAGCAGGGTCGAGTGACCCTGATCTAATTCACAGTGGAATTTGTTGACCAAAGCCACAAGCGCAGTCTCAGTGCCATAGCCTGGATGAAAACTGGGCTGTGAGTGATCCAAATAACCAGTGCGCACTAAATGCCCCTGCAGCTGCTGAGCCACTAGCCGCTCAATAAACTTCTTTCAAAAGGGGATGTTTGAGACCGGCTGATAACTGGTGAGGGAATCAACGTCAAATGATTTTTTTTTTAGCATAGGCCGCACCACCACCTCTTTGAGGCAACTCGGCACTTTGACCTCCTGAAGGGAGGCATTGATCACCCCCGCCAGCAACGGCTCCACCGTCTCCTGGATGGCCTTAACCAGCCAGGACGGGCATGGGTCAGGTTCACAAAAAATTGCCTTAATAGCCCCAATAACATCCTCTGCCTCGGTAGACGACACCAACTGGAATTGAACCCATGAAACCGAACAAGGTGGGGCTTCCACAACCTCTGGTTCACCTATTGCAAAAAGTGTGGTGTTGAAGTCATGGTGAATCAGAGTAATTTTCTCTGAGAAATAATTAACAAATATGTCACAGCGGGCACTAGATTACTCCAGTTCCAGGTGGAGGGAAGGAGGACTGACCAACCCCGTCACCACCTGGAAAAGCTCTGCTAGATGAGATTTAGCAGAGGCTATATGGGCAGCAAAAAACTCCTTTTTTTGCCACCCCTACAGCACAGGCACATAAACTGGCTTTATGTCGCAATCTGTTGGTTTCAGCATGCGAACAGCACCACCATCGCTCCAACCGCCACCCCTCATGTTTCAACAACCTCAGGTTCTCCGTAAGCCACAGAGGCCTGAGGAGCCATTGCCGAGAGAGTGGATGCCTCGGAGCCATCCGGTTGATGGCTCCTGTCAGCAAGGAGTTCCATAAAGTTACAAGGTCATTGAGCGGGCAGCCGTCAAGATCAGAGGGTAACTCCCCAAGAGCATTCCAGAACCTCTTGGGTTCCATTAGTCTCCAGGGGCGAACTATCCAAAATCAGTTCCACACCCCTCTGGGGCAGACATGTGCCAGGAGACGTGCTCGCAGGAGATAATAATCCGTCCATGACAAGGGCTCCGCTGAGGACTCCCTCATCAACGAATCCCCCGTCTCAAGGCTGGTGCAAAAAATCAGGTCCAAGGTATGTCCCCCATCATGCGTTCGGCCATTGATAATTTGGAACAGGCCCATGGTTGCCATGGAGGCCATGAACTCATGCTCCGCACCACCGAGACTGGTGTCAGCATGTATGATGAAGTCCCCCAAGACTAACGTCTTCAGGGTGCGCAACACCACATCCGACACTGCTCTGTCAGAGCGTACAGGGATGCTGTCATACAGGTAGGTGCACGGTATACCAGCAGCACCCCCAATCTATTCCCTGCCAAATCAAACACAAGATGGAGGCCCTCTATCACGGCCCCAACTCACTGTCCAGTCAGGTCTCCGTAATGCACATGAGGTTGGCGTTGTGGTACAGGATAAAGCCCTCACTGTGGTGGATTTATTATCCACCGACCTCACATTCAGCAGCACCAGATTCAGGCCAGGGTCATCTGATCATGAACCACCTCATCACCCACTTGGACGGGAGGAAACGCGAAACCGCAATGAGAGCGACAGGCAACAAGCACCTGCCCCGTATCACAGATCTCACCCCCCACCGAGGGACCATATCTCCGCCGCCCCATCACGACCCCAATAGCTGTACACACACCCCTGACCGCTCTGCCCAGATGGTGAGGGAGATCCCCACCCCCCAAGTTCCCCATTCCACCTGCTCTCACAGGGTGGGATTTAACATACACACGCAAGGATGATTGTGGGAGTGAGATTCTATTAATGTGGCGTAATAGTGGTCTTTAGCCAGGAAAAGAGCATCACGAAATGCAGAAAGAGCAAACTTCAAGTGGAAGAAGTCAGCAAATGCAAGAGACTTCTTCCAGAGGTGCTCAGCAACTCGAGAGCAGGATCAGAGGTGGCAGATGGTAGGGGTGAGCCAAAGATCAGGGCTTATGCGATGGATAGGATGGCAAGAGAGGGGAGCAAGGGAGTCAAGGGTGGAGGAAAGGGAGTTGTTGAAGGCAGAGACAAAAGAGTCTGGGCAGGTGGTAGAGAAGAGAGTTGAGAGAAGGGGGAGAGGAAGGAAACAAAGTCCAGAGGGTCGATGGATTGAAGGTCATAGAAAGAGCAAGAGGTAGGGGAAGCGGGAATGGGTGAGTGGGAGACACAGAATAAAGCAAGGTGATGGTCAGAGACATAAAGGGTATCAAAGGAGAGATCAGAGAGAGAACAGTTTTTTAATATAAGATTAGGTCAAGGAAGTGGCCATCACGATGCATTGGGCAGTCAGTCTACAGGTCAAAAGAAGAGGTCAGTGAAAGGAAATGGGAAGCAGCAGGATCAGAGGGAGTGTCCACATTGATATTGAAGTCCCCAAGAATGAGGGTGGTAATGTTGTCATCAGGAAAAAAGAAAGCCCTGTGTCAAAGTCAGAAAAAAAGAGGAGAGGGAGCCTGGGGGTAGATGAGAGCAACACGGAGGTGGAGGGGGGAGTAGAGATGAACACAATAGGCCTCAAAAAAAGTGACAGAATGAGAAGGAGGAGTGCTGAGGAGTTGGAACTGGCAAGATTCGCGAAGAAGCAGGCCAGCATTAGCGTCATGGCCTTCAGAGCATGGCGAGCGGGTGAAGGAGAGGCCGCCAAGGGAGAGAGCAGCAGGAATGGCAGTGTTACGGGGTAGAATCCAGGATTCTGTAAGTGCAAGGAGCTGGAGGGAGCAAGAGAAGAAGAGATTGTGGATGAATGGTGATTTGTGGATGGAAGAGCGGCAGTTCCAGAGAGCACAAGAGAAAGGCAGCTAAGATGGGGGGAGACGGGGTGAGGATAAGGTTTGGGGAGAGGGGGCGGTGGCAGAAGAGGGTAGTAGGATTGGGGGATGAGATATATGGGGAGGTGGAGGAGCGCTTGATAGGAAGAAGGCATGTTGCTCCAAGGGAGGAATTGACAGAGAAGTAGTTTAGGAGATAAGGAAGAAAGGAGAAGGGAAGTGAGGTACATGGGAGCAGACCAGATATTTACTGCAGGTGTGGCCTACAGTGACTTTTTGACTGTAAGGAAATTTCTCTAAATTTGGCAATGGTTTGAGAAGCGCTTTCTATTCTTTCCTCTTGCCGATGACCCATAAACCAGGAAGAGAACAGAACAAGAGAGAAAAGGGATGGGGTGAGGCAGGTGGGAAAATGCACATTAAAACCATCTCCCAGAAGAGTAATACCGCAAAAACCTGAATGTGTGAATGCCCTCTTGCAGAATAAGAGCTTTGGCTATTCCAGGAGATTGCCTCATGTGTGAACGTCTCCTTCCACAGTGACATCACACAATCTTCCACAAGAATTGTAAACGCGGAAGATAAGCACTACGAAAGTGGCCTATATTACCTTTCCTGCAGCTTTGCAGCTGCATGCAATTAGTAGCCGATTCCCTCCCCGCCACCCCCACATCGGGAACAATAAGAACTATCCACTCAGAGCAGTCTGGGCTGGTTATCTGTAGTTACAGGTCTGAACCCAGCTGCTGCTCTTGCTTATTTTGAGCCAGGTTTGGCAATGCTCCCACTTGGATTATGGTTCTCTATTGCTAGCTCTTTTCCTCATTCCCTTGCTCACCTTGTGGTTCTTTGTATCCAGTTTTAGCAGGTCCCCACTGAACCATTGGGTAAGTGTATGCAGGATCATGTCCCCAAGAAGACTTGCACTCCCAGGTGAAGCTCAGTAACAGTTTATTTACAAAGTCCAGGCCAGGCACCAAACTTCTGGCCACCCATAGTCCATACAGCAGAGCCTAGCTACAGTCCCAGTCCCAGTCCCAGTCCCAGGCTAGCTCTTTGCAAACTCGCATACTCTCTTCAGGCCCAGACCTCCTCTTTTCCAGGCATCCAGATCAGCCAGCCTCTCCAGGAGATGCATCCTCCATGACGGTCAGGAGCAGACTACTTTCCCTTTCAGTCTGGCCCTTATTTTATTCTTCAGGCCATGCCTATCCACTTCCTCTTCCTTTTTGGCAGCCATCTTAGGTGGTACACATGGCAGGTGCCATTTTGTGGCACAGCCCTGCCATTGCTAACGTCTCCATTGACCTTTGTCCCGTGTCCGACCATCACCTTGCCTCCTTCAACCTCTCCCACCAACCCCCTTCTTCTTCACCTGCTTCACGCCCCTTCTGTGATCTGCAGGCTGTTACCCCTTTAGATTTTGCCTTCTTTCTCCCCCACTCCTCAGACCATCTTTTCCTCTACCTCCCGATACTGCCATCTCCTCACTTAACGCCTCTCTCGCCATGATCCTTGACTGTCTTGCCCCTCTCTCCTCCCGCCCCGTTCGACTCCGAAACCCACGTCCGTGGCTCACCCCTACTATCCGCTACCTCCGCTCCTGCACCCGGGCTGCTGAACGCCTCTGGTGCAAATCCCGCTCCCATCCTGACTTCCTCCACTTTAAATTCTCCCTCTCCTCCCTCTCTTCTGCTATCTCCCTGGCGAGGCAACACTACTATGCCTCCCAAGTTGAATCCTTCTCTCATGATGACCCTCACTGCCTCTTCTCCATCTTCGACTCCCTTCTCAAGCCCCCCTGCCCCCCTCCTCCCTCTCTGCTCATGATCTCACGTCGTTCCTCACCTCGAAGTTTGACAAGATCCGCAAGGACATCGCCTCACACCCATCTCCGCTGCTAGGGTCATCCACTCGGCTCGTCGCTTCAACCACATGCAGCCTCTCCTCTCCTCACTTCACTGGCTCCCCGTCTCCCAACGCATCCTTCACAAACTCCTGGTACTTACCTACAAAACCCTCCACAACCTGCCCCCTCCCACCTCTCGGCCCTCATCTCCTTACACACTCCTGCACGCACTCTCCATTCCTCCTCTGTCACCTCCTTCACTCTCCCTCATCTCCCCTGCTCCCCTAACCGCCTTCGTTCCTTTCTCCCTAGCTGCCCCCCATGCCTGGAACTCCCTCCCTGCCCACAACCGCCTCGCCCCCTCCTTCCGTTCCTTCAAATCCCTCCTTAAAACTCACCTCTTCCTCGCCGCCTTCCAGTACTCCCCTCTCAACATTTACTGTCCGCCTAACTGCAACCGAGCCAAGCACGTGCACCTGAAACTCCGCATCCACTTGAATGTTTTTATCCCTTGTCTTTCCATATGTCCCCTATCCCTGTCTCCCCCCATCTAGTCTATTAGATTGTAAGCCATAGGCAGGGACCGTGTCTTTTTCATTGCTATGTAAAACGCCAGGCACACTGCTGGCGCTATACAAATGCTTGAAATAAAATAATAATAATAATAATAATAAGATGGAATTACGGCAAGGTGAGTCCATCTAACAATAATATATGGCTTTTCTGCAACTAATTACATAGTCCATACACACAATCTTATTCAGGGGTCGAGCATCCTGAATTGGGTTTTAACGCCCCCTGACCTCCTCTTCTCCCCATTTAGCCAGGGCAGTATTTCTTTAAATGTCCTAGCCTGTGGCAAACCCAACAGATCTTTTCTAAGGCCAGCTGCACTGCTCTGGCCTTTTTAAAGTCTTGGCATCTAGACCCATGCCTTGCCCCTCTCTGGCTTCCCAGAGTCCAAGTAATGTCCTCAGAAAAATACGGGCATCCTTTCCATAAGTATCCCCAGAGCCCACAATGGTAACAGTTTCTTGGGGTTCCCCAACTGGGTACACCCTGGTACCTTTCTTCCCTCGCTGTCTGTCTGTGAGGATTCCGCCAATTCCATGGGGTACGTGGTCTTCGCTGACCACCACTCCACTGTCGCAGCTCCAGCTCTACAAAGCCCCACAAGCTCATGGGTTGTCGCCATCTTGATTGTGCTCCTCTAGCAGTCTTCGTGTTGTCTGGAATCCACATCACGCCTTTGGGTTGGGGCGAACCTACAGGCTCCAGCCCTCTGCTGCACCGCTAGGCACTGTCCTCTAGTTGCCAAAGGCACAATTTTCCAGCTCTCTCTGGGTGCTTCCTTTCTCTAGTACACTCCTCTTTGGGTGCACTCCTCTACAACACTCCCTGCCTCAGGATCTTACCACCTTTGGGGAACACTGCTATGACAACCAGCAAGGCGTGCCCGCATTTTCCACCATTTGTAGCAGGGCCCCACTTAACCATGGGGTAAGCGTATGTAGAATCAGGTCCCCAAGAAGACTTGCACTCCAGGGTTAAGATCAGTAACAGTTTATTTACAAAGCCCAGGCCAGGTCACCCATAGTCCATACAGCAGAGCGTAGCCACAACCACAGTCCCACACTAGCTCTTTGCCAACTCACACAGTCTTTTCCGGCCCTCAGGTCCAGACCTCCTCTTTTCCAGGCATCCACATCAACCAGCCTCTTCAGGAGATACATCCTCTATGATGGTCAAGAGCAGACTGCCTTTTCTTTCAGGCTGGCCTCTCTCTTATTCCTCAGGCCACTCCCATCCACTTCCTCTTCCTTTCTGGCAGCCGTCTTAGGTGGCCCCCATGGCAGGCACCGTTTTGTGACACAGCCCTGCCACACCAGTATTTCCCTTTGCCTTATTATGTGCCTCCACGAGTGGCAGGATGCAGCGCTTTGAAGGACGCACTTCCCAAAAAGCCCCATGGGGTGTGTTTAGAAGCACCAGCAGAAGCTGGCTGCCATAGGAATTGCATCTCACACTGACTTTTTGAAGTCACATTTTCGAAGCCTCGATATCAGGGTTTCCCAAATGTGGCTTCAAAAAGACCACACGAGCCACGATTCTTATAGTGGCCGGCTACTTTCAGTGCATCAAATGCAGGGCTTTTCAGGAAGCACGTTTGTCAACATGCTGCATCCCGCCACTTGTGTAAAAGCAGCCTTAGTCTTAGTGATCACAGTGTTCACACAGCTACTCCTCCCTCCCTCTTCTCTTAGGGTTTGTCTCACGTGTTGTCCTGGTCGCTCTTGTGTATGTGTGTGATTCTGTTCTCCTGTGCTTCTTCTAGTTCCCTCTGTACCCCTTGCTGCTTTCTTAGGTTCATGAGTCCTCTCACCCCTTCCCTGTCTTCTTAGTATTTCCTCTCTCTCCTCAGCCTCTATGACAAGCGGATTCTCCTTGGCCTGGTGGACTGGAGTCCTTTCTGCCTGAGAGCAGCTCAGAGGCTATCCCCCACTTTCCTTTCCCTACTTAACACTCTCTCTGTTAACTGCCAGCTCTTCTTGCTGAGCTTCCTCAGCAACCTGTCAATTCCCTTCTTTCTCTGTGATGGATTAGCTGCTCCTATCTCCACCATACGGTTCCTTCAGCCACGATGGGAAACCCCATTGCTTCCAGAGCTTTTCTCAGACCACATGAGGCAGACTGTGAATTCAGCACTTTCATTTGAGCTGCTTTGCACAGAACCACCTATTTCTGGGTTTCCACAGTCACCATGAGACTCACACCGCTTTTAGACAAGGGCAGTCAAAGCGCCTTCGGAGCGCGCATTAAGAGAGAAGCTGTGCCGCGCTGCCGGAAGTGACGTGCTCCCCGTTGCCGACAATGGCGGCGGCTGGAGATGTGGCACTTTGCAGAGGCACATTCTGGAGACCCCCATTTTCAGGTCTCCAGAACGCGCCTCTGCAAAGTGCCGCGGCTCCAGCCGCTGTTGCTAGCAACGGGGAGCACGTCACTTCCGGCTGCATGGCGTGGCTTCTCTCTTAACGTGCAGCTCCGGAGGCACTTTCAGCACCCTCGTCTAAAAGCAGTGCTAAACTCTCTCTCTTATGCTGGGTTAGCAAAGCTGCATCCTCTGCTGGGCCCTCTCAGCCTCCCCTCAGGTAACCATCATGTCCTCTCTTCCCTCTTGGTGCACGGCTAGCACAATAAATTTCCCTGCTGAGCCTCCTCAGCTGCCTTGAGGTTGCCAATTGTTTCATCTCCTTACTCTGTGCACTGTGAGTCCAGCAGCAGCCTCTTCTGACTGTCCACACTCTCATGGGAGGTGGTATATTTTGTGTCTGCGTATAGTACAGCCTGCCGTAATCAAAGGGTTTTTTTTCAGAACTAGGCAACCAAGATGGTATGAGCAAGGAGAGTTATGGTAGAATCAGCAATAGAGGAAGAGTTGAGGGAAGAAATCGGGCCATTGAGTTTACAGACATAGTCGTTGAAAAATGCACCATGTAAAAGAGGTCACTGTTTACACAGAAACAAAACAAACAGTAAACTGCACCAAACTACTTGTCCCTATCTTAGAAAGGATCACAAAGCCTTTTGCACAATTGCTGATCTGCAATCACCGATCCCAAAACACACACTCCAATTTCATTACACATATTTCTCATCAAATTTCTAAAGGGGGCTCAGCTTAGTCTGCTTGCAATTTTAATGAAGCACGAAGAGCCTGGTTTTCAACACTTTATTCAGCAAGGATAATTCTCCAGCTTATGTGGAACGCAGCACCTTATTTACAAATGGAGTAACAAAACAAGTGTAACCCCCTTTTAAAAGTGGTGCTCAGTTACTTTACAGGGACAGGGGTCCTGGGAATCCCAACTGTGTTGAGGAATTTTAGGGGAGGTTCCTGATTGCTACTGTGGTGCTTATTAATTAATATACCCTGGACATGAGCCCTATAAAAAGAGATTTCTGTGATTAGGGCAACCAGGAAACAACATTTAAGACCTCCTGGCGGTGCCTCCACCTGGATGAGCCCTATAAAAAGAGATTTCTGTGATTAGGGCAACCAGGAAACAACATTTAAGACCTTCTGTCAGATAAAACAGTCTATTTAATCTATTACAAACTTTAAAACTAGAATGAAAACAACTACAGAAGGAAAAACCACTAACACCTCCCAACCCTCAAGTTCAAACCGGAGTCCTTGCAGCTTGCTTGCATAGGTGCTCGAGGAGTTGGCAGGGTCCAGCAACATGGAGTTCAGTGACTTCCACTCTCCAGATATACTTAAAAGGACTGTCCTGAGTGTCCCACCAGAGGCAATGGTGTCTCACTGGCCTTCTCTGAGGAGACCTCCCTCAGCTTTAGCTCCAGGACCAGCTAGGTCTCTGCCCAGGCTATTTATATGTTCTGTGGGTGGGTCAGCAAAGCAGCCATTCACAGTAATTTATCCACTCAGGCTCTGGGGTTCCCAATCTAGGCCTGAGAATTATCACCCTCATGAAGCTCAAAAACAGCAGCAGCCTTGGCTGTGTTCCCACCTGCAGCAGCAGTGGCGGCAGCGAGAGGGGCAAGGGAAGACGCAGCAGCGCAGAGGAGCCAGCCAATGGGGAAAGAGCCGGTGCGAACGGGGATCTGCCGCAGCTTCTCTCGCACACGTCAGGGAGCAAAATCCTGCCTTGACATGTGCGAGAGAAGCTGCAGCAGATCCCCATAACCTATAAATGAAGTGGCAGCACCCAAATCGTGGTGAATACAAACAGTTTTGTCTGCAAAGTAATTAATAAAAATGTCACAGCGGGAATTAGTTGACACAATTTCTGGGTGGAAGCAGACTGGATCAACCAGGCCCCTCACCACCCAGAACAGCTCCACTGGATGAGACCTTGCAGATGCTATGATAGCACAGAAAAAAGCTATTTTCACTGCCATTGCAGCCATGGCATAGTCCTTCAAAAACGATCTATACTGAAATTGGTCGGCTTCAGCTCAAGTCGAGCGCCACTTGCACTTTAATTGCCTATCCTTCCACTTCAGCTGCCTCGGGTCCTCCGTAATATACCAGGGGGACCTGTGTGCTACAGCAGTGGGAATAGATGCCTGGGTGCAACCGTGTCGATGGCCATCGTCAAGATGTCATTTCACAAAGTGACCAGGCCATCAACAGAGTAGCCACTAAGGTCAGTAGGTAAATCTCTCAGAGAATTTGGAAACCAACTGGATTAATTAGCCTCCGGGGGCGGGCCAACCTACCTGATAAGAATGGACCCCTACATTCCCCCAAAATGGGTACCACCACCCCACTCCTGCTATGTAAACTGAGGTCAAGGGACCTGAGGGAAAAGGCATGCAAAAAGCCCCCAGGGACCAACGGAGGCCGGAGAACATGGGGATAGAGGCATGACAGGGAAGCCTCCCCATACGAGGTGCACAAGGAAAAAGGAGGGGGGGAGGTGCAGGAGAAAAGTAAAGCAAAAGAAAGAATCGGGCCCGAACCAGGATCACTAGCTCACTCATGTAAGATACCAGTTTTCAGCTTGGAAGAAAGAATAAAGGGAACACACACAAAGAAAGAATGGAGCCATTAGGAGAAGGGTGTGTTTTCTATTGATCATAGCCTCAGGGACATGATTTAGCTCAGTAACTTCCCCCATGCCAGCGAGACTAGGGATCCCCTGTGTTAAGCAGACATTAAAGACCAGGTGTGTCTTTTGTGTTACCGGAGCCGGTCCTTAGCTCCTTCCTCCTCTCCCATGTTTACCTGTAAGCGATTCGTTGTTTATGGTTGACCACCGTTTCTAAGATATCTTGTGCAGAGCATCTTGGCTCCTTTCTCATGGAAGTAAGAGTCTAGGTTTCACCCCTCGTTATCCCATTGTGCATCCCCAAATGGCCCATTTTAGCCTCCCAAACTCCTTTGTCCAGCATCCTTTAACTGCCCCTGGTTTTCCCATCACCTTTTGAGAAATCTTGGGACCCAGATACGTGCCGGTCTCTCTGTGCGTGTCTGAGTTAAGAGATCTCCCAGACTTTGATCTGCCCCTTCTCCTTCCTCCATCCCCCGAACTCCGCTGGATCTGTGGGCCACCTGTCCCATCTCAACAGGCAAGGAAAGGTAACCACAGGTCCAGACTTTCCCAACCAACTGGGGAAGCCCTGTCTCTCTCTCCCTCCCTCGCTCCCTGTCTCTCTCTCTCTCCCCCTTCGCATTCTCTCGCTCCCCATTGCTGAGCCAACACCGGACCTTCCCCCTCCCTTCTCCTACAATCCCCGCAAGCCGCTTGTGTTTTCCCCTTGTTAAATTCACCAGCCAGACCAGGGCTGTGTTTCTAACATATCTGTGTTACACACACACACACACATATATATATATATATATAAAAAACTTGTTATTGGACACCTGTCTCTCTCTCTCTCTCTCTGGGGAGGGTACATAAACTGCCTGTATTGCGTACTGTCTTCAGCTTGATCCCTTGAACACGAGGGACCCCCTATTTTGACTAATTTGGCTAATTCCCCCAAATTTAAAGATAGAGCGATATTGGGGAACCAACCCCCCAATAATCTCAGCGGCAGGGGGTCTCGTGTTACCTGGTCCACCACCCTGACAAGGGCATAAGACGGCTGAGATCTGGGCTTTCAGAACATAATGGTCCGACCATGACAACGGTGTAATAACAACAATCCCAATATCGGAACCCATGTATCCAGGCTGGTGCAAAACATCAAATTCAATGTGTTCTCCGCCTCATGCATCGGACCAGATATCTGGGACAGGCCCATGGTTGTTATGGGTTGCCCATGCAGCCATGAACTCCTGCTCTGCCCCTGAAAGGCTAGTCTCTGCGTGTATGTTGAAATCGCCCAAGACAATAACTCTTGGCGACTTCAACACCACCTCCGAGACTAACTTGGCTAGGGCAGTTAGGGAATCAGCAGTGCAGCAGGTTAGGTGGTACACTAAGAGGATTCCCAGTCTATTTCCAGTCAAATCTAATACACAGTGGACACACTCTATATCAGATGAGTTAGGCACCAGATACCTCTGAAAGACCAAGGTGTTTTTACAGATCACAGCCACTTCGCCCCCTCCCCAGGCCCCCTGAGCCAAGACCAATGCTGCACAGAGTACCTGGGGCACCATCAGCTTATTGTCCTTTAAGCTAGAGCCCAATACGACCCCAATAGCTGACCCCAACCCCTCCCCCCACAGGGCTCACATCCCCGGCTCCCAATTATCAATTCCTACCCCCCAAGGATAATATTACCTTACCCCTTATGGTGGCCTTTGCAGCTTCCCAAAAGGTATCCATGCGGTTTACTGAGTTCTGGTTCAATTCTATATATTTTTCAATACACTGCCCAATTTTCTCCTTAATTTCCTTATTTTTCAACAACCCCCTGTCGAGGCACCAGTTATATTTATTGGCAGATAGGGTGCTATTTAGTCTGATTTCGGTAACTATAGCATTATGATCAGTAAATACTAATGGTATCATATAGCAACTCTTGCATTTCCAGAGATCATTATTTCCCATAAGTACATGATCTATTTTGGAGTAATTGTTATGGACCTGGGAGTAAAATGTGTATTCTCTACTACTTCTATTAAGGTGGTGCCACATATCAGTAATTCCTTGGGTGGTAAATAGGTCACTAATTATTGCTTATGGTTTATTGATGGGGCATCTTTTTGATATGTCTAGATCAGTTAGGGGCGTGTTTAAGTCACCCCATATCACCAAGGTTCCCTTTATGTTTTCTAGAAAAATAGGGACGCAGTGCTTAAAAAACTTGAGCTGACCTGTATTCGGGGAACATATATATATTTACTAGCATCACCCATCCTTGTAAGATTCCTGAAATTAATAAGAACCTCCCCTCTTCATCTTAAAAACAATTACTTTGCTAAATTCAATTAATACTGCCGCTTTCTTTTTCCTAGCACACGCAGCTATCATTTCTCCAATTTGAATCCCGACAAGACAGAGGTGATGGTAGTGGGGAAGGCGGTGGGTGTGGCGTCCCCCGTCATTGACAGGGTTCGTTCTCCACTGGTTCGGAGTCTGGGAGTGCTAGAGCCTGTACGCTTCTCCTGTCTCTCTTTGTATAGTCTGTCCCTTTTTTGTAATTTAGATAAACTGTTGCTCCTTGACTTTAAGAATTGTGGGAATCCCTGAGGGAAGGGAAAAAAACAGTGCGAGGGAGCTGATCTGGACCTTTCTACAGGTTTTTTTAAGAAGGAATGACACTGAATCATGTAGTTTTGCAAGCTGGTCTTCAAGAGACCGCTTGATCCTCTAGAGCGGATATTCTATCCTCTGCAGTGTCCATTCTTTTTGCTAGCATTTCCAGTTTTTTATTTCCTGCATCTACCGATGAACGCAGTTTTTTAATTCCAGCCTTTAGTTCATTTTTCAGTTCTAGAATAAGTTCCACTACCGACCTGTCTCTAAGTTCTTCTTGTTCTGCCGAGATTGCCTCTGCTTCAAACGCCGCCATGTTGTGCCGCTCCGTGTCGGCCTCTTCATCCCTGACCCGCTCTGTTAGTAGCAGGCAGCAATATCGCTCTAGCGATGTTTGGGGGGGGGAGGGCGGTTCCCCCGCTCGGCTCTAGCTTGAAGAGACATGTTTTCACCTTCCTTTTTGCTCCAGCAACTTTTAAAGTATTTTTTAACAGCAGATTAAGCGCTGATCGGGAGGAACTCTAGCTATTCCCAGCTACTCCATCCAGTGCATGCATGGTTCCCCCCCTCCCCCCTCCAAGGATAATAATGATCAAAAGGCCCCAAAGAACCTGGGGAAATGGGTAGCCAGAGAGGGTTTTGTGGGTCCAGCACCTCCAGAGTTGGAATCATCAGGCAGGCAGGCAGGCAGGCAGAGAACCATACCCCCCCACCCACTCTTCCTCTCCTTCCCCGCATGCCTATAAGCCCCCTCTCACTGAGAGGCTGAAGCACTTGCTCCCATGCACTTCCCTAATACCCACAACCCCCTTTCTCACAGGGCACCTCCAACCCTCCTCTTCTGATTTCTTGGCAGTGCGCATCCAGCTATATGCCAGAAATCGGACGCACAAGTTCTGTTCACTGTCAATGTATGATGTCATTGTATGAGCTGTCTTTGTAAAATAAGATTCTTTAACAAAAAAACAAACAAAAAAAAGATTTCTTGGCAGTGTGCCGAGTGGATGCTCTGTGGTTCATGGAAGTGCGCATCTCTCCACACCACCTTCTGACTAGGGCAATTGGATGAGTGGCTCCTGGATGGCCATGTGGGATTGCATCTTGTTTAAATTTATAATTTTATTTATTTGCATTTATATCCCACCCTTCCCCGAAGGCTCAGGGCAGCTTACATTTTTTTAAAAAAAAAAATACAATATAAAAACATTTAAAGTGCAATCCCCCCCAAATCCAACCCATTCCCACCCTCCCAATAAACACCCAGTAACTGATGAATGTATCTTTTCCCTTCTAAATATTAAAATTCCTTGCAAATGAAAAATTGTGTCCTTTGCTGCTGAGAGAGGAGGTGAGGATCTCCCATTCCTTCTTCTGCACTAGGGCCCATTCCAACCTAGCTATCATTCATTATTTCAACATGATATAGTTGTTGACACCATGTCCCAAAACGTTATGTAAAGTTGCTGTATATTGTTAAAATGACAGGCAAACTACAGCCATAAAGGAGTCTGCACTACAGTGACTTCAGAGGCTTTTATTATTATTATTATTATAGAAATGAAGTAGACGTGGGATAAAGGGAGAGTCCTTTCATTGATCAGTAACTGGTTGAAAGATAGGGAACTGATCCGTTTTCACAATAGAGAGAAGAAAACGGTATGGTGCCCATCAATCTGTCTGGGTGAACCATGAAGTGGGTAAGTTTGCAAAGGACACAAAATTATTGATGATAGTCAAGTCCAAAGCAGACTGCAAAGTGTTACAGAAGAATCTCACACAACTGGGTGACTTCTCAATAAAAGGACAAATGAAATTTGAACACTAGTAAGTTCACAGTTAATGTACATAGTGAAAATAATCATCATAAATAACTATTAACACTCATGAGAACATGAAAACATCATCTTGAAAAACAGCAAAGGTTAAAAGGGAAACAGACTGTTAGGAATTATTGAGAAAAGGGATAAAAAATAAAAATGGGAAAATATCTCAGTCTCACTATAAAAAACATGGTGGATCTGTCAACCATATGGTCACCCTGAGAAAAGATACAGTAGAACTAAAAAAAGGTACAGAGAAGGGATTCAAAGATGATCAAGTGCATGGGATGGTTTCGATATGAAAAGAGGTTAAAATATTAATTAGGGCTTTCCAACTTAGAAAAAGGAAAACCTGAGAGGAAAATCATTAATGATTCAGTCAAAATAAATACAGAGCTGTTATTTATCCTCTCTCATACTAGATCAGAAGGACATGCAATGAAATCATCTGACTACAGTGTTAAACAAAGGGAACTTGTTGCCACGAAATACCTTAAAGGCTAGATGCCTAAGTGGGTTCAAAAAAAGAACCGGAGATGTTCATGAGGATAGGTCAGCAATAGCTATTTGTGAAATTTGGTTGGGATGAAGTCTCTGACCACCAGGAGTCTGGAAATCATCTCCATAAGCCCTACTTTGTTCACGTCCCAGGTGCTGGTGACTGTCAAAGACAGGATTTGGGGTTAGATGGAATAATGGTCTGACATGGTATAGCAGTTCTCAGTGAGACAGGATTACTATTTCTACAAGCATGTTAAGATCCTTTGAAATAAAAATGTACTGCACAAATATAAATTATCTATTATTACCAACAATGATGAGTATCTGTCTTGTCGTTTATAAGGTACCAATACTTTGCTTTGTTAAAATATTCTTCAAGACCTGACTATAAAGGACGTTTACAAAAAGTGTTTGCTTTCCTTATCAGGAACCACTCCCACAGAACTGATGCAACAAAATACTTCCTATATGGCCATGTTCTAGCTTGCATTTGAAGCCAAATTCCTACTGACTTCTATAGAATCAGGAAAGTGCCTTAAATCAAATAAAAAATAAAATAAAATTTAGGAGCTAGGCTCACTAAAGGAGAAACGAATTATCACTTAAATTAAATTCTTATGCAAGAAACTGAGTTAGGAATGAATAATCAGTGTCCTAAAACTCAGCCTGAGAGTGAACTCATTTGGAAACTGCAGCTGCTGTGCTTTAGGGATTTGGATTAAAATCCATCATTATCTTTCAGTTAATACTCTTTCATGGACCAATCAGTGGTCATATGGTGTTTACCAACCCTGGTCACTTAACCCACTTGAACGGCCTTTGTGCTATAATTTGTACCTCAATACAATCAGATTACTTCTAATCTAAATGATTTATGTCCTTTATGGGACAGATAAACCCTAATCCGTAGGTTCCTGCAGCATAGTAAACTCAGACTCTGTTAGTGTGGATTTTCAGTCTTTCCATTTCTGTGACAGATGAATATAAGCAAATATTTTATCTTCATTATACCGAGACTGCCTTTAATTTTGAGAGACTTGCTCGGAGTTTTCTGTGTACAGCAAGAAGTGGGGAAGGAGGAAAAACAGTGAATTCTTTAATGGATGGAACAACCAAAATGCAAACAAAGTATCAATGTCTTTTTATTTTGATTTATACTTTGTTTAAATCAAGTAGTACTTACTAAGCATAAAATAGCACTGCAAATTTTCCTTGCAAGAGAGAACAACATTTTTTAAAAACTAACGAAGCAAAGTGGTTTGAAGGGCATTTTAGTATTGCTTGTTTGGTGACTAAATTAACATTTCCTCTGCCCATAACCCTAAACCTCCTTAAAATGGATTTGAACCACTGAAGAGATGGTCTTTACTGAAGTTCTGACTAATTGCAGAACACAAATGAGATATAACGCTTTAAAGGAACTCTGCACTGTAATGTAAAAGATGGCTCAATCACTATATCTATTTTCAATGAACGGTAATACGCTTACGCTATGATACTTAAAGCACTGCACCAGAACAAGCTATTTAATTTCAAAGGCATTTACACTTTGAGGACTGGACTGTTTCTGATCCTGCAAATAAATGCATTCAATGGGTGTTTTAACACAGATCCGGGGATGCTTCACCCCTGAAGCAAGTCTGCGGGTGCATCCCTATGTCTGCCCACTGGCAGCCCAGCCTGGGTTGGGTTATGACCTGGCGGCTGCTGCAGCCCACAGTCTACCAGTCTATGGCATTGCCTGGGCCAACCCCTGGCCATGAGTGGAGCTGTAGTGACTTTTCACTGAGCAGACTGTCAGCAGCCAGCCCTGCCTCTGGCTGATGTCCCAGGTTTGAGCTGCCGTGCTCCTGGATGTTCCAGCATGCTGCCCTTAGAACTGGGATAGCCTGCCCCACCTCTGCTCTGCCTGCACATCTGGCAGGCCGCCTATAAATGGATGGCCTCCTCCAGGGGTGAGGAGGAGCAGAGGTTGTGGGTGCTGTCCATCTGAAGATACCCAATGAACCTGTTCAGAGTCCACTTAACGTCAATGTGTCTGGACCTGAAAATGAATTTATAGGATCAGAGTATTAAATACCAATGAGTACATCAAGAATAATTTAATAGACACTCAATTTAATGTATCTATTAAATTTAAGCTTGGGACTAAAAGGTAATGCTACAAACCATTTTGGTACATGAGAAAAGTTATTGATTTACGTTCTATTACCTTAATTTAGAAAAATGCTTTCAGTTCATATAGCTATAATTAAAACACAATCATTTTTTAAAAATGTATTTACTGTGTGCCTTACAGGAGTAATATAAAAATAAATATCTTAAGCTTACAGATATCTATAAGCATACAGGTCCTCCAAAAAACATAATTGCTTTAAAAGCATGTTTATGCACTTTCTGGTTTTCAAGTCTTCTGGGTGTCCAGCAGTCATGTTTTCATATTTTAACTATGAAAGCGAGAAAATTACTTTAAAAAAGTAACAGCTGAGATTATTTCTTTGTATATATTTGCATTTATTTATTTATCTACATTTTACCCCACCCTTCTCACCACTCTATTCTGAATTTCATGACTAAGGCGAAGAAAAGTCATGACATCCACAATAAAATGGACCAAGATGGCAATCCTGGATGCAACTTAATATTCACAAGTTAAGAAGAGTAATGTCTGATCAGTCCTTAGATAAAAGTATTCCATGGTGGGAGGGAACCCGAAGTACTGCAGGAAATGGTGTTGGAAACGGAGGCATTTGGTGTTAACACATGGGCGGGGAGAGCTCTGGAACCATTCTGTGGAGTCCCCACAGAGTAGCTACCAGGAAGGACAGAATAGGGAGCCCTTCAAATGGCATCCCCCTGCTCACAGTTCTTGGGTGTTCACTAGCCGCGACATATGGCGCTAGCACACTTTCCCACCCCGCCCCCCCGGATGCCTGAGAGCTGGGCAGCAATCTCGCTGTTCCCAGGCTTCCTGAGGACAACAAAATTGCCAGCGCACCCCCTCAGCTGTTAGCTGGCCCCCAAGAACAGAGTGATCGCTTGCATGCTTTTACTGTCTCGCCCTGCTTCCCCTCCCCCCACCAGCTGTCAGCTGAGAGAGGCATGCTAGCCCTGGCTCTGATGGAAAGGGTGGTGATGGCCAGGGAAGAACTCCATTTCCATGTGGGAAAGATGAGGAGCGGGGATCAGAGGCAGTGTGAGGCCCCTGTGTCCCCCCTCTCCCAGCTGTCTCAGCTGAGTAGGGCACTATCTTTGCTGGACTGGAAGGAACAGGGGTCACAGCCAGTGAAGGTTTCTTCCCTGGCCATGACCCTCCTTTCCATCAGAGGCAGTGCTAGAGCGCCCCTCTCAGCTGACAGCTGGCTGGGAGGGGGACGCAGATCGTGCCCCTTAGAGCCTCTGGGAATTTTGTGCTCTTATCTTCCAGCTGGCTGTCAGCTGAGAGGGGCATGCTAGCCATGCCTCTATGGTGCTGGCGGACCTGAGGCTGTGGGGGACCCTGACAAACAAAAACTTGCCCGCTGGGAGCCTGCTACCCCAGGTTGGGCTGAGTTAACCTGGGCTGCATGCTCTGCATTCCCGGTGATTGTGTGGCATGGGTCTGCCCTGGGGAAAAGTCTGGCGGATGCCATTCAGACAGGTGAGTCCAGGGCTGATCTGGCCACGCTGCTCAGGGAGGCCCTGTTGGAAGGAGCCAGGAAGCGGCCAGAAGGAGCAGTTGAAGAGCACTTAAAGGAGCTGCCGTTGCTAGGTCTCCTTTACCAGGCTGTGAAAGGGGGGGGGGGGAGAAGGGGGCGGCAAGCCCTGGCATCCCCTCCCACCCGATGCAGCCTGGAGGGGGAGGGGGGGAAGCTGGCCCATGCTGCATCTGGGAGGCTGGGGAGCCCAGAGTGGTGAGGCACAGGATTGGGCCCTGGCCTCCCAGACTCCCGTGGATTTTTTAAAAAGATTCGGGGCCCTGACTATAATTAGACCAGGCCAACTCCTGTATTTTGGTGTAGTTTACCTAATTCCCATGAATGCTAGCCATCTGTCTCACTGAATTCACAATCTCTTCTAGAATCACTAGCAATGCTTCCAAATTGGCTGAAAGCTAGTCTGTTGCTTTCCTGGCACACTGGTGGCTTTGCCAGAGGTGTGCAGATTGCTATAACATTAGAAATGGTTTTCCCAAACTTCTAAACTGTGAAGACCTTCCCCCAAAACTTGATTTTATTTTTGATGAACCTTTCTAAGAGAGATCTCATAGAACAAGTTGTGCTCAGCTTTTTAAAAATGTCCATGAACTGTGTCAGTTCTTCTGATGGAATAAGCTTGAATGCACGCACAAACGTGGCTCCTTTGAGATATAAGGAGCAAGAGTCTGAGATATAAAAGCAACTATGGTTCAACAAGACCCACGGGCACAAAACATGTAGACGCCACAAATACTGTGCTTTTCCAGTGTAACTTGTGGATTTGGATTTTGTATATAAAGCATTAAAAAAAAAAATACTATAAAGCCTGCCAACAGTCCTTGAAATACTTATTAATTCTTTGCCCTGTCAGGATGGTGGGCCAGTTAGGATGGTCCACCCCTGGAGACTAATGGATCCAATAGGATTCCAGAACTCTAGGGTATTTACCTGCTGATTTTGATGGCCTCCCTTGTTGATGGCCTGGTTGAACTGCAGTACGCTATGCTGGCCTGGGCCATCAACACTGTGGCACCCAGAAATCAGCTTCCTCCACAGAGGCAGCACAGGTCTCCCTGGTATACGGAGGACCCGACGCTGCTTAAGCAAGGGTAGACGGTTAGAGCGCAGTTGGAGTTCAACTCGTGCCAAAGCCAACCAACTGCAGCATAGACTGTTTTTGAAGGACTAGGTTGTGGCTGTGGCAGCAACAAAGAATGCTTTCTTCACCGCCACCATAGCATCCGTAAAGTACCGTCCAGCAAAACACTTCCAGGTAATAAATAGCTTATTAAACCCTAGCTGTTCTCACCTGGAGTTAGAGTCATTAGCTGACCGCTGTGATGAGTTTGTCACCTACTCTGCAGATAAAGTCACTCGTATATGACTCTACTTGGGCACTGTTAGTTTGGGTGCAGAGTCAGAGTTTGAGGTTGTGGAGGCTTGGTCTTGTCCAGTTTGCTTGGATCAGTCTCAGTTAGTCTCACCCACCAATGCCAAGGCTGTGCTTGTGCGTGGAGTGGTATGGGCGACCAGTTATGAACTGGATCCATGCCAGTCCTGGCTGGTGAAAGCTAGTCAGGAGATACTGGGGCCATTGCTGGCTGGGGTTGTCAATGAGGTCAGGGTGCCCGACGGCCTCAAAATTGCGGTCATCCATCCCCTGCTCAAGAACCCATCTCTTGATGTTTATTCCCCTGCCAGCTATCACTCTGTCTCTAACAGAAGAGGTGTCTGGAGCTGCAAGGCAATCACATCTCAATGCTATTGGATTCCTGGAACCATGTCAGTCAGGCTTTCACCCTGGGCAAGGCATTGAGACTGGGCTTGTGGCTGTGGTTGATGATCTCCACTTGGAATTTGACAGGGAGAATTGCGCTAAGGCTGAAACATGATTGGAATTCCCCCCTTGATGAGAATCTTGCCATACTTGAGGGAGTGGGGGAAGAGACCTCGCATGATCTCCCCCCCCCAAGATCTCACAGAGGCCAGGCAGGTGCCAGAGTTGCCCTCTGGCCACCCACGGCCCCAGCCCAGCTCCCCTGTCTGGGAAGGGAAATTCTGAGCAGGGGTCCAGGGCCCAAGAGGGGTAGGAGGACTAGCTGGGGGTCATGGGTGGGAAAAATCACCCTCTGGAGGGGATCCTGCATTTTTTAAAATTTTCAAACTTAGGAGCCTGGAAAGAGGCTGCACTTTCTGGGACCCCCTTTGGAGGGTAAGTATCCCACCCCTGACCTACTCCCATTATGCCCCCACCCAGAATTTCCCTTCCTGAGCAGCCAGGGAAGTTGGGCTGGTGGACAGGGGGAACCAGCAGGCAAGTCTTTGCTCCCTGCTCACCTCTGGCCCCCAACCTGGCCCCCTGCTCCCCGCCCAGCTTTATGAATCTTGATGGTTCTTAGTGAAAATGGGGGATTTTCTCATCTCACTTCGGAAACAAGATGGGGAAAACCCCATTCTCGCCGAGAACCAGCAAGATCCAGGAATCTAGTTTCAGCCCTAAATTGTACCCTGTTGATAGTTAGATCTTTCTGCAGCCTTTGATACAATTGATCTTAGGATGTTGTTGACACAGCTGCGGGACCTGGCAGGGTGTTCGGGACCCCTCAGGTGGCCTTCACAGCCTGGGCCCTACTTATCTGCGGGACCACCTCACTCCCCATGTGCCTGTGCGACCTTTGAGATCGTCTGTGGGAGCCTTTTTGGAGGTTCCCCAGGTGAGGCGGGTGGCCACCGATGTTAGATCTTTTTCTGTGGCCGCCCCTGTGCTGTGGAATTCGCTCCCCGAGGAGGCTCGGTTGGCCCCCACTCCCGTTATTTTGACGTTTATGTAAGACCTGGCTGTTCCACCAGGCCTTTGGCAAGGGGTAGGGGTTGGGGGGGGGAGAGTTTTCTTTCCCTGCATAATGTGAGATTTTTAACTGCTTTAAATGTTTTATTGTTTTAATGTTTTTTATATTTGTTGTTCACTGCCCTGGGCTGCCCTGTGGGCAGGAGGGGCGGGATAAAAATTGTACATAAATAAATAAAATAAATAAATTCCTGGCTGGGAGGACCCAGAGGGTGGTGGCTCATTGTCCCCTTGGTAGCTCCCTTGTGGGGACCTGCACAGTTCTCTGGTAAGAAGGTTGTGATCTTTTTTTAATCAGACACAGAACTGGCCATTTGTTGTCCATGCCTGCCTAACCTTAAGGCTAGACTACGGCAATGTACACTACGTGGGGCTGCCCTTGAGGACTGTTCGGAAGCTCCAGTTGGTGCAGAACGTGGCAGCTTGCCTTCAGTCAGGGGTGGTTCACTGGGAACACATTACACCACTGCTCCAGAGTTTGCACATGCTGCCAATAGCTTTCCGGGCATGATTCAAGGTGCTGATTTTGACTATAAAGTTATAAACGGCTTGAGTCTTCACGTATCTGGAAGACCGCCTCTTCCCTTATGTTCCGTCATGGCCTCTGACGTCAGCCACGGGTGCCCTCTTGAGAGTACCAACTGTCCGTGAAATTTCTACAAGGGAACACAGAGAGGCATTCTCTGTGGCTGCCCCACAATTATGGAACTCCCTCCACTTGGAGATTGGCGCAAGCCTGATTATCTGACAGAAGAGATGCAAACCTTTTTGTTTAGCCAGGCATTTATCAGGCAGGGCTAGGGTTTGGTGGGTGTGGGGAGCTAGCTTCTTTTATACATTTTTGGTGTTTTGTAAGCCACCATGAGCCTTTTGGGGAAGGACAGAGGAAAAGAAAAGGATTCAAAGTCTTAACATGTTATTAGAAGAATGAGTGCCCCTTGTGAGGTGTGAAATGAATGACTCATAGAAATTATGAAGTTTAAAAAAGCAAGGTCTTATTCCAAATGGAAATGGCAACTGATCTAGTGTTATCTACCTATGTCTGTAGAGATCCTGAACAATTTTTAACAGTTCTGAACCACTCTTTTTCTCAGTTAAATTTTGCACCTGAGGTCTAACAATGACCACTTTAAATGTTGCAAAGCATCCCAAGTATTTTGCTGCCGATCAAGTTAGCAGGATCATCAAGCTAATGTGCTTATCCATCATTGTCAGACATAATAGCAGATGCTAAGACGAAATAGTGAAGAGCAGCTGGTGGTTGTTATGGGTTGCTGAGATGGAGAACTAAAAATTTGAGCCCCTGTCCTTGAAAACTGAAAGACATCTTCACCCCATCCGAAAAGGAGGGAAAGGGAGGGAAAGGAAACAAAGATGTTCTTCCCACAGATCCCACTACAACCATCCATGCCAAAGAGCAGACTGTTTCCTGTAGCTTCCTGCAAACCAGAAATCCCAGTAGTCTCCTATCCTGGTATCTAAAACGCCATCTTATCCCACCTTCAGCAACTTCTCTATGGAACCTATGTTTGTATTAAATATCTGTGGTACACATGAAGTTTGCAAGTGGCATTAATTCTGAACAATCAAATGAAGTAATAAGAGGACAGAAGATCCCGTATTTTATTATTATTTTCATGTTTTGTTACTCAAACCCGTTTGGGGATTTACATCCATCTGACTCAGTGGGCCACAGATTTTAGGTCAGTTTGCCACTTGGGAGGAAAAGCAGATACCCTTGGGAGGAAAAGCAGACAGAACTGGAAACTCCAAGAACCACCTTTCCAGCTGCCCTTTTGAAGATTTGTGAGTAGGGGGAATAAACCCCTTCTCCTCTCTCCCACCCAGGCTTTAAGATGTGAGGGATGGCACAGTAAAGCACCCGTACTGGTGTTCAAAAGTGCTTCACCTTTCAGCAGTTTGCTGTGGCAATACAAGTTCACAGGGACAATGATCTAAAAGTGATACAGTAAGTCTGTTATACAAACTGATCTCATTGTGTTAATTTAAATAAACCACTTGTTTCTAAATCAATCAGATGCACACTTCTAGCATGCTCTCACAAGAGTCAAAGTTGTACCCTACATAGAATTTCAGACTCCCACTTCACTGCAGCTTCAAAACCAGTTTCTTATCTCCTTTTAATTCAGATTCTAAAGAAAGAGTTGGTATGTCCTTCCCAGCAAGTTACACAAGCGATTTGCTTGAAGTTGGTAACTTAGGATATTTTCAGACGTTACACGATCACGGTCAACCACGGACAATCCCGTGGTGGCGGATGGTCGTGTAACGTCTGCTCACCGCCAGATGTTCACCATGGTCAACCACCTTACACATTAGAACAGGAGTGGTCAAACCATGGTGTTGGAGCCACATGCAGCTCTTGACCAGTTCAGCTGAGAATCTTGGCTATGCCTGGACCCTGCTCTGTCTTAATAGTCCTGTGTCTTACTTAATTGCACCTAAGGATAATTTCAGACGTGACGATACCACGGTCAACCACAGTGAACCACGGTCAATCCCGTGGTGCGGCCAAAGAGCCATGAACGTCTGATCAGCGGCATCCAGATGTTCAACACAGTCAATTACCCGGAGGGGCCAAATCTAACCACGCTTCTGGAGGTCAGAACGGGACCATCCCCGGAAGCGTGGTGAAAGTGATTCCCACTGGGAAACCGCCAAAAGTAACGACCGAACGCCAACCACCAGGCGGAATCAGAACTAATGACCCACAGCCATAGCGAGAGCACACAGCATCGCTGCTAGGCAACGCACAAAACACAGACCGGGGTGGAAGATTTAAAGGGCACACAGCAGCAGGGGAATGTGGTGAGACGGAGCAAGATGGAAGGGAGATGAGAGTGGAGGACAAGCGAGACTGGGGGCGAAGAAGGGGGAGGGCACAGGGGGAACTGTATGGACAATAAACATGAGGTGTAGCTACAACAACAGCTCTATAGACTGCTTCATAGTAAAGGAAGGGGCCAGGGATCGGATCGGCTGCGGGCCAGTGTGTGCCTGCAGACAGCGCCCCTCCCCTGGGTGCACCTGTGCTCCCGTCAGTGCAGTCCGCAGCTGTATGCCTGTTGTCATAACCTCCCTGCTATCAGTGCTTGCTGGACATTCTGTGCACTTGCTTCCTGCAGCTGTGCTGGGTCCGCTTCCCACGCGTCGCTCCCTAGCCGTGCTTTGCTGCGGCCTGATCGTTTGTCCTTGGAGCTCCCCTGCTTCCCTCCCCAGCCCACATGGGATCATGGGGCCCCTTTCCTTGCTGCTCAGACCCTCTGCCCACTGGACCATGGCTGGCTGTGTTGCCCTGGGGCTCCCGCACCCCGGTTCACCTGGCACCCCCCATAGCTGGACCGTCCAGGAGACTATGGCCCTAGCTGACCTGTGGCAGCCCCTGGCCATGCAACTGCTCCTGTGCTACCTAGATACCCTCTCTGGTGCCGATGCGAGTCTGAGCTCCGGCCTTCGGTACTATGACTACGAGGCCAGAGCTCACGATTGCCAGCTCCATGCGGAGGCACTGGGTCTCCGTGCCTTTCCCAATGGGTGCATTCTGGAGATGAGGTGCTCACATGTGGCGTGGTCTGCAGCGGAGACCGTGTCAGCCCTCTCAGTGTGTAGCCTGGCTGGGTTCACGAGCTGTCTGGAGGAGGGGAGCCCTGCCCTGGCTGTTTCCTTCTTTGGCTGCATCCACAGGGCCAGTGGCTACCACCAGCCCCAGAGGGAGGCACACTACCACCTGTTGGAGCTTGGCCACCTGCCATGGCCCCCAACTACTGACTATACCTTTTCGAAATCCACTGGACTGGATCTGGCGGCACTGGCTGCTGTGTGGTCTCGTGCTGATGTTCAGGTGGGGCTCGCCTACCCAGATCCGTTTGAGGCCTACTACCTCATTGCCCACCACATGGCGGGGTTGAGCTACCACCGGGGCATGCTTCAGTGGCCCCACTACGTGCATCTGGTGGACCAACCAGTCCCAGCCCCCTTTGTGACCCCGTGCAGCTGGCTGTGAGGCCCCGTGCCTTCGGTGTCATGGATGACAGCCCCAATGTGTGCTCCCTGCCGGCTCAGGGCACCGGCCGCTCGCTCTGCACCGTTCCAGCATCGTGGCTGTTGTGGCTGGGTCTCTTGCCTCTGTTCCGCTCGCCTGTGTTGCTGTGCTCCCTCCATAGGCACCCCTGTCCTTCGCTGCCAGTGGTGTGCCTCTCTATGCCCGGCCCCCCTTTGGCTGGTTCCTGCTGCCTGACACTGCTACCGGCTCTTCCCATGGTGTACCCTTCCCTTGCACGGCTGCCCGCTCACCTGTGTTCGTGCCCACCCCCACCCCCACTCCCTGGGTGCCTCCGGGACTGTCCGGGATGTGGGGCCACTGGACAGCACCTCCCAGCTTCCTCTGGGTGTGTGTGTGTGCGTATGTGCTTCCCACAGGCACCTGCTCGCCTTCGTCCCCAGCGTGCTTCAGCATCAGCGAGGGGGATCCTTGCTGTCTGGACCTGCCTCGGACCGCTCCGGTGCCTTTGACGGCTTGTTTGCCCTGCTCCATCCCTGTGGGGACCCCTGTGACTTGGGCTGTCTGTGTTGCTGTTAGGTGGCCCGTGCTGTCAGTGGGGGTCTGGGTGCCATTCACTGTGTCCTGGCCTGTTCCTGGCCCAGTCCCCTCCCCTTCCTTGGCCCGGGGCTCCTCCCCCACCCCATGGTGCTGTGTGTTTTGACCTTCCCAGTGTGCTCCCCCTTTCCTTCCTTTCCCGGTTGGGTATGTTTGCGCCCGGGCATGTGTGTGGTCTGTGTTCTGCTGTGTCCTTAACTTCCCTGTGCCTGTTGTGTGCGCCGCCTCTGCCGCTCTCCTCCCTCCTCCTCCCCATTTCCCTTGTGTGGGCGCTGCCTTCTGAAACTTTTGGCTTCCTTTGCTCTCAGTCGGCCATGTCTGCCTCCCACCCCGCCCCGGTGTCTTCTGGGTGTTCCGACCACAGTCCGGAATCGGCGTAACATCTGTTGCGCTGCTGCGGTCCTTCCATCCATTTCCTTGCCATGGTCCCGCTCCCATCACATCTGTTTGGGGCTTTCCTGGACCACTGGAGGGGGTTAGCCAGCTTGCCATGGTTGGGAATCCACGGTGGTGATCTAGGAGCGTGTAACGTCTGAAATTACCTTAAGTCTCAATAGCTGAAGCACAGCTGTTCCTCAAAATCCCATGCAAATCATTGGCTCTGCCAGTCAACCACAAAGTAGGAGAGGTTTGGGAGGCATGCATGCATGTATTTGCACAGGCAAATGTGTGTTTTGTGGTTCTCAACCATATGAAGATTTTGGTACATGGCTCTTGGTATTGAGAACTTTGGCTACCTGTACATTCAAATCCTGAGTTTTATTTTTTTTACTGCCATGTGCACAGTTATTTATAAAATATGATAACAGCTCACTCTTTCATTACCTTTTAAAGTGAAGAAATGTGGTATTTGGTCAAAAACAAAAGGAATGAGATGTATGGAAATTCAAGTTACAATCCGTGGAGGTGAGATTCAAACACAGCCTCATCTTTCCAACTTCAGAAAATATTCACCAAGACAACAGAATATTAGCTAAGGAGTATGCGTGTCCATCTGTCAATACTTCATGCATCACACACACTGTACACACAGGACACTTGTGTTGCACAGAGAATATGTGAAAGTCAATTTCCCAGCAAATCTAGTGCAATGTATAGGTTTCCACTGATGTAACAGAGCAAAATTTGGACCTTTGGGCATTTTTACATGAGCGCTCACTAACAAACTTACTGGGGAGGAGGAGCGCTAGACGTTCACCCGTGCTACCGGAAGTCAGCTGGGTGCCATTGAAAACAGGGGGTGCTGAGGAACTTGTGCATGCTTGGAGGCCGACTTGTAAAACGCGGAGGTTTTACAAATCAGTCTACAAGCATGCACGAGTTCCCCGGCGTATGCTGTTTCTACTCTGAAGTCCAGGCAAACCAAGGCTTGTCTAAAAACACCCTTAGTAATCTCATTACATCCTCATAGTAATCTCAAATGCCATGTAAACTAGGGATAGGGAGCCTTTTTCCTCCCAGTGGCCACTTTGGAAATTAGTACAACCTCTGAGAGCCCCACTGAAGTGGAGGATGAGGGTGGTTAAGGACTCAGGAAGAGTAGGATTCAGATCATGGATCTGTTCCATGTCCTTGTGCCATAACCTCATTTCTCTTTCCTTACTCTGAGTTCAATCTTTCAGCGCTTGGGAAAAGGAACTGGAAACAGACTAGAGCTGAAACTCAGTCCTTGGAAAACTTTAGAATCCACCAGGGATTTCGGTACTCTGTTCTGAATTTCTGAGTACCAAGGCTGGTCCCTGGAAAACTTTGGAAGCCTCCATCAAGTGCTGGCACCATTGCGTATGACTGGAGTGATCGATAGCTGAGCCCTAGCTTCTCTGAACTCAGAAACAAAACTTAGTGCCATATTTGTTAGGAGGGAGGTATGGGAGGGGACGGGCGAGTGATGGACAAGCCAGATGGCAAGTTTTAATTGGCTGGCAGGAGCAAAATAAAAGTGACTGTATAGCCATTTTCCATTCTCTACTGAATTTGACTGTGCGCTGCTGATCTGTAAGTAATTGAGTTGAGGGAGAGGGTTGCTTGACCTGGCCCTGGTCATAGGGACAATGCCAGGGGATGGGGGTTAGTTGTTTCCACCATGCTACGATTTTTTTAAAAAAATAATAAGTGGGTGCCACATTGCTGCTGTCTGGCACCATGGAGGTCTGAGGGATCTCTGCCTTGCTCCACTTCCCCATGCATGTCCAAGTTACCAGTGCCCTGTCTTTTTAAAAAATAAGCTGGTGCCACCGCTACCTGCTGCTTGCACTACTTGGCACCATGGTAGCCAGAGGAATCTGCCTAGCTCCATTTCCCCTGGCCTGGGCTGTCCATATCCTAGGGGAAATGCTGGGGGTTGCCACCAGT
>QEPC01011684.1:5692254-5761283 GCA_003113815.1 Sphenodon punctatus
TGTAGAGAACCACAGGCTGTGGCAGAAGGCACATGCTGAGGCTCTGTGGGGCAAGAGGTGCTGTTTTATTTGTTATATTTATATGCCACCCCCTCATGCCTACGGCATCTCGGGGCGGCTTCCAATATACACTAAAAACACTTTAAAATCACCTTTTAAAATTACAATAATTTAAGAAATTTAAAAAACCCTTTACCCTAATTTAGCCCACCCCTCCCTCCCCACCCCCAAAGGCCTGGGAGAATAGCCACGTCCTGAAGGCCCACCAAAAGGCCAGCAGAGTCAGGGTCAGGCGGAGGAGGAGAGGAGTCCAGATTGTGGGTCTCCAGAAGCCCCAGTAGCTGCTGCATAGCATAAGCTCTGCTGCCGAGCATCAAATGCCTCAGGGGAGGCTGGTTTTTTCTTATGCTTCTAAAAGTAGCTGAAGTGGATCTCTTTACTCTGAATCATACGGGGGCGGAGGAGAAGAGTAGACTACCTCAAGAAATAGCACCCCTTGAGACTGCCAACACCATGTACTGTCAATATCAGTCTGTCATGACTGCTATGGGGGTCAGGTCAGCCACACCCAGCCCTCAATCAAGATGGCTTCTCCTTCCTTCAGAGACCTGCTGTAGAGGAAGAGGGACTTTCACACTATCTAGACCAAGAATAGCTCCTTTCCCTATTTCCTTTCATTTGGGTTGGGAGAATGGAACAGCTGAGCACTGGTTCCCCGGCCCTTCCCCACTCTAATCCACTAGCCCTCCCTGCCCTCCCAGAGAACTGAGGGATCTTGGCTCCCAGTCGCCTCCCCTGTTCTAATCCACTAGATCCTAAGCCCGTAACAGAGAGCCCAAGTCCTGGCTCCCAGCACCCCCTGTAACCTCCACCCCTCTCACAGATAACCCAAGAGTTATATAAATAAGAGTCCTGGGAAATACAATGAGCTGTATATATGGTAAGAAACAGGAGTAAGGCTCTCTGTGTGTGTGTGTGTAATGACAAAAAGAAAAAAGAAACAGGAGAGCAAGAGGAAAAATGGGGAGGGAGGCAATAGGGAGCGGAGTGACAGGGAGGTAGCTATGGGAACTGGGTGGAATTATAGGAGCGCTTGCCATAGTATCCCATCACTCTTCTGAATCAGTTATTTCACTCAGAACCTTGTCATTCTACCTGTTTCTCATGCACAATATCCTTGTTCCTCCCTGTCATTCTACCTGCTCTCTTCTGGTACCTTCCTCATTATTCCACAACCTCTTGCCCCCCACTCCCAAACATGCAACTCTGTTTTCTTTCACAGCCTTTTAATGGGATCTGCGAATGACAATAGGATTGATTTCCAAACTATCATTCCTGTTGCCTCCATTTCTTCCAATAGGCATTCCATTTTATTAATTTCAATATGTACCCCACTTTGAATTCTTATTTAACATTTATATAACACTGTCCCCAGCTTCATAGTTGCCTCCAACCTACAGAGGAAGAGGATTGAAGCTGAATGACCAAGGCAAAGTGTGGGTGCATGGAGCCTAAGTTGTAAGTGAACACAACATGCGAGAATGTACAGCATCTTTACTGCTGACATGGCACAGAAGTTAAGGTGGGAGCCTTAACTAACAATTTCCATGCTTTCTGAAGCATGATTAAATTTGTAAAAGATTTCAACTTATCTCTTAAAACAATGTTTTTTTTAGTATAGAATATATTATAATCCCCATTACCTGTACTCTACATCACGTGTGTGGAACCTTTTTGAGGCCGGGGGCCGTACTGTCGGTCCCCAAATGTGCTGGGGGCTACATGTTGAAATCAATTAAAATTAAAATCAATTAAACAAATTTAAAGCAAGTAAAACTATTACAATACACACACAGAGAATATACACACACATGCTGCCTCGCTCCCTGACTCACCTGCGCCTGGGTTGGCCCCATACTTGGTGGCGGTGGTGGAGACGGCTTCCTGCCCACGGGCGCAGGTGCCCTGGCCCAGCACCTAGAGGGGCCGTTTGGAGCCAGGGTGTGGATAGCAGCAGAGCCCAGCAGCGCAGCATGGCGTGTAGACCCAGCAAGGCTCTGCCTCCAGCCGGACGCAGACCACGCAGCAGCTGTAGCAGTAGCCAGGCTCCCGCAACAACTCCAGGCAGGTCATTTAGATTATGTAGGCCTGATTATTGTGTGCAGCCCACAAAGCCCCGGCTTGCCATGGCCTGAGTGGGCAATGGGCTGCACACAGTGGGGAAGAACTTAAGAGGTTGGCGGGCCACGGGAAAAAGCCCTGTGGACCAGAAGTTCCCCACCCCTGCTCTACATACTCCTACTTATACGCTATGTATTCTTATGTAGGACTTCATAAATCAACAGCAGCAACACTTTGAATTTTGTCCAGAAAACTATTGGGAGCCAGTGCAGCCTGAAGTGCAGTGTAATGTGCTCATGGTGACTCACTGTCGAATGGAGCTGGCATTTTGCACCATCTGCAGCTTTCAAACAATCACCAAGGGCAGCCCAATGGAGAGTGCATTGCAGTAATCTAGCCTGAAGGTTATAAAAACATGGACGATGCTGTTGCATGAGAAGTATGGATTATGGATGAAATATTAATTGCATTTTCGTATTCCCTCTATTTTGTTTCAGAGACTTCATCTTTTCTTGCCTTTCTTTTTATTTTCTATTAACATAGCTCTTACCCCTATCAGTTTAGCAGTTTGATTTCTGTCCCCATCACAGATCCTACCAACCATATTATGGGAGTATGCTAGCAAGACTGTACAGTTAAGGATGCATACAAATTCCTAGTTCGACAGGAGAAAACTGTAGTTGTACAGTATGTAGAGAAACCAAACACACAAATCCATTTCAGATTTTGAAACAAGCTTGAATTTTCTATGTAGTTCATACAGTTGTATCGATGTCAATTTTTTTGTTTGTTTGTTTAAATCACCTTAGAGATGAAAATTCAGAAAAATTTAACACGAATGTGAAACTAGTTTTGTACCCAGTGGACAAGGATTCTTGTGGAATTTTAAACTCAGTTTACATGTAGTAACAGGGGCAATTCTACCAGGAATTCCATGACCCTTAAATATGTAATTTTAGTCAAAGGTTTTACAATGCCGAAGATTTATTACACTAATTCCAAGTGGAACATAAAGATATTTATACATGTGCAATTGATCTAGATTGCAGGGAACATGTTCAATTTACATAAATAAGTCATAGCATAGTGAATAGTTCTATGGATTGAACAACATGATTTTCTTAGATGAGCTGGAGCAGTGGCGAGGAGATTTTCCCCTCTTCCAGGGAAATTAAGTTGCTGAATCCATAGAACATTTTCCCATCCGTGGGCCACTTTGAAAATTAGTACTAGCTCTGGATAGGAGTTGGAGAACCTGGGTTCTTATGCAGCGTGTTCAAAATGAAGAAAAGGGAGGGTCCAGACCAAATATCTTTGACATGGACCCATTCCCTATTCTTGAGTGAATACCCTCATCTCTACTCCACCCTGAGCACACTCCTTCAGTGCTGGGCCTGGAGGGAAGAGACTGGATCCACTGGACATATCCAGGAACTGTAAAGGGGTCAAGAAACAAACACGGGCTCCACCCTAAAGCTAAAGAAATGACAACCCTGTTTCCTAAGCAGTACTTCAGCTATGGCAGTATGGCTTTGCAAGAGAGACAGATTTTGGAGGCAAGATTCAAGACAGGAGGAGTTGTCGTGACAGATTCTCTCACATTGTTTATTATACACTTAAAGGACGCATGCAGCATGAAAAATAAACATACTCTCCGTTCTTCTAAAGCCATGTTCATGCATATTTTCATGGAGTAGAATACCCCAGGAGTATTCTGCTTGGGCAGATACTCAGGGCTGGCTGCCTTGCATTAACAGGTACTTCTGCCAATAATACCTCTTCTACAGGAATTTGTTGAGGGACGATGATTGATATTTCTCAAAAAGAGTTCAAGAAGCTTTTCATTTATAGATATCATGTAGAAAAGAGATCTGGAAAAGGTCTTAATAGGGTTCTATGTGACCCAACATAAGCATTTGCTTCCTGGACAAAGATGAGTGAATGTCATGTAGAATTATGGTCAGTAACCATTTTCTATGAAGTAAATGGCAATTTACTTGCTCTTATAAGTTATTCATCCAAATCAACTTACACCTGATGAACAAATAAGTTATTTGCTCCAAACAGAGCATTCACACTGCGCTTGAAAACCAATATCTCTGGACCAAGTGCAATTTACTCTGGGGTACTTGTTTCACACAATTCTTGAGTTATAAGATTTTCAGCCTCTTTTTTAAACAGGAAATTTATAGAGCCAGGACATCAAGAACACTGACTAAAATAAACTTAATATAAAGATTGAGAGAAGGTTTAACAACTTTTTTAGTTTTCCCATCATTCCTCCTCCCAACATTTTTTCCCCTCCCTGAGATGCATGGCTCAGTCATTGTGAAGTAAGAAAATTTTGCAAACATTCCTATTTGTAATCAAAGTTGTAAGCACATTTTCCTGCAATATCTTGGGTACCTTTTAAAGAGGTGATGCAGATTTTTGTGGAGTATTCTCAAACTTTGGGGACACCTGGTTTATTGCATTTCTTCAGGATCTCTGGTTATTTCATTCTACATTGTGTGCGCCAACAGGAGCCTTTTAGATGTGCTCTTTCAGTCCTTCAATAAGTATCTTTGCAGTTAGTAGAGGGTCATAAAACTGAACCATAGAACTGAAGAGTTAGGAAGAACCACAAGGGTCATGTAGTCCAACCCACTGCCCCAAGCGTCTACATAGCCTTTGGTACGGTTTACTAGGGATGGGACTTTCGGTTTGAACCGACAAAGCCCGAAAATGGCTGTTTCGGTTTAAAACTGAGGAATTCAAAAATTGGGCTGTCTCTGTTCCCAATTTTTTGATCTATACCTTCCCACTGGAGTCAATGGGGAAATTTTCTCCTTGAAGTCAAGAGGAAATTTTCAGGTTTCTTCACAATAAATAAAGAAATGAATAAATAAAAATAAAGGGAACCATAATTTCCTGGCCTCGGAAGGTAGTCCCTTACACCACCATCCCACAGGGTCCATCTTGACTCCCACCCCTATCCCCCGGGCACTGTGTGTACTTACAGGTCCGCAGGCCTCGGAGGGTGGAGGTGCCGGGAGCACTACCAGAGGTGCACACATGGGAGGACGGGCCACCCCAGAGCCAGGCCCGCTGGGAGATGCCTGCCAGCCTGAGTCACAACCAGCCTGGCTGAGAGAGGCCTGCCGGGGCTTCTTCTCAGGCTGTTAAGGCCACACTGCCAGCACATTTCCACAAAATGGCCACTAGGGGCCTTTTGTGCATGTCCAAATTGCCACTGGCTGCGTCAGTGTCATTTTGGAAAAGGGCAGAATTTTCTGTGCATGGAGGAGCTATGTCATGCACGCACAGAAAAGACTGCCCTTTTCCAAAATGGTGACAATGCAGCCGGTGCCATTTTGGAAAAGGGCTCGCCATTTTGCACATGCACGCCAGCAGTGCAACCTCAGTGGCTTGAGATGGCCTGTCGGTCTCTCCCAGCCAGGTCAGCTCTAGCGCACCCCAGCAGGCGTCTCCAAGCTGGGCTGGCTCCGAAGTGGTTCTGCCTCCTTGGAGTGCACCCTGGGCAGAAGGCTGCTGGAGGCTCCTGGCACCTAGACTCTCCGAGGCCTGTGGACCAGTAGGTAGATGCAGGGCCCATGGGGGTGGGAGTCAAGAAGGGTGGGTGTGTTAGGGACACAGATCTCCACCTTCCGAGACCTGGGGATGGAGGAGGTTGTTTTTTTGTGGTTTTCTGGCTTTGGTTCCTTTCCCACTGAAGTCAATGGGAAGAGAACCAAAACCAAACCAGGATCCAAAAAAGCAAAACAAAAAACCCTGTATCAAACCCCTAATATTTACCATTTCCCTTCTATCAGGAAGAGCTGAGCCACCTGCTTGCCTGACTGGCTTGCAGCTGTGTATTTGATTCCCATTCATCTCTGGAGAAGCACAACCACAAATGCCCAATCAACAGTACCAACGTGCATGTCATCATTGAGCATTGTTTATTTAACGTACAATAAGCTTAAACTTACTCCAAACACTGTTAATATGGTGTATGACAGCAACTAGTTATGTTTATATTATATCAATATAATGCAACTCCATATTTTATAACTTCAGTATGATGAACCCGCCTCCTCCTCCCCCACCATTGGAGAGGAAAACGGTTTCCACTGGACCAGAAAAAAAGTGCTCAGGGTGCTCGTCGGAGTAAGTTTTGGGCAAACTTCTGCATCAAAATAGTGAAGAAATGACCAATTAAAATTGAACATCAATGTCTTTATTTTAATGAAGATTACATTACATTGATCAATGCTTACACTATAAAGTTAAAAAAAAAAGTAAACTTGTATGCTGAATTAAATACTGGAAAAAAAAGAATCAGTCCAGCAGAGACTGCTTTTTCTGGTGTTTTTCTCAATGCATGCTGCTTCAGTCTTTTTAATCAGTGCAAAAATCAGTGCAAAAAGTGCAGGCTAAACACCCTGGCAAGCCCTGAGGGAATTCATTACATCGAGGTCAATCCTGCCAGAACATTCATAGTAGTGGGGTTAATTTAAATTGAAAGAAATAGTTCTTAAAGATGAGAGTGAAAAATGAGGGTTTGTTAAAAGCAGGGCTAGTTATTTTGGCCTGGTTCTCTATAGCATGACTTATGCAATCACACTGCATGTCTGTCTGTCCCTTGATCTCTCAGGCCAATTTCAACCAGTTTCAGTTGTTGGGCAGAAGGCCCAAATACAAGTAGGAATCCAAAGTTTCATAACAACCTGGAGAGAGAAATGGCCCTTGCTGTAGCCATAAAATTCCACTGATTTGACTCACTGAGTGTTATTCCCCCTTTGGAAATCAGGCTTCAATAGTCTGCACGCTTGCTGCACGTAGCTGCTTGCTAAAACCATGCTTTGCTGATTAAACGAACCAAGGCCCTGATCCTGTTATTGACCCCACACAAACCAACCAGTTCCTCTGCATGCAACAAGTAGCAGAATGAGGTCTTAAGATGAGGATTGTTTAAGCTTTAATGTTTAATTTGTTTAAACTTTTATGTTTAATGTTTGTAGCTTTAAACATATTAACATTTTTTCAATGTACTTCTGCTAATTAATCAACAGATTTCGTCTTAAGAACCAAATTTGCTGAACAAAGATATTTATAAATGAATGTATCATCATCAATATCTGATTTCAGGGACTCAGTCATGTTACTTATCTGTGTCTAAAGAGAAAGATTACACACAGTTTTGTGTGTTTAACAGCCAGTCATGTAAAGAGACTTGAAACTTTTATGCTAGGCTGCATTTACACTTCTGGTATAAAACCTATTCTAGAGCTTCACTTTTTCCTTGAAAGAATCTCAGGAGAACTGAATCAAGACTTCAGAATTTACCTGGAGAGGGGTTACATGAGGGGTGGGGAACCTTAGTGTGGCTCATGACTAGTTTTTATTTGGCCCCTTTCTGGTTCCTGGATCTCACCCCTTGGTTCCAGTAACTACCCCCAAGCACTGAAAGAGTGGGCTCAGGTTAAGTGGGAGCAGAGATGAGGGCAAGCACATGGAGAGAAGACAAATCCATGGCACAGACCAATGATCTGGTGCCTCCTCCTCCTGAGCACACCCCTTAGCACTCCTGCCCCTAACTTCTATGCAGCCCTTGAAGCTTGTACTAATTTTCAGAGTGGTCCCTGAAAGAGAAGATGTTACCCACCCATAGGATACAAGGTACTGTGTTACCAGTTCTCATGACTATTAAGAATCTTGTGGTCATTGGCAATTGTCTTAAACCATTGCTTCTGAAGTCATGCAATTACACAAGAATCTGAATTTTTTTTTTAATTTCATTTTTTTTAAAAAGGGAAATTTCTAACTGTCATGGTTAGAGAGAAAATGTTTAAAATTTGAACCATACAGGCTCAAAAAACCAAAAGGCTAAAGGAGTAAACCCAAAATGTATTAAAACTCATGGCCAGTGATCCACAAACTGATTACTGTGGAGTAAAGAGTTTGTGGATCACTGACTGAATTTTTAATTTTGTGTTTCCCTGGATTTACTCCAGACTAAGTGGTTTTAGTTAATTTCATAATCTGAGGCGCCTGCCTGATTTTATGTTTTTTGCCTGCTGTTGACAACAATGTAGCCTCTTGGCTAATATTTTGATTATGCAGTTAAGTATTTCTCCCACACAGAAGTATTACAAAAGGAAGATTTGTTTGTTTTAAGCATGCCAACTTGGTGTTCATGCTCAGCAGCTGCAACTGTTGCTGTCTATCATATCAATGATCCTTCATCTAATTCATCTTTGAGATGGTACCATAAATTTTAACGGTTCCAAGGAGATCTGAAAATTGATTGTGCTGAGAATGCACCAATTAGAACCTGACACCATAGGCTATTAAATAAAAGCCCCTTAACATGTGTTTAACCTTTTAAATTTCGCACTGGTACATGGAGCAATAGATGGCCTGGTGCCATATCAACTTTTGTCATAAACCCATTGAATTAAGAGCTTATCAAGGTTGAACCAGGACACCACTTGGATGTGGACAGAAATGCAAGAATAGTGATGATTCAGTAGGTGGCATTCTTGCTTGAGAGCTTGCACAGCCAGGCCTGAATAGAGCTACCACCCCTCTGGGTTCAGCCTCGAGCATCCAGTTTTTGAAGCATCAGGTTTTCCCAGTGCAGCAGCATAGATTTCGTGCCAGCACAAGGACCGGGTGCTCATATTTGCAAAGGATCACAACACAGGCAGGCACTGTAAACTACAGGTGCTGTGCCTGGTAGAGGATCATGCTGGTTTAGCCAGTCAGAAGCTGAGACTTCACGTGGTTCTGGGAAATAAAATCCCAGAGCTCAGTATGAAGCGGGAGGCTGTAGGAGAAGATGCTCAGAGAGCTCTCCAGAGGAGGAGGAACCAGGATGTTGCTAGGCTAGTGAGGGGTTTTTCCCAAGCAGTCTGACTGAGGATGTGACCAGTAAAGTCGCTGGGACTACGGGCCCTTGTGGGCAGCCTGGCTACACATAGTGGTGGAGAATGCTGGCATGTGATCACCCCTGGAAGTAGGGGATGTCAGCCACTTTAAAATATTTGTAAAGGGGCTGGAAGGATTGCGGACACATCTGGAGAAGGTGGCGTCAGAATTCCAGTGGGTCCGCGAAGAGCTGCGTGCTTTCTGGTGAGCATCAACAATCTCGACTGGTGGGTCTAGACATGGAGAGCCTGGAGGACAACAACAGACAATACCAGGGAGAACTACAAGAAAGCAGTCGAGATTAAGCAGGCCTGAAAGGTTTGGGGCCTGCTTTATTTGAGGACAGAGGCAAAACTTGTGGAGGGGATGCCACTCTTTTGAGACTTGTGGGAATAGTGACTCATGGTGGACACAGTGAAATAAAGGACTGGGATTCTGGTGGGTTGGAGGTGTCCTGGTGTCAGTGTTGGCAATGTGGAGAACTTGGTCATAAAGAGAAAATGTCTGGCCAAGTGGACCAAACAGGATAATAGGAGGTGGCATAGAGCATGTGGGCTGGAGAAGCACAGGCATGCCAGGTCCCGGGACAAATGGGGACCCCCTACAAGAAGGTTAAAGGAATCTAGTCTGGGGAGGAGTATGTGTGTTCGTGAGCCTTGTGGGGCAGGAGCAGCTAAGCCCGTGACCCACTCTTGGGGAACACAAACACCCTGTCAGCAGAAAATTTTGAAAACTTGCTACAGTTTGCAAATAAGTACTGCAAAGAATTCTCCTCAGGACCCAGCTCACATAAATGGGGGAGAACGTGTGCACTCTTGTAACTGGCTAATGAAATAGTGGACCATGAGGCAATTCACATGACAGAATTTGGAAGAGGCTTGTGGGATTAGAAATGGAGTCTACGGAAATTATAACAGGTCTCCTGACAACACTGATTCAGCAACAAGCAGTATAATTCCATCTAGTACAACAGCAGCAGGTTGCCCAGGACCAATAAGGGCATCTCTTATGGCCCCTTATACACCAAGTTGCTAGGGTCCAGCTCCGAGTAGGGATAGTTGCTCAGGATCAGAGGGACCTGAGGTTATGGCTAGAATATCACCAAGAGATAATCCAAAAGTTATTCAAGAAACTAATTGGTGTCAGCTCAAGACTTTACATCCAGGAAATCAATCTACACAAAGATTAGGACCCAGTCAAAGAACCAAGGGCTCTCAACCACCAATAAAAACCCCAATAAGGGAAGTAGAGGGCAACCATTTTAGTATACAAATACAAGTTAGAAGGATCCAGTGCTTCCGCTGTGGGGAGCTGGGCCATCTCCAGCACAAGTGCGCTCTGATAGAGTGCAACCATGGCTGTGCTTTATAAATCCTAACTGCTCAGCCAGCTCCACAGGTCGCCAAACCTGAACATACCCAGTGGGCTTGGATAAAAACACTCAGTGGCTTTCCTGGATTCTGGATCAAGCAAACCTTGATCAGATCGGAACTGGTGCGACCCCAAGTGGATAACCCCGGGAGAAAAAAATAAACTGTGGTGTATACATGGGGACAAAAGAGAATAATACCCAGTTGCCTGGACACCAGTTATGTTACGGCAAAAAGAATACACCTTATGTGTACGGCTAGTTCCAAATTTACCATGGTGCATAATACTGGGGCATTACTGGATGGTGTTCTAACAGAAATTGAGATGGGATATGAGAGACTGGAATCCAAGAAATAGGAAAGAGAAACAGCACCGAAAACAGCATTGGGGGTGGGGAACCCAGGTTATTCAAAAAATGAGAGAATGAACAGAGTTTCAAATCTATGGGAGAGGAAACCCAAACCTGCCAGGCAAGAAGAGAGATTAGCTCCCAAACAGATGGGCAATCAAAAGAAAAATCCAAAAGAGGGATGCAAGTATGACAAGATAATACCAGCCAAGGTTGTGAGTTCCAGACCTGGCCCTCTAGCTTAGAGCTCAGTTGCCAAACAGACCTAAGTTCTGGACGAGGAATAAAAAGGGGAATTCAAGGAACAGTTCCGGGTTCCCGAATGTCAACATCTCACGACTGCCAACCGACACCCATAGGAGCTAAAGAACAAAAGCCAGAGACAAACAATGAAAAGCTAGTCACGGGGACTGGTACACAAAGGCAGTACCAAGACAACAAAGTGGTGTCACACTCATGCTGAAGTCGACCGATTGCGGCATAGAGTTAGTTTACAAACCTATGCCGTGGCTGTGCAGGAAGCAAAAAAGAGGTTCTTTGTTGCTCTCACAGCATTCGCAAAATTGCGTTCAGCTGAGCTGTTCCGGGTGGTAAGGGGGCTGGTCAGTCCAGCCTCCCTCCACCTAGAACTGGAATCTTCCAGTGCTCGCTGTGACAGGTTTGTGGACTTTTTCTGGATAAAAATCACTCAAATTCACCATGATTTCGATGCCGTGCTTGCAGCAATAGGAGAACCAGAGGAAATGGAAGCCCTGCCTTGTCCTATTTTATTAAATCAGTTTCAGTGGGTGTCATTCACTGATGCAGAGGATGTCCTTGGGGCGGTCAGAGTCACCTGTTGTGAACGGGACCCATGCCCGGCCTGGCTAGTTACGGCCAGCCGGAAGACGCTGGGGCTGCTGCTGGCTGGGGTGGTCAGTGATTCCCTTAGGGAGGGCAGAGTGCTAGGCTGCCTCAAGGAGTCGATGGTGCACCCTCTGCTCAAGAAACCATTATTAGACACTGACGCCCTGGTCAGCTATCGGCCAGTCTCTAACCTTCCCTTTTTAGAGAAGGTTATTGAATGGGTAGTGGCTCAGCAGCTTCAGGGGCATCTGGACCCTGCCAGTTTTCTAGATTCCTCACAGTCCAGCTTTCATCTGGGTTTTGGCACTGAGACTGTGCTTGTGGCCTTTGTCGATGACCTCTGCCGTGAGTTGGACCAGGATTGGTTGACCCTGCTGATCCTGTTAGACCTCTCAGCTGTGTTTGATACTGTTGACCAAAAGATGTTGGTGACTCGCTTGCAGGACCAAGTCAGGGTGCGCAGGGCTGTTCTTGAATGGTTCCATTCCTTCCTGGCTGGTGGAACTCAATGTGTGGCGCTGGGTGACTGCTCATCATCTCCCCAGGACCTCATGTGTGGAGTCCCGCAAGGTTCTATTTTGTCCGCTCTCCTGTTCAACGTGTATATGCAGCATCTGGGCGAAGTCGTCATAGGATATGGTGTGCGATGACACTCAACTTTCTCTCTTTTTCAGCTGTTGGTGCTTACCCAGTGTCTGACGGCTGTGGGGGACCGGACGCGGGTGAACCATCTGAAGCTGAATCCCAACAAGACAAAAGTGATGCTGGTGGAAGGGGCTGAGTGCGTGCTGGCACCCGTCATTGATGGGGTCCGCCCGTCATTGGTCCCTCAAGTTTGAGGGTGCTCGTTGACTCACAGCTCTGCCTGGATGTTCAGGTGGCAGCTGTGGGCAGGGGTGCATTTCGCCAATTACATTTGATGCAATGACTGCGGTCATATGTTTCGGACTCTGATTTAACCATCATCATCCATGCTTTCATCACCTCAGGACTGAACTACTGCACACTCTACATGGGGCTACCCTTGGTGACTTTCCGGAGACTGAAGCTGGTGCAGAATGTGGCAGCCCATCTCCTTATGGGGACGGGTCGCCATGAACACATTACACCAGTGCTCCTGGCACTGGCTGCCTATAGTCTTCTGGGTCTGATTCAAGGTGTTGGGTTTGATGTATAAAGCCCTAAACAGCCTGGGTGCTGCCTACCTGCAGGATCGGCTCATTCCCTGGGTCCTGAACTGGCCCCGTGCGGTCAGCTAGGGACGCCCTCCTTTAAGTCCCCCAGGTAACTTGGGAGGCGATGATGAGGGGAGCGTTCTCTGTGGCTGCACCGAGGCTGTGGAACTCCTTCCCAACAGAGGTCCACCTGGCTCCAGACCTCCCCTCTTTCTGTAGGCCGTGCAAGACCTGGCTATTCCGCCAGGCTTTTGGTGAGGGAGATGGGTGGGGGGCTGGGAGGGGAGTAGGATTGTTTTTTAGCTCTGCCGGAGGTACGTTTTATACTGATTTTATATTATTTGCACTTTATTATTGTTGTATTTATGTTTATAAGATTTTATATGTTGTGAGCCACCCTGAGCTGCTATAGCAGGAGGGGGCGGCCAAGAAATCAAAATAAATAAATAAATGCCTGTACAAGACAGAGCATCAGGTTGAAAACTGTTGGGTTGCAACTAGGGCAATGTAGATTTTCACACAATGCACCATAAAAATCTTCCACCGAACTATTGTTCTTTTAAGCGTGGGTGGTCACCGGGTAAGCCACATTGCCTCACGGCCACTAGAAACAGCCTGAACTAAGAGGAAAAATTGATTATAGGGAGAAAAGGAAGAAAGAAAATGGGAGGTGATGCACTTAACACCCCCTTAAGGGAATGGTAGTGGTGCATGTTTTGTTAAAAGAAATTGTTGAGAGCCCTGGGAATGTTTTATTTGCAGTTTTACAGTATCCTGTGACTGGTAACAGGATCTTCTAGGGTCCCAGGTAGCTGGGAGGGACCAAGTCCCCACCACAAAATTCTTGCACCAGCCCTGATACTATTCCTCCTGTTTCTAACTTGACAATGCCCACTTTGAAGTGTTGTGATGTTCCAAAGGGGAGGGAGACTCTTGTTTTCTGCCCCCACTTCTGCCTGAAAAATATTTCACCGGGTGTAGCTGGCCTGCCCACCAGGTCCTGTAGGGGGTGCTAGTGCAACAGTCAGGTGAATTAGCTGCTATGCCCGGTACACTCCACAGCCTATTCCAGTCCTAGCACGGTTCCCTCAAGTTGTTAGCTGGATATAATCCTGGAGTAAGTATTTGTATAACTACAGATTCTCACAGGTCCATGGTGAAGGGGTCTGGCCTCCAGCCTCCCCTTCCAGCCAGCCTACTGCACCAGAGTCTTAGCAGAGGCTTTCGTATCAAGAGTTCAATGCTCTTCTGTAGTCCATAACAATAGTCATTTATCAATAGAGGATGGATCCCACCTGTGGGTTCTGGGAATATGGATTCTAGCTGGTACAGGTCCCGGCATCCTTCCTGGGTCAGATCCACAGCCAGGTTACTTGGGCAAAACCCCTCAGTAGCCCAGCTACATCCTGGTTGCTTTTCTTTCTTTCTTCTCTGGAAAGCTCTCTCTGGGCTCTCTGTCCTACGGCCTCCCTTTCATACTGAGCTATGGGCTTTTATTTTCAATAAGTTCTTGAAGTCCCCGTTTCTGATTGGCTATTAACAATGTGATGTCTAGCAGTCACAGTGCCTGCAGTTTACAGCACCGGCCTGTGGCATGATCCTTTGCAAGTATGAGTGTCAGACACTTTGTGCCAGTGCGAATTCTACCCTACTACACTCCTCCCCCCTTTAAGATGGGTTCCTTACAAGGGAACCCACACACCATCCCGCCAGGCAACAAGAGATAGTGACAAAACCATGAATATAAGCGTGACCACACCCTCCCTCACCATGCATGCATCCCGCACACCTTGTGCATGCAATCCTCACATGTCAGGGTCACGCTTATAGTCTTTTTTTTGTCGTCATTCTCTCTCTTTGGCCGGAGACATGGTGTGTGGGTTCCCTGGTAAGGATCCCATCTCTGACTGGGCTAGGACTGGAATAGATTGTGTGAGGCTGTTGGGGGCATAGCAGCTAATTCCCCTGACTGTTGCACAAGCACCCCCTATGGGCCCTGGTGGGCAGGCCAGCTGCACCCGGGGAAACATTTTTCAGGCAGAAGTGGGGGCAGAAACACAAGTTTCCCTCCCCTTTTCCGGCATGGCAACCTCCTTTGGAACATCACAACACTTCAAAGGGGGCATTGTCAAGTCAGAAACAGGAGGAATAGTATCAGGGCTGGTGCAAGAATTTTAGCTGTCCAAGGCAAAATAAATGTTCTTGCCTTTCCTGCACCTTGTGTGCACCCAACCCTCGCACATGTCAGGCACCCAGGGGCTCTTGGCCCTGGCTCCCCAAGCTTCCTGATCCATCTGCCCCTCAAGCAGCTGCAGTTTTTGCTGCCCCCTTCAACTTGCCACCCTAGGTGGCCACCTGTATTGTAGCACTAGCCCTGAATAGTATTCCATATACAAAAAAACCCTTCATTTTAAAAACCTAGTTAAGGCGGAATTACATTTTGATCGCACATCAACATAGAAGGAAAGGATATGTTATGGCAACAATGTTTCCTATTCTACATCCTTCATATCAACACACCCACATAATTAACCAGCTTCCTCTTTCTATCACTGCATTCCCATCAATTACCAAAATTCAAACCCTAACTAGACTATAACCAACTTAATTCACTACTACTACTAATCATTTCTATAGCGCTACTAGCTGTATGCAGCGCTGTACAGATTCACACAACATAAAGACAGTCCCTGCTCCATGGAGCTTACAATCTAATCAAGACACAAAGACAGACAACTACAAATAAGAGTCTTCCTACAAATAACATTACTGGGGCCAGCGATTCTCCCAGCAGGGAATTTCCCAGATGGGAAACTTACGCTAAGTTCTGCGCATGGGTGCGGAGCTAAAAGCATCATCAGCCGCGTCCAGCGGCTTTTTTCCCTACGAATGTCAGGGCTCAAAATCCAGCCTTCACGTTTGGAGGAAAAAAACCTACTGGATGAAGCTGATGACCCACGCCCACATGCAGAGCTCAGCATATGTTTCCTGGTGGGAAATCTCCCGGCCAGGAAAATCGCTGGTCCCAGTAACGTGGGCAAGTGGCCAAAGTTTCAGGGAAAGTTGAAACCTAGCTATAAAGGTGAAAACTATGTAAAATCCATGATCTTTGGGAGAAGATGAAATAAGCAGATGTCCACAACAGTCATCATCTTGTATTCCCAAGAATATCCTTCATAAGTGAAAAGGACTAGAACTCAGTTTCAAATTCTTCAAACATATTTAATCATCTTAATTAGCAGTTTGATTTTCACATGTTCCAAATGTCTACAACTCTCAAGGATTCTAAAAAAAGTTAGCCTGTTTTAAACCTGATGACCGTACTTGGATTTAGGAATCTAAATATAGGCACCTAAAGTTTGAATATTTTCAGTAGTACATATTTTTAAGTTGAAGTATGGCACCTAGACTAACTTTGAAAAGATTTGTAATTATTTCATTTTATTAAGGAATTAGTTTTTGTGGGCAACAACCCAGTTCCTCAGATGCATAGATGGACCAAAACAGTAACTGTGAAACCTAGGAAGTTGTGGAATGTTCTTTATTTTTTTTATTTCTGAATTTCTACCCCGCCCCTCCTGCAAACAGCTCAGGGCGGCTTACACAATAAAAACATATAAAATACATATAAAAATTTAAACAAACATATACTATAAAATATAACAGGGCCCGGGAACATTAAAACAAAAAAGGGTAGGGGAGAAAACCCATTAACGCCCCCCCCCAAGGCCTGGGCGAACAGCCAGGTTTTACAACTACACCGGAATATCAACAGGTTTGGGGCCAGGCGGGCTTCCTCCGGAAGGGAGTTCCAAAGGCACGGCCTGGCCACTGAGAATGCCCTCTCCATTGTGACCCCCCGCTTAACACGGGGGACCTCCAAGAAGGCACCCCCGGCAGACCGAAGGAGCCGCTCTGGGGTGCGGAGGGCAAGGGGCCCAGACCGTGAAGGGCCTTATAGATCAGCACCAAAACCTTGAACCTAGCTCGGCATGCTATTGGCAGCCAGTGCAGAGTACAGAACACAGGTGTTATGTGCTCCCGATGACCCGTCCCCGAAAGGAGCTGGGCCGCCGCATTGCGCACTAGCTGCAGCCTCCGAACCAGGAACAAGGGAAGCCCCACGTAGAGTGCGTTGCAGTAGTCCAGCCTCGAGGTGACGAAGGCATGGATGAGGGAGGCCGGGTCCGGGCCGGAGACGAATGGACGCAGCCTCCACACCAGATGTAACTGGCGGAAAGCAGCCTTTGCAACTGCCTCCACCTGCCGCTCCAGGCAGAGATCTGCGTCCAATATCACCCCCAGACTCCGGACCTGCTGAGCTATAGGAGGGAGAACCCCCCGCCCCGATCAGGGGGGCCACTACCTCCCTCACTCTGCCCACCAACATCACCTCCGTTTTATCGGGGTTGAGCCTCAGTCTGCTCTACAACATCCATTCCGCCACGGTCTCCAAACACTGGGATAGCAGTGATACAGCAGGGTCTGGGTCAGTTGAAAAAGAGAGGTACAGCTCAGTATCAGCAGCATATTGGTGACAACGCACCCAGAACCCTCTCACGACCTCCCCCAAGGACTGCATATAAACATTAAACAATAGCGGAGACAGAATGGAACCCTGCGGAACGCCACATGATAAAGCGCGGGGGCAAGATGTCTCATCCCCCAGCACCACCCGCTGGCTTCTCCCCGAGAGGAATGAACGGAACCATTCAAGAACAATCCCATCCAGGCCCCCCAGGTCACGCAGCCGTCTCAACAGCAGTCCATGGTATCAAAAGCGGCCGAGAGATCTAGCAGGATGAGAAATGTTGACCATCCTGCATCCATCTCCCAGCGGAGATCGTCGACCAAGGCCACCAACGCCGTCTCAGTGCCACAGCCGGTGTGGAACCCAGATTGAAACGGGTCCAGGAAACCGATGCTATCTAGATGTGCCTGGAGCCGGAGTGCCACTGCCCGCTCAATAACCTTCCCTAAAAAGGGAAGGTTAGAGACAGGTCGGTAACTGGCGAGCGCATCCACATCCAAAGATGGTTTTTTCAGCAGGGGGCACACCACAGGCTCCTTGAGGCTGGGCGACAACCTCCCCTGCTGCAAGGATGTGTTCACCACCCTCGCCAGCACCGTCCCCAGCGTCTCCCTGGAGGCTTTCACCAGCCAGGATGGGCATGGATCAAGTTCGCAACAGGTGGCCCTCACAGACCCCAAGACATCCGCTGCATTGGCCGGCATCACTTCCTGAAACTCCCCCCACAAAGCCGGACCAGGCGGGGCCTCTGTCCCCTCACGCTGTCCCCCTACTGCCCCTAATCCAGCGTCGAAGTTGCTCTGAATCCGAGCGATCTTGTCTGCAAAGTAGATGACAAACTCCTCACAGCAGGCCTGGGACAAGTCCCCGTCCTGGCGGAGGGAGGCTGGACTGACCAGCCCTCACACCACCCGAAACAGCTCTGCCGGGCATGACTTCCTTGCTGTGCTCGTAGCCTCAACATAGGACCGCAAAAGGACCCTACGGAGAAGTCGGAGTCAGATTGAGTTCGACGCCAGCATCGCTCCAGCCTCCTGCCTACTCGTTTCATACACCGCAGCCCCTCAGTAAACCAAGGGGCCCTGTGGTGACGAGACCGAGGCAGAGGGTGTCTCGGAGCCACCCTGTCAATCGCCTCCTCCAACAAACTGTTCCAATGCTGGATCAGCTCATCGACAGAGTGACCATCCAGGTCCAAGGTTAACTCCCTCAGGACCTCTTGGAACCACTGGAGTTCCATCAGCCTCCGAGGGCGGACCATCCTAACTGGTCCCTTCCCCTTCTGGAGGGGGTGCGCTGAAAGACTGGCCTGAAGGAGATAATGGTCCGTCCAGGACAAGGGCACTGCTGAAACCTCCCCGACAACCGGACCACCCGCCTCAAGGCCAGAACCGAAGATCAGGTCGAGGGTGTGTCCCCACACGTGGGTCGGGCAGATAACCTCCTGGGACAAATACATGGTTGCCATGGCGGACATGAATTCTCACTCCGCCCCGACAAGGCCGGCATCGGCGTGAATGTTGAAGTCCCCCAGGACCAAAGTCCTAGAGGAGCCCAACACCACCTCCGAGGCCAGCTCTGCTAGAGTGGTAAGGGATGCCGTCGGGCAGGAAGGGGCCTGGTATACCAGCAGCACCCCTAGCTTGCCCCCAGTCAAATCGAGCACCACGTGAAGGGCCTCAATACCTGCAATCTCCTGGACTGGATACCTCCTAACAGGCCAGCATTCTCTAAAAATAACCGCTACACCACCTCCCTGGTCATCCGTGCAGGGCTGATGCTGCACGGCATACCCGGCCGGAACGAGATCGGCCAAAGTTGGACCGGCCAACTCGTCCAGCCAGGTCTCCGTAATACATGCGAAGTCCACGGCCCCATCCGAGATAACATCCCGGACAATTGGGGCCTTGTTCACAACGGACCTCGCATTTAGCAACAGCAGCCCCCCACGTGTGGCCTTGGACCCAGCTCCTCCTTTACCCTCAGCGGGGGGATGGCAGCTGGCACCTCCCTTAGGTACCTTGGTCCCCTAGGGGCATGAGCCATCCAACCCCTTGGACCATACCGTCCTCATCCAAGAACCACCCCTATAGCCACACCCTCCCCTCCATCCACCAAATCCTGGTCCCCCCAAACCTGGCTGCCCGCCCCATGACTTCCCCCCCATCCCCCTGGCCATCCCGCTGCCACCAGGAGCCAGCAGGGACCATATCCCCCACGCCCGACGTCTCTCTCTCACCGGGGTCGGGCTCCCCCCAGATATAACCCTCCCAGTGCTTCCCCTGCTGCCACCAGGGACAGTCACCGAGACACCCCACCCCCACCCACTAACCACCCCTCCTACACCCCCACGCCCTGCTCCTCCCTAGCCCTGAACAAAAAAACGTCCCCTGCTGCCCCTGCAGCACCGCAGCGGGAGCCACTGGCCGCTGGGCTTTAAATCCCCGGCTGCTTCCGGGTGGGGGAGGGGACAAGCCAGCCCTCACTACAGGCTTCTGTGCTCCCCCGTCCGGCACTCACGATGGTCTTTTTTCTGTCCCCCACAGGTCCAATGGAGTGAAGTGAAGCGGAGCAGCAGAGGTACAGGGACCCCCTCCTCACCAGCGGCAAATATCAGCAGCACAGCACGGCAGGGATGGAGACAAGCTGCAGGTGAGTAGCCCTGGCAGGGAGCCGCTGGACTTTAAAGCCCTAGCTGCTTCCGGGTGGGGGAGGGGACAAGCCGGCCTTCACTACCGGCTTCTGTGCTCCCCCCGGCACTCATAATGGTCTTTTTTCTGTCCTCCACAGGTCCAGCGGAGTGAAGCGAAGCGGAGCAGCAGTGGCACAGGGACCCCCTCCTCACCGGCGGATGTCAGCAGCACAGCGGGGATGGAGACAAGCGGCAGGTGAGTAGCCCTTAAATTGGTTCTTAAATTTCTTTCAGCAGCTTAGTTGCTGTGATAGAACTTGTAATTTAAAGGGGCAGTGTGAGACAAGACATCAGAGTGTAAGACTCCATAGCATATGACACAAACTGATATATCCTAGGAGATATCAGTGTCTGTAATAAGACATATAAATAGTTGAAAATTTTGCGTATCTTTAAATTATCCATGGAGTTGAGTGAGGTCCGATCATTCTTTGTAATGCGAGTAGAATCCATAATTTCGGAGAAGTTGTAAGACCTGGCTGTTCGGTCAGGCATTTGGCGGGGAGATGGGTGAGAGGGTGGAGGGTTTTTTGGGGTATGGGGTTATTTTCTTTTCCTCCTTTTAGTTGTTTTAATGTTGTTTTACAAATTGTAAGCCGCCCCGAGCTGCCTGTGGCAAGAAGGGCGGGGTAGTAAAAGTTTGAAATAAATAAATAATCCCTATTTAATCCAAGTTTAACACAATCAGATTTCTTTATGGATTCCTGTTCTGTTATCTCACTTGTGAACAACCCCAGGTGTGAATCTTTTCAAAGTCAGTCTATAAGGTGCCATACTTCATCTTTCTATAATATATTTGCTGACTTAGACTAACACGACTTCCACAAATAATATTTTTAAGTGAGATTTTTCTTTGCCTTTAAAAAAAAAAATCTCCCAAACTCTGGAACAAGACAAGTAGACTGTGGTCTTACAACTAAAAACCCATGCCCTGTTACAGAAGTACAGTTTTCCATCACAAGAATGGCTACATTGCAAACATGGTTAAATCTGCCACCCAGCAGAAGGTGATGGGCTTCAGTTAGCATCTGTGAAGTGAAAGGTGACTGAGGGTGATTTCAGAAGTGACGCATTCCAGTTCACCACAGTAAATCCCATCCCGGTGTGAACGGATTAAGCGCGGGCTGTGGTGACATGTGCGGCCCCAACAGAAGTGACAGGATCGTGACCACGGCGGTTAGAGAGAACATGGGCCAGGGGAACACAACAGACATGCAGTGGAGACGTGGACCGCGGGTTGAGTCCCAGAATGCACCACGGCTGGGGTCAATTCCTTCCACCGCGGCTGCGGGTTTCCATTCAGAAGTTACTTTTCATTCACCCCTGCCGTGGTGACCATTCACCACACTTCTGGACCTTCTCCCGCCCCGACCTCACGAAGCGTGGTTAGCTTCACCCCGGGCTGTGTTTGACTGTGGTGAACATCTGGATGTGAGCAAACAGACATGCACGGCGCTTTCACACACACACCCCCCCCGCGTTTGACGGAGGTTGACTGTGGACATTCACCACGTCACTTCTGAAATCACCCTGAGATGCCATGAGACTATTAGGATTATTTTTACGCTTATTGTGTTGATACCTACGAGCCCCAATCAATCATTCACCAAGGTTCCATTATGCTAGGTACATTGACACACTCGGTTTACACAAATTAAAGGAGGTTATTGTAACATATCGCTGACGCAATAGTTAGCAGAATAAACATGCTTATGCCGATAAACAGAAACTAGCTTATTGAGGTAAACACTTGAGCATGGAAGACTACTGTAGCTATTACATGACAGTTTCTCACCACAAGCATTTAACAGGTCAACACTTTTGATCAACACATGTAACTTAATTGCATGCTATTGCATCACATTTTAATCTGTTGTATAGATGTCACGTGTACATGTAGATTAACTTGCCCTTCTAAGTATGTGTTGGCTGGAAGTCCAAAAAAATTGCAACATGAGCAGCACAGTCCTGAACCTGATCTACCATTTGATGCTGGCACAAACCCTTTGCACCAACAGAAGTCCCTTTCATTTAAATAGGACTTGAGTAAGTGCAAAGGACTAGTACCAAACTGCTTAAGATCATACCTGTCATATAATCAATTATGTATATTGTTTTCAACAGATAAAACAGCACCACCTTATTTCACTTAGGAACAAAACATTATAAAATACTTCATCGACCAAGCAATGCAAATCTAATGCATACAGAATCAAAATAATATAGAAGAGTTCAAATATACTTATGGCAGATATTAATACCTGCCATCTATAAATCCTATTCAAGAATTAAATATAGTAATGGAAAGATTTGAAGTGCAGTGATATGCTTAGATTACTTTACAAGGCTTCTGTATCTACAAACCTCAGCAGCTCAGGTTCTCTAATGCATTTTTAACATGTCAATTAATATGTTGTTTATAGAAGGAGATGTCCGTTTCAGCTGATACACAAGAAAAATCACAGTTCTGTGCAGAATGTAGAATGCTTTTACCAAGTCTACTTGATAACTCTCCTCTTCTCTAGCTACACCTCATCCTTAGGCAAACTCATTGCCTCCCATGCCTTTCAATACCACCTCTATGCTGATGACACTCAAATCTCTCTACTCCCTCTCTCCCTCTGTTCAAGCTCATCTCATCAACCGTCTCTCTGACATCTCTACCTGGATGTCTCAACGTCAACTCAAACTCAACATGGCTAAAACTAAACTCCTTATCTTCCCCCCGCATCCTTACTCTCCCTCCTCACTGTCAATAATTATTGATGGGGTCACCATCCTGCCTGTCCCCCAAACCCGTAGCCTAGGCTTTGTTTTTGACTCACCCCTTTCTTTTAAGCCCTACATTGACTCTGTTGCTAAATCCTGTCGCTTCTCCCTCCATAACATTGCTAAGATTCGCCCTTTTCTCTCTGTCACATCTGCCAAAACTCTTGTTCATGCTCTGGTCATCTCTCGCCTCGATTACTGTAACCTTCTCTCTGGCCTTCCCTGGGCTCACCTTTTTCCTCTTATCTCCATCCAAAACTCCGCTGCCAGGGTCATCCACCTCGCCCATCGCTTTGACCATGCGCAGCCCTCCTCTCTTCACTTCACTAGCTTCCCCTTCCTGAACAAATCCTGCACAAGCTCCTAGTCTTCACCTATAAAGCTCTTCACAACCTCGCTCCCCCCTACCTCTCTGCACTTATCTCCCTCCGTATTCCAGCCCGTGCACTTCGCTCCTCCTGTGTCCCTTCTCTCACCCTTCCACACCTTCCCTGCTCTCCTAACCGCCTTCGTCACTTCTCCCTTGCTGCCCCCTATGCCTGGAACTCCCTCCCTATCCACATCCGCCTTGCCCCCTCCCTTCATACCTTCAAATCTCTCCTTAAAACTCACCTCTTTCGCTCAGCTCCGTCTGACCCTTTATCCTGCTGAGCCACTATTTCCTGTACCCTGTACACTGTTTACCCTTATCCTTGCCACATGGACCTGCCTGCTGTTATTCTCAACGTAACGAAGCCAAGTACATGCACCTGAGACCTCACATCTTCATGAATGTTCGACCCCTTGTCTCTCCCTCCGTTCTCCTTCCTATGTCTCTCCCCAGCTCCCGTCTCTCAGATTGTAAGCCCTAGGGCAGGGACGATGTCTATTTTGTTACTTGGTAAAGTGCCAGGTACACTGCTAGTGCTATATTAATTATTATTATTATTATTATTATAAACAAATGTTTGTTAATAATAATAATCTGTTCAATAAACTCTGTAGAGATTAAAAAATTATAGCAGAAATTCTGATGAGAAAGTTCATCAGAGGGAAACATGCAATAAAATTATGAAAGTTAATGGGCATGATTAATCAATCTTTAGAATATTATGCTTGACTTAATGAAATTTGATGCATTACAGAGCACAGGAACATAAGGAGTTTTCTATGAACAGATTCCTCCTACCCTCCCCCCTTTATGCCTTCACAGTACTAAATTCCAGAAGAAATTCTGATTATTTTGCAAACACCAATTTCCTAAATTATTATTATAATGTTAGTGTTAAACAAGCACCATGTATACTTTATCATAGTAGTTTATCATAGCAACATTGTATCCAAGTCATGTCTTCATGAAAGAACACTTTCCTCAATAACTTGCTGTATATACAGTATAATTGATAACTGACTTTGCTGGAAGTCTCATTATAATTAACAGAAGCTGGCTTTCATAAAAACCACCCTTTTAAGGAATTATGAAAGGAGGATTTATTTTTAAATAAATACTCCCTTCATTTTGAAAAGGAACCCATTTCATTTTAATGCTGTTGAGTATTCGTCATGATATATACAAGACAGAAACAAGATATCATTAAGTGTTTTCAATGTTTGCTTGAACAAAATTTCACAGTTCAAATTAATCTCTGCACATTTTGTAAATGCACATAAAATACATATAGAAGACTTTGTTGCAAAAGTTTGATTTATAGTCACAAGTCTAGGTAAACTATGCTAGGTCAAAACCTAATAATCTGTAAAGCACTAGCCCTTACGATCTCACACAACAGTGAAATTATTCTAATTCTTACAGCCTTCTGTGAATTCTGGTAGTGTGCCGTGAACATTAACTAAATGACCTGGAGTGTGATACCAGAATCTTAAACTTAGAAGAGCAATTTTTAATTCATAAACTTTGGCTATTTTGTTATTGAAATACCTGCCACTTGCTTTTCTGTGTGACCTTTTTTTGTAAAAACTCACGTCATCGCAACCTGCATAATAGCTAGAATACTCATCTATTTCAAACACATTACAAGAGTACACTAATAAAATTTTAAATAAAGTTGAATTAGATGCAGAATATTTCCTTAACTGCAGTAATCTTGTCGATGATGTGGTAAATAATTGGATTTGTGGGAGGAGAGGAGGAATCTATTACATTCTTTTAGATTAATTTCAAAAGCAAGCCTTCAAGGATTGGAGATCTTTAGCATAAAAGCAATGCTGAAACTTTGACACCTGCTTTTTCTTCTGAATTCCTCTTAACCCTCATCCAATAGCATGAAAAAAGACGTTATTGTGGGGTAACTTTGTACCCATGTGGGATATACATGCACCCCAATCAATTTTCATTTCATATAAACAGCAGACATCAGTATGTGCCACAATACACATACGTACCCCATCCTGTGGAAAAAAAAAAATGCCAAAAAACCACAGAAACCTGCGATAAGAGTGTGTCTTGTTGGCATGATTCGGCTTGAGGTAACTTTGTACCCCATATAGGAAAACCCATTCGCGCCTGTTACCCCAGGTGGATTTTCATCCACAGAAAACCAACGGTTAATAGTGACTGTCCTTTAGAGATGGTGCCGGTAACAACGTTCTAAAAGGACAAAGTCACAGGACCACTAACTTCTAAGTTATTGCATGAGATGTACCCCTGGGGTTGGAACGTACCCCATGAAACTAGATTTTAAACTGCCCCACCCTGATCTTTGCAACCTAACGAGTATGTCACAGAGAACCTTCTACTGAACTTCTGTACTCATTTATATTCTGGCAGAGACTGACAACGTCGTCAGGATTCAGGACTCCTTAGTGCAAAGTACATTCATTACGAAATACTGACATCATTGTTACTTTAAAAATCCTGGGGCAACTATTCTCAAAAGTTGACCTTTGTTCCATGTGTAGACCCAGAAAGTAACTTCTGCAAAACAGCTAAGTGTGACAGGTAGTGGTGGGACCCCGGGCCCATTACCGGCTACCGGATTTACCGGTTCTGCGAAAACCGGATTCCCGGATTAAATCCGGTATGCCGGTACCGGATTTATTTCATTGATTTCAATGGGGCGCTGTGTCCCCATTGAAACCAATGAAATAAATTAATTCCCTCCCCCTCCCAGGCTGCGCGGGTGGAAGGGGGGACACCCCCCACCCACCCTGCCCAGCCTGGATTTTTGTTTTAAAAAAGACTAAAGAAAAGACCCAGAGGCGAGGCGAGGCGAGCCCACCCCCCAGCACCAGCGGCCGCGGCGTCCCCGCAGCCGCCGGTAAGTATGACCCGATCCCTGGGGGGGGGGTTTAACACCCCCCCCAGGGATCACCCCTACTAAAGGTCAGTGCGCTTACCTTTGGGAGCTCCGGCGGCGGCGGGCGGTCCGGCGGCCTCAGCGCCGGCTGTGGCTGCCGGCGTCAGGACGCTCTAGGCCTTCCGGGGAACTTCCGGGTTTCCCCGGAAGGCCTAGAGCGTCCTGACGCCGGCAGCCACAGCCGGCGCTGAGGCCGCCGGACCGCCCGCCGCCGCCGGAGCTCCCAAAGGTAAGCGCACTGAACGTTAGTAGGGGTGATCCCTGGGGGGGGGGGGGTGTTAAACACCCCCACCCCCCCAGGGATCGGGTCATACTTACCGGCGGCTGCGGGGACGCCGCGGCCGCTGGTGCTGGGGGGGGGGCTCGCCTCGCCTCGCCTCTGGGTCTTTTCTTTACTCTTTTTTTAAAAACAAAAATCCAGGCTGCGCAGGGTGGGTGGGGGGTGTCCCCCCTTCCACCCGCGCAGCCTGGACTTGGGGAGGTTTTTTTTAAAAAAAAACTTTTTTGCTGGGGCAGTTTTTTTACATTGCAGCCATTTTTAAATGGCTGCAATGCAAAAAAAATCCGGTACCCCGGAATCCGGTCCGGATTACCGGGTCGAATCCGATAATGCCGGTACGCCTGGTACCGGCATTATCGGATACCGGATTCTACCGGTTTCCCACCCCTAGTGACAGGTTTCATTTAGCAGCAACAGATGCTGCAAATTGTAGCCCAATCTTAAAATCCAAAGATTTCCAAGGTGTGTTTAAAAGAAAAGACAAAATTAATAAAACATCCTCCTCTGTGCACTCTCTGCGGTGGCTTCATGCCTGCCTTTGTCAGGTAATACTCAGGGTAACCCTACCTGTATTCTGAAATTGTGTCCTCTTGCCCCCTCACTCAATCTCTTCCCTGTAACTAGGTTAAGCACGTGCACCTGCAGCTTTTCAACCTCATGGATATATCCTTGTCTCTCCTGATGGTCACCTCTCCCTTGTCTCTCTTAGATTGTAAGCCCCTTGGAGTAGGGACCCATCTATAACTATTGATTGTACAGTGCCAGGTACACTACTGATGTCATATAATAAATAAATAATAAAGCATGCACAAGTATCAGAACCAGAGGGCTAATAGAGTAGAAAGTAAATTAAGAAATCAAAGTGCTATGAATCAATCCAAAATTTGGGACAGAAGTCAGTAAATGGAGAATCAAGATGTGAGTCTCTCTACCCAGGGAAAGAAGCTAAGCAGAAATACAAAACAAAAACACAATGAGTTAGCTGCATCCATTGGTGAAGTTATCTTGTCCTTTGGCAATGTTTCTGTAGCAGGGCTCATGTCCCTGGCCCCTGGGGGTTCCTTTATGTCCACTTAGTCACCCATTTGCCTGCCCAAGTCCTTCTCTACACTGCTGAACTGTCTGTAGCTCACCCTCCTGGCTTGACTGGACTCCGCTCTTGCCCTGGTGGCCCCACTCTCTGGCTTCTACTTCAGGTTCCTTGCTTAGCTGTTGAGCCACTTCCCTCCCCTTCCACCCCAGCTCATCCATCCTGGACCCATTCACTCTCTCTTCTGGGAGAGCTCTCCCAAGCTCCAGCCCCAGCCTTCCTCCAAGCAAGCCTTCTTAGCAGTGCTGCTTCAGCTGCGCACTGACAGGCTCAGTGCTTCCGGATATTTGCCCCAGCTTCAACCTCCTCCCTAGTAAGTCTCCCATATCTTTGCTGCCACTCCAGCACTCCCAGTACTCACTACTCCATCAGCACCTGCAGAATCCTGGCCCCACCTTCCACCTCACAGTCTACTACTCTCACCTGCAGCTGCATCCTGCATTGACCCAAGTCGCCTTCATCACCTGATGGCTTCTACTTTTAAGGGCCAGCACCTGTAAAATCCCTGGGCCATTTAAAGGGACAGGATGGCCCCAAGCCACACTACTAGTGTCCTATTCCTAAAGTTACATTTTCACACAACTAGGTATCCTACTTTCCATAGGGAAGGTGTGGCAACAGGCCTAGAAAACAACAATTGGAGGCAGCCAGTAAGAGGATTGCTATATTTAGAACTGGTCCACAGTAGATTGCAAAGCACTCTACAAGGTACTTTCAGGGACTTCATCTCCCTTTTCTCATTTGTTATTATAAACTTCTTGTTGATTAGATTGTTATAGCACTTATTACTGTGCTTGTCCCAGCACTTTAAAAATGCCCATCACTAGCATATTTGTGTAAAACGTTTTACCAAAAAATACTGGATTATATTCAGCCCCCATACAAATCTACTAGTGTTAGCAGAATTACACTTGGAGAAGATGTCTCGGAGTATTTGGCTACATACTGCTTTGGCTAACTTTAATAATGATATTGATAATCATCTAAGTACATAACTGGATTTTTAAGCTGTACATTAACACAAGCCACTATGCCAGTTGCGGGGGGTTCCACAGTGCTCAGACCCTGTACTAGTGATTACCAAGCTTTTTACTGTGTGACCCCATTCAGAGACTTAAATAATACTGTGATCCCAAACGCAAAGACATGCAAAGAACAGCAAATATTAGGTGAGTTTGTGATCCCATCTGCAGAAGGCATGACCCCATGCAGATCCCCAACTCATAATTTGGGAGCACCGTCCATGTGTCATATTTATTACTTTATATACATTTTTTATATACAGCCTTGATCACTAGCAGCGAGGCCAGCTCCTGGTGAGTGGTGGCTCAAATTTTGTTTTTGAAAACATTTCTAACCCTTAAAGTTATGAATATCCTTCTGAATATGCATCAAATGTCAAACTTCTGCCCCCATGACTGTAGAAAGCTCCTGTTCTTCTGTTGCTCAGTATGGCTTTCTTGAGGAATGGAGTGAAGGTGCTCTGATCTGTTTCATAACTGGACTGAAGTGAAATAAGAACCCCTACACGTCTACTCACAAAAAAATATAAGTCAAGGCTGGAGGTCTGGATTAACAGAACTCCGCCTATGTCCCCACCCACACTTTCCCTCCACACAGTGCCACAGCATAACAGATGTCTGGGAAATAAGTGAAATCCTCTCCTTCCCTCTCAGGAGCCAGGAAACTTGGTAAAGAAGAGGAGCAGCAAGTACACGTATCATTGCAGCAGGGGTTAGATCTTTTCCCCCCCACAGTGGCCTGGCTATTACAGCCAGAAATCTATAAGGGGAGCAATAATCAGACATCCTTTCTTATTAACTCCAATTCTCAGGATGCTTGTGATGTACACAGTTTGGGGTAAGGGGAATACGCACACCTGGCTTCATTCATGTCACAGCCCTTCTACGGACTCCAGCAGCAGCATCACAGTTTTGTCTCAGGTTTCCTACGTGGTGGTATTTTTCATGGATCTATGTCATGGTAATGTTGAAGTGATCTATGGTAGCAGTATCATGGAATACATCTGAGGTGCCTCTGCCATGAATCACCTCAGTGTTACCACTAGGTAGATATATAAATAAATATATATATATATATATATGCGCAAAGCTATGGTGTTACCATTGGGGCTCATAAACGGGAATCATGACATCTGAGAACACCCTTATTCTCCCTTTCAGCAGTCAGCATGTGGTATAAAAAGGTCATCATGTGCTTAGTAGGCAGAAGTTTCTATGAAAGACAGTACCCTTTCTTTCATAGGAGGGATGCCAGGGCAGCACACTGTAAAAATCCCAGCAAGAAGTGAATAACCTGTACTTCTACTGCCCTTAAACTTCGCATGAGTTACCTACCTCAAGAATGTCTGGGACTACTACTGGGATTTTTTTCCACTGCCAGACTGACACACCTTTTGTGCCTATTTTAAAAATGGGTTTATCATTCATTCATTTAAAAAGGCAGATCATATTTTCACACTAATACAAAATCAGGCACCAAAGCTTGTGTACTCTTTTTAAAAACAGATCACTGTCATATTTTTCTATTTATGGAATAAATCACTGGTACAATATCAAAGAGAATTAGAAATAAAACACCCATCAACTGTGTCAGAAGATAAGTATATTCTATTTTGTTTTTGTTGAGAACTCTCAAAAAAATTAACTCTGGGTGTTTTTAAATGAGATGTGTACATGCATGGCCACCCACCAACCATGCATCCAACTGCTTGCATGACTGTAGCGTGTGGGGAGGCGCGTTCTCGTGACCCATGCAGTGGCCACTCATGGCCATGCACGGAGCACTCCCGAAAAATGTGCCCCGTGCAGGCCAGGGTGGCCATCTCCGTGGATGGAGCAGCCATGCTAGGAGATGCTTGTTTGAAGCACTCCCCACGCACCGTTCCATGCAGGGGCGCCCTCAAGCCATGCCACTCAGCGGCCACGGACCCCATGGCACTTATTTTAAAACATCCGCTGGTAAACTGATCATATTGTACCTATCACCTTTAACCCTCCTTCATGTTGTCACTGTGGCTGGGAGGAAGGGGGAAAGAAGGATCACCTTCTTCTAGAATAGCCCATATACACTTATCTTGTAAAAGACAAGGGCCACAATTCTTCAGTAATCCCCCTGATAGGACTGCTTTAGAGTAAATGATTGCAGGACTTCAGTGAAGAAGTTGCAAACAGGAGGATTTCACCATCTCTTTGTTACAAGGTGACTAACAGCACCTAATTTTGTTGAAGTTATGAATTTAAGTCAGTGGTTTCCAAGCTTTTTGCCTGTGTGACCCAATTTTGAGATTTAAATATAATTCCTTGACTCCGGACAGTAACAAAGACAGCCAAAGTATATCAAATATCAGTTAATCAGCAGTCAATTGGAGCATGGTACAAAAAACCCACCACACTGATTATTACACAGATGTGTGACCACTCGAGGTCCAAACCTATAGCCTGGGAACTTCTGATGCTCTCTTGAGGTCCATACCCACAGTCAGGAAACCTCTGATGTTGGTGATCTTACAGTTTAGAAGTACAAAATGTTTCAATGCAAACCTGTCTCGCTTCAGGTTTGATTGTCAAGTGCAAGAGACCCACATTTTTGAGATACTTTACCACATTTCTCTGGTTTGATGTTAGGTTTCCCTTCCTCCCCCTCCAACCCCCCGAACATGTCACAGAAAGTAGGTTCACATTTCTCGCATTTCACAATGCATGTCAACTTGATGTACATCATATTGTACATCTCTTTCCCCAAACTACTAATCATTGCAAGCAACTCCCCCAAAACTAAATACATCAGAACCTAGCATCCTGCAGTCAAAATAAATTGCTAGATGCATCCTCAGAAGAGTTTGCGAAGACAACATTTACAAAACAGATCTACAACTAACCTTCAATCAAAAAGAAAAGGTGGGGGACCCCCAAAACACAACGCCTACCTTTCCAAAACATTGTCATGCAAAACCGTAGCCACTTCTAAAGACACTGACCTATTTACAGCAATGCGTTATTATTTGCCAGAATAAATTAATGTCTGCAATATCAAATGAAAATCCCCCTTTCGCGGGGAAGGGCATAATTTGATGCACATGGGAATTAAATAGTATTAAGTCATTAAAATGAAAGAAAAGGGGGGGGGGGGATATTCTCCTAGTGGACGGCTCCCTCATCAGCAAATACGGAGATTATAGGTAACAAGTGTTTGGAAATGCACAAGGCAGCGCTGCAAACGGGACTGTGGTGGCGAGGCTGGCTCAGCACTTCCATAGCCCGCTCGCTTTAGCACTTAAGCCGTGGGCGGCAGCAACTTTGTTTGGCTGCAAGGAGAGAAGGGGGGTGCTGCTGACATGTCCTCCTCTCAAGAGTCCGAGTCCAGCGCGACAGGGTGTATCAAGACCACCTGCCCTGCTGGCTCGCCCTAATGTTTCCCAAGCTGGGTTCCCCTTTCCCACCTCCCTGGCATTTAGCGCCTACGCCCGAGGGGCAGGCTGGGCAAATCACTGTGTGGCAGTGTGGTTCGCTTGCCCCCCCGCAGGGCACTCACCACAGCCCCCCACAAGTACACCCCCCGGGGGCGCTTCCCCGAGTCCGCCCCAGCGCACCGGACTGGCCTCTCGGCAGCGCCAAGTTTCGCTAACCAACAACCTGCCCCCGCCGCCGCCCCCGAAACTTCAGCCCCCGGCAGCCGCAGCACCTCTGCCAAGGCGGGGTGACATTGAGCGCACGCGGGGGGCTCTGCAGCCGCCGCCGCCACGGGGTCGCCTCCTTACCTCGCCCAGCAGGCGCGTGGCACAGGCTCCTCCAGCTTGGGAGACAGCGCCGGGGCTGGGAGGCGAGCGGGGCTCCCGCAACCCGTGCGCAGACGCTCTCCGCAGCTCCACCACCGCTAGAGCAGCAGCCGGTCCCAACTCCTCCACCAGCCCAGCCAGCTACAGGCTGCCGAGCGCATGCGCCCAGCCTGGCCCCGAGCGACCCCCAGCCCAGGTGGGAGCGCGCGGCAAACGGGAGCCTCCTTCTCTGTCCATGGACCGCGCACCGCGTTACTCCGTGTTAACGCTCTGCGGGAGAGGGGTCAGCGTTGTTATTCCAATGTACGTGGGGCTAAGAGATAGTGACGTGCCCAAGACCATCCAGTAGCCAAGGTAAGACACCGTCCTACAACGTATCCATGGAGCCACACCTCTTAGAACAGCGCTGGCCTCTCAATCACTGGTTCTCAAACTTTTTAAACCGGGCCCTTTAGAGTTGCTACCTGTAAGAAGGCTGAAATATAGACAAGACAGCCCTGAAGAGGGCAAGACGAGGGGCTTATAGGACTAATTTGCCTCTCCAAATTAATGAGAAATAGAGGCTGTCTATATGGCTAGTGCCATTTATCCTACTGAGGCCCTTTCCTAAACACACATATGTAAACTTTGCTCCATCCCTCCATCCTTTTCCCATCTCCCTCTTCCAAAGCTCCTGTTGCTTCCCCTCACTAGCCTTCATTTTGGAAATTCCCCCTGAGAGTGGAGCTACATGTTTGCCACTAGTGCTCCTTCCTGTATGCCCTCTCCCCTGAATACCTTCCACCCACATAAGAGAATCACTGCTCTAAGCACAAGTACAATCCTTGTTAGAATGGTCCTTTGAGTCTTGGCCACAGCAGAAGCTGGTGCCTTTTAATAAACTTGACCCTTTGAGTGGATATCACCATTTAACAAGGGGGAACATTCCGTTCACTCCAACAGGACTTACACCCACATGAACATAACATAAAAAGTGCCATACTTCGTCATGGTCTATCAAGCCCAGCATCCTGTCTCTGACAGTGGCCAGCTACAGGACCTTGAGAGAAGTCAAATACAGGTCATGGAAAGGTGACCCATCTCCAGCTAACCGCTCCCAACTACTAGTAGCCAGGGGTTTATTATCTAGTTATGGGGCTGGCTTTCACTGCTTCCTCTGGTAGCAAGTTCTACAACTGTATTGTCCACTAAGTGAAGCTTGTTTTAAATCTCCTGCCATTTAACTTCAGAGTGTGTCCCATTTTTATCTTATTGTGAGAGAGCAAATAACAATTCCCTATTTACTTTTTCCATACTGCGCATGATTTTGTAAACTTCTATCATATTCCCTCCCCCCCTCACACACACACCTTTAATTGCCTCTTCTTCAAGCTGAACAGCCCTAACTTGTTGAGCCTCTCCTCATTCGGAGAGGCTCATCCATCCCTTGGTCAGCTTGTTGCCCTTCTCTGAACTTTTTCCAATTCTATATCATTCAAGAGATAGGTCAACCAGAACTGCACACAATATGCAGGTGGGGTTGTACCAAAGTGTTAGTACTGCACTAATTATCTCAACCTAACAAATAATACTGTCCTATAATGTGTATTTGATGTTTGTTCACAAAAGCAGTATATGTATTCATGCCTCCCTGACCTACTAAACGTATACACATATGCAGGGACCCGGGTTGACTGCGTTGCTGCAATTTGCAGTGATTTTTGCAGAATCAGTCAATCTTTGTGGTGTCATGCTGAAATTGCAGTGACATTGCAGTGAGGGTTGTCTGCAGGATCTTTAAATCCTGGCTCAGGCATAAACTTGTCGCCTGACCCCCAAACTAAAACTGCTGCTGTAGCTGCCGTCTGTCTGGGACGTGTGACCACGACCCAAGGGTAAATAGGGCCCTGAGAGATGAACTGTGAGTGGGTGGGGTCTAAAGGCCCTACGTTTGGGTGAGGGAGGGCTGGGGTTTTAATATGAGGTCGGAATTCTGGGGTGCTGAAATTCCAGAGGATTTGAGATGTGTTTGATTAGCAAAGTTGTGATTCTATGTCAAACCTGTTGCAAATTTGCTTCCCAGCATGCAGTTATGCAAATCAAGTTAATTATGCAGATATTAATGCTTGCAGTGAATTTGCAGAATTTGGCTTCACTGGTTGCAGAATTTAAGATTTTTTTGTGCAGTGAGCTCGGGTCCCTGCACATATGCTATTGTAGGTCTGTGCGAGCTTGTACCATGTGATTGCACATGTGTGGTTTCACAAATGTGTAGCTGCAGGACAGGTAAATAAATGAGTCTTATTCCAGAGACACAACTATGTTTGTTTGTTTGTTTATTTATTTATTATAAAATGTATAGGCAGCCCCCTCCTGCTAAAAGCATCTCGGGGCAGCTAACAACATACTAAAACAAATTTTAAAACAACAATAATACAATTAAAAACCCCACAATAAAACAAATTACCCCCTACCCCACCCTAACCCAACCCACCCAGCCCATCTCTCTCGGGAAAGGCATGGCGGAACATCTGCGGAAAGAGGGGAGGTCGGTGGTCAGGCCGACCTCCGACAGGAGGGAGTTCCACAGCCGTGGCGCAGCCACAGAGAACGCCCTCCACAAGGTTGACACCCGGGAAACCTGGGGGAACTTGAGGAGGGCGCCCCTGGCCGACCGCAGGGTCCAATCCAGGATCTGGCGGGTGAGGCAGTCCTGCAGGTAGGCTGGACCCAGGCCATTTAGGGCTTTAAAGGTCAACACCAACACCTTGAATTGGGCCCAGAAGACTATTGGCAGCCAGTGCAGAGAGCGAAGTACCGGTGTAATGTGCTCATGTCGGCCCGTCCCCGGTAGGAGATGAGCCACTGCGTTCTGCACCAGCTGCAGTGTCCGAACCAGCACCAAGGGTAGCCCCACGTAGAGTGCGTTACAGTAGTCCAGTCTCGAGGTAATAAAAGCATGGACGATCGTGGCCAGATCTGAGTCTGAGACATACGGCCGAAGTCGACGTACCAGATGTAATTGGCAAAATGCCCCCTTCGCCACAGCTGCCACCTGAACATCCAGGCAGAGCTGCGGGTCCAGGAGCACCCCCAGACTCCAAACCTGAGATACCAGGGGAGGACAGACCCCATCAATGATGGGGGCCACCACACTCCCGGCCTTCCCCACAACCATCACCTCCATCTTGTCGGGATTTAACCTCAGGCGGCTTGCCCTTATCCAATCCCCCACAGCCGTCGAACACTGAGACTGCCAGGCCTGAGTTGGATGAAAAAGAGAGAGATATCTGGGTGTCATCAGCATATTGATGACACCGTACGCCGAACTCCCTAACAACCTCCCCCAAAGGCTGCATATACACATTGAACAAGAGAGGGGACAGGATAGAACCCTGCGGGACTCCACACGTTAGGCCTCGGGGAGAAGATGAAAAATCACCCAGGACCACACGTTGGGTTCTCCCAGTCAGGAAAAAGTGGATCCATTCAAGAACAGTCCCACCAATCCCTGCCCAGTCCCGCAGCCAGGTCACCAGCAACTCCTGATCAACAGTATCAAATGCAGCTGAGAGATCTAACAGGATCAACAGGGTCGAACAACCCCGGTCCAACTCATGGGAGAGGTCATGCCTGGAAAGCCAGACTGCGAGAGATCGAGAAATTAATTTGGTCCAGATGCTCCTGCAGCTGCTGGGCCACCACCCGTTCAATAACCTTCCCTAAAAAGGGAAGGTTAGAGACCGGCCGATAGCTGGCCAGGACGTCAACGTCCAATGATGGCTTCTTGGGCAAGGGCGGCACTACAGCCTCCTTGAGACAGTCTGACACCCTGCCTTCCCCAAGGGAGGCGTTGACAATCCCCACCAGCAACAGGCTTAATGTCTCCCGGCTGGCCTTGACCAGATAGGACAAGCATGGATCTAGTTCACAATAAGTGGCTCAAACAGTCCCAAGAGCATCTCCCGCATCTGAGGGTGACACATCCTGAAATTCATCCCACAAAACAAGACAAGACGAGGCTTCTACTGCCTCTGGCTCACCTACTGCTAAAAATGTTGCTTCAAAACTGTGCTGGATATGAGCAATTTTATCCACAAAAAAGTCCACAAACAAATCACAGCAGACATTTGATGATTCTAAGTCCAGGTGGAGGGAGGCCGGACTGACCAGCCCCCTCACCACCCAGAAAAGCTCCGCCGGGCGGGACTTAGCGGATGCAATGAGGGCAGCAAAGAAAACTTTCGTTGCTGCCTGCACCACCACAGCATAGGTACGCAACCAGACTGTATGCCGCAATCAGTCAACTTCAGCATGTGAGTGACACCACCGGCGCTCTAACCGCCGCCCTTCCCGCTTCATCCGCCGCCGTAGCTCCTCTGTATACCATGGGGACCTGCATTGTTGTTGGTTCGGGAGCGGACGCCTGGAAGCCACCCAGTCGATGGCCTCCACCGACATGGAATTCCATATGGTCATGAGGTCATCGAGTGAGCAGCCATCAAGAACAGAGGAAACATCCCATAGAGTGGTCTGGAACCTTCCAGGTTCCATAAGCCATCGGGGGTGAACCATCCTAACTGGTTCTGCACCGTCTCGGAGGCCAACATGCGCCAGGATACTGGCCCGGAGGAGATAATGATCCGTCCCTGACAAGGACACTGATGACAACTCCCCCACTAATGGATCCCCTGTTAAACTGACGATGTTTATTATAACTTTCACAACACACATACACAGGAGAATTCCTGTGGACTCTTATTATTACCTTCAATGCAGTACATCTAAAGAACACTTAAATGTGCTTTAAGAAAGCAAACCCTGGTGTGGCCTGGTCCATGAACGTTCAGGTCCAGAAAGAGAGAGAAGTTTTTTGGTAGGTGTGCAGTCTAAGAGACTGGAGGCTTCTGAGGCCCTTACCATAAAGCAGTCCCCAGAATGAAGTATTGCAAAACTGCTGCAACACAGTCAAGCTCTGCCACAAAGCAGAACTACTGAAAACAACAACAGTTCCAGACATAACACCATTCTCCCCCCCGACAGTATAATGTTTCCACTATTGTGGCTGTCATCGATTTCACCTAGGACTTGCTGTGACACCGGCCAGGGGAGAAGACTTCTGACAAGACGGTCCTATCTGTTGATCAGATGTGCCAACTGTTGTTTTCTTCTTGCAATGATGCTTGGAATTTTGGTGGGTAGGATGTAGCGTCGATTCTCCAGGTAAGTTTAGGTTAGGTGCTTGTGGCAGTGTTTCATGGTACTCCTTGGATGATGCAGCATATAGACCAACTGCATATAGACCAACTGCATGGCCACCAGACATATGACCTGGCCAGTGCTTTCATCGTCACAATTCCTGGGTGTGCCACATGTGTGTTGCAAGGATGATTTGGCAACCAGCTTTAGGAATAATTACATGTTTTCCCCACAGTAAACAACCCTTATAAGACAGACAACTCATGTTGACGTGATGAAAATGGTCTGATTTCTTTATCCAGTCTCTCTGAAGGCCACCCCCTCCACACCCAGTTAACAACGTGTGCTGGCATTGTGTCTTTGACAGTCCTCTGTGCTATTTGGTCAGCTTGGAGATGTGGTTCTGGCATCAATTTCAACATTAAGACCTCAGCTGGTGGGGGGAATCACACAATCCAGTGTTTGTAATGGTAGCTGGCTTAGTGAATCAGCATTACCAATGGATCTTCCAGGTTTGTAGACGAAAATGTAGTCATGTGCACTAAGCCTGATGCTATGTAGCAATGTTGGAATGATGCCAAAGCCACCTCACAATGGTGGGGCCTTCAAATTTTAGCAGATTAGTTTACAGTTTTCAGAGTCTGATCCCACCTGAGTCCAAATGAGTTCAAGTATCTTTTAGGTCTACACACCTCCTTTAATCCTTCAGATAAAATATTTTCTTTATGGGGCTTCCTTCAGCCCTTCCTGGGCATCTGCCCTGGTCAGTTACAGCACTGGGGAGGTCTGCTCCTTTCAGCTTCCAACTTCTAGCTGACTTTCTAACTGACAGCTTAGCTGGGTAGGCTTGACGTTCTCAGCTGAGCTCTATATGGTTTTTCGGGCTTCTTTTTAAAGGACCTGTCTTTTAGGTAATGTCTCCACTGCGCCCTGCCACAGTGGCCCATCTTTTTACAAACATGGTATAGTGCATCTCTAAATCTGCAGTCACTCCACTTATGTTGCCCCCCATATCCAACACAGGCGTGCGGGTAGTTGGTCTTGAGTGATGGGATTGATAGGGCTGCAATCTGCTGAACCTCCCCTTGGTGCTCTGACTTTTGATCAGGGGTAACAGAATAAAATTCAGTGGAGTGTGTTTAGCGAATCTCCCTCATGTTACGAGACGCAGCTTCAGCAACTAAGACCTTTTCTTGAGCCAAGGCAAAGGTCATGTTAGGCTGACAGAGGAGTTGGCGTTGGATTGCCTCATCCTGAACCCCACAGACAATATGATCTCTCAGTAGGCCATCCAGAAAGTCCTCAAATTCACAAAACTCAGTAAGTCTTCAGAGAGCAGCTGTGTCATAATCTGTGATACCTTCATTCTCTTGTTTGTTCCTCTTTAAAAAATGGAATCTTTGGAGAGTAACTGATGGGCTTGGGCAAAAGTGAGCATTCAGCAGGGCAATAAGTTCATCATAGTTCTTAGTGCTTAGCAATGCAGGTGCAGTGAGGGAACGAACAATCATAAAGATTTTGGCTCCACAGACTGTTGAGAGGACTGCCTGCTGCTGTTCTGGACTCATTTGCTCCCACATAGTAGGATAGCCTTTCAGCATAAGAGTCACATGAAACAGGCTGGCTAACATCAAATTCGTCTGTGTAGCCCAAGGCAGCCATATTCAGCCACAGGCAGTTCCACAGAACTTCTAGAACCCCTGTATGTAGTCTGGCCTCAGTCTGCTGTTTTCTCCCTATCCTGTTAACACCAGGATCCCATCCTCGTCGACTGAGTGCAGGATAGGTAAATAAGGCTTATTCCGGAGATGCCACTATGTTGAACTGACGACGTTTATTATAACTGTTTCACAACACACACGGAGAGAAAAATTACTGTGGGCTCTTATTATTTCCTTCAGTGCAGTATATCTTAAGAACACTTAACTGTGCTTCAAAAAAGAAAACCTTGGTGTGGACTGGTCCATGAGGTTTCAGGTCCAGAAGGAGAGAGAGAGCCTGTTCAGCATGTGTGCAGTCAGAGTCTGGAGGCTTCTTAGGCCCTTACCGTAAAGCAGTCCCCAGAGTTGCAAAAGTGTTTCAAAACTGCTGCAACACAGTCAGGCTCTGCCACAAAGCAGAACTGCTGAAAACAACAACACTTCCAAACATAACAGTATCCGTGTGTGTGCTCTTTCAGATGGCCGCTTGAGGCATGATCCTGTACCTGTTGAAGTCAGTAGCAAAACCTCGCTTCCCTTCATTGGCCATTACCAGTGGCCCATTACCAGTGAGTGTGGCATGAGTCATAATTTTCTGTAAATGTACATTCTTTTTACCGCAAAGTTTTCAGCTTTCGAAGAGAACAATTCTGGGGTGAACTGATGTAGTGCAGTTTTCCTGAGTTTGCTGATTCACAACTCCAGACTCGTCGTGCGGCTGCAGTGCTCGTAGATTTCCTAGGCATCCAGAAGATTAACCGAAAACTGGTCAGTTTTCCTTGTGTTATTCAGAGCCCAGTGTGGCTGAAATGCCAACTCCGGTCTGCACCAGAGGCAGGTGCTGCAGTTCCTTATGGAGTAGGGGGGGCGGAAGTGGGCTGGATTCAGAATCTGAGCAGAATTAAGCCATGTGGGGTTAGGCAGAGCCCTTGTGGTGCTCATGTTCCTATTACCACATAGGGTGTTTTCACACAGACAGCACCCTTGCCTCTCCCTCCGCTCTGCCTCACCTCCAGGCGTTTAAAGGTGACCCACCAGATGGGTAGGTGGAGCAGAGACGGGCCAGGGTGTCCCTGCTGAGGCAGCCCTATCAGTGGTGCTCCAGAACATCCAGGAGCACCACTAGCAGAGCAGGCATCCCAAACCTGGAGCACCAGCCAGAGGCAGGGCTGCTGTCCATTTACTCAGCCGACAGCCACTGCAGCTCCGCTCTGCCAGGGGTTGCTCTGGGAAATACCATAGCATTGCAAATGCTCTAGTCCACAACTCTGTGGTTCAGGGGAGCGGCACCATACGCGTGGACCACAGGTTGCAGCAGTTGCCGGGTCATTTCAACCCAGCCAGGTCTGCAAGCAGGTAGACACAGAGGTGCACCCACGAACCTGCTCCAGAGTAGAGCACCCCCATGTTCGTGTGAAAACACCCATAATGATGTGGCTTTGCCTCCCACGTCTTATTTCTCCCACCTCTGACTTGCTCCCTGAGAGAGGGGTAAGGGACAGGTGGGTTTTGGAGGAGAGCCTGCTCTTCGGCCACCATTTTCTCTTCTGAGAGTTTGAGGGAGTGTTTACAGCCTATCCAGCAGCAGAGGCGGGCTGTTTGAACAGCATTCCTCTCCCTGTGCACAGCTGCAGAGCCAGGAAGCCAGCAAAAACAACAACCAGGCAGTGAGTATTCAGCCAGTGCAGGATACACCCATTCACCTCTACCTCCAGTTGTTTTTCACCTTCAAGGAGTTCAGGGCAGTCAACTCTGTTCTTGGGAGTTACCAAATGTTCCCTGACACTGCTACATAAGCCCTGCTCTGGGTTCTTGTTCTCAATCCCTCACATTCAGTTTCTCGAATACTCATTCCCATTGGCTTCTCCTTCTCCCTTTCCCCTCCCCAAGCTACCCCTGCTCATGCACAATCACGAGTGCCTCAGACTTGATCTGCATGCTTGTTTCTCTTGCCTTGACACCCTTTATCCTCCAATCCTAGAACTCAGTCAGGCTCCTGGTTTTGCTGCCTGGGGCAGCAACAGGTGCAGACTCTCTCCTTGCAGTTTACGTTTTCTGTCCATCCAGGAATCGAGAATCAACACACCTATTAGAGCCAAGCTTGAAAAGCTCCCCTTTTCCACCACTGAGGTGGGTGGGTGGGTGGGTAGGAGAGAGCTGTTGTGATCTTTCCTGAGGTTGTGCTTGTAAACAAAAGTTTGACAGGGAACTAAACAAGGCAAGGGCCTTAAGATTCCTTTTGTGTGCCATAGAATTTGTATCTTATCTACATGGAACCTCATGCACATGTTATCAGCATGGGTCTCTTTTGCACTGGGTGCTGAGCCACTGACTTTAACTGATGAGGGAGAGCAGTCTGGACTAGCTGCCTACCCACCCTGCGGCAGTCCCAGGCTAACATCTGGTGGCACGTAAACAGATGTGCTAGTGAGTCCCACGCCATAGCAGACCAAAGAAAGCCACCATCACATCTATTTTTATACTCTTCTGTTGCTGCTGCTCCTTGGTGGCTGCACCACATGGATTTGTGGTTGCATTCAGACCCTTCTAACCCGACTAATGTGCATAGGGCAGAAAGTTGGTGTGGATACACAAACTGTGGGAATGAGTGGAAAGTTCAGTACACCAGTGCAGGTTGCAAGCCAGTTTATCATTTGCTCTGTGATTGGTATAAATCTATTTTGTCTCCAGGTATCCTCTGACTTACCACTTTCGTCCCTCATTCACCTGGTGGGGCCACCCCACACAAGAAAATGCTCCCCTAGGAGCCCCTCCATCTGAGACACCTTGGGTGTTTTTAAATGAGCAAGGTGATAGGGGTGGTCAATGGCCGCTGTGTGGCACTGCCACGGAGCACCCACTCAGATTGAGCATGTGGGTAGGGATTCAAACAGGCGGCTCTCAGCATAGCTACCCCGGCCACAGAGGCAAGCCACGGACCATGGGGGAGGGGGAAGCACGCCGGGCTGGCCTTTGCAATTGACATGTCCCCAGTGTGAGTGCTGAGGAACCTGAGTTCTTGTGACTTGCAAAGGCCATGTCCCCCACCCACAGTGCCTGTGAGCAGTAGACTAGTCTGCTGGCATGGCTGGCCGCCCCAGTTCATACGGGCAGGGACTCTGTGACCGTCCATTGCCACAGAGCTGTTTGGCTTGCCCCACATGGAGCACTCTGGATTTCCCGGCAGTGCATGCATGGCCATGATTGGGTGCTCTGTGGCTCATGGGACCGCTCCACCTTCAAATGGACTATGCGCTATTGGTTCCACAGTCCTTTGGTGAAAGATCCAAAAGCTAGAGGGGTCGCCAGGGCTAGGCAAATGCACACGCATGCTGACTGATCCAGACTGTATTAGACTCCCCTAGCTTGGAGCTTTCATGTTTCAGGGGAGTCAGTGTAATGGTTAATCTGGCCCTGCTAGCAGGCCATTTTCACTTCAGTAGACTCCTCCAGCACAAATGTGATCACAAGCACAGTCTAGTAACATTTTCAAGCAGAGCTAGCAGGAATGGATACATTAATAGGCACAGCCTTTCACTGTCTTAACTCTAGAGTCGTGGGAAATTTATTCATATCAGGCTCAGTTAAACATACAGGTCAAAAGCAGGAGGCTCTCAAAGTGTGGCAACTTTAATAAGCATATAAGTTATAAGTGACATTTACAGAGTCTTAATCTTCCATTGCAAAAAGCAAGATACTACCCTAAGACTAATCCAGAAAGAATGAGTGGTGCGTCTGCCTAGCTACCCAAAAACATCCATGGTAATGGCAAACAGTTTTAAATGGTACAGTAAAGTGGCCCACATCCAAGACAAATGAAGGAGCAGATGCTTCAAAGATTACTCAAATAGGGGAGAAAAAAATGGTTGTAGGAAATAATATTTTCAACTCTATTTTTTTCTCCTTGGCAAAGTCAGAGGTTACAGACCACAGTGACTAACATCAACATTTTCTGTTGCATCTGGGAACGCCAATGCCAAAAACACCAGAACAGTGTCTCAAAACTGTGTCTCAGTGAGAGAATTTTGAAGAAGGCATGCAAAAACACTCTGTTTTTCCCTTCCCTTTCCAGTATGTTAATTAAGTGTTCAGGATATCACTAGTTGCCTGCTTTTGGAAAGCCATCTGTGTATTGTGCAAAATTACAGGAGTTTAGTCCAGTGCTGGAGGGAGGAGCTTTCACAAAATTAGATAATGGATCTCAGAAAACAGTAATTTTACAAGAGTGTACATTGTAGGAAAGTCATAGTTACATAAGATATAAAGGGGAGCATTATTAGAGTCTGAATACAAATTAAACTTGGCAGACAAATATGACTTCTGGAGGCTGTGATTTTAAATTATAGGGGATGCACTACAGTGCTTAAGTCCTTCTTTTGTTGCTACTCGACAGCAGAAAAGAAAAACAATTTTACACTGACTGGATCATAACACCTTCATTGTATTTCATTGGTTCTTGGAAAATTGTAATTCTATTTAGTGGTATGAAGGATTGCATCGTGTGTTGTTTACAGCTTGTATTATAGTTCTCTTGCTCACAGTTTATGGTAGAATATTTTCAAGGTTTGGATTAGTCTTTTTAAATATGGACTCTCATTTATTGCCATCCAGGGCTTTGGAAGCCACAAACTCTAATGCTGCAAACCTGCGAACACTTCTGCACATGCAAAACTTTACTGCTGCGAGTGTCATTACCTGCAGAGCAGTCCTACAAGGGGTCATTTCCTGATTGCGTCAGCAGGAGGCAGAGATGAAATCTGAAACTGGATCCAGATCCCAGGGGACAACCCCTCCCCAGAAACTCCAGTTTCTCTGCCTCCATCACAGTAGGATCGCCTGAGATCGCTCAGCTGCCTCTCAGCATGGCAAGCTTAAACATTTTTGAGAAAAGTAATGTAAGTCTTATCTAAGACATTTAGCTCCCTGGTAAGGCATGGCTGTTTTGGGGGAGATTTCAGTCCCTGTGCCTCTGGGCACATTGGCTGCTTGGCGCCACAGCTTAGACAAGACTGGAGCAGCTGGGCTGGAAGCTACTGGGTGCTCCGCTGGTGCTTCACGTATGAAAGGAGTTTTCCCCTTCCTGTCTTTGGAGACTCCTGCCTTGGGCTGATGCGTGCACCTTTCTGGGGCTGCGCATAAGGCCACCCCCACCCCACTCTGCCAATACTAGCCAGCTTAGGCAAGACCAAACAGCTGGGCCGGATGCTGCCAGACACTCGGTTGGCACTTTTTCAAGCTGAAGGAAGTTTCCCTCACCCCTCTTCAGGGGTTTTGCCTTGGGCTGCTGCGTGCCACTTCCTAGTAACTGGGGCCGAGCATGAGGCCACCCCCACCCCATTTTCCCAATTTTCTCCAGGGATCTTTGATTTAATCAGGCTGGAGCCAAGCCCTGAACGAGGTGCTCCTCCTTCGGCCTTTTAGTCCCCATCCCTCCCAGTTTAGGCGCAGGGTGGGAAGTACGGCCACCAGATCGTTTCCTTAATCTCTGGCTACAAAGTATGCCGCCGCCCGTTTAGGGACAGATGGCCTCTTTGGCCATTTTAGGTCCCCTCTCTGGGACCTGAAGCTCTAGCGAGCAGGCGGGGGGGGGGGCGGGGGGGGGCGGGGGGNTTTCAACTCTGAAGATGCGAGCAGCCGGGGGGGGGGGGGGGGGGGCGGGGAGATCGGCCGCTAGAGCAGCCATATCAGTGGGGTCCCCATGAGTTCTTTGTGAGCCTCTCCCTTCTAGAAGCGAGCAGTGCCCCAATTTGGATGCTGCCAGAGTGACCTCTCAGCGGGGGCTCTGCACGGTCACCTTAGTGAACCCCTGCCTCCTGAGAGACCACATTGGAGCCCTGTTTCCTCAGCCATCACGGTCTCTCTTCCTGCCCCCAGTACCTCAGGCCTGGTATTAAGGAGTGGAGCCGAGCCACCTGAAAGCAGGCCACGGGAGCCTCTCTCCACCCGGTTCCCCACCCCCCTCAGGTTTGAATAGGGCCGGGACCGCGGTGGCAAGCAGTGGATGGCGGGGCGAGGAGTGGAGCTGAGCCGGGAGTGGAGCCGTAGGCGGTAGACCTGACGCCAGGTGACCCTATACCCCCCCCTCTCCACGGCAACGCAGGGACATTTCAGGCAATGTGAAGGCAGGTGAAGACCCAGGCACAAGAGGCCAGCCATTCCTCAGCGGCTCAGCGCCACCAACAGCCTGCCCCTAGGGTTGGGGAGCCCGCGCAGTGGCAGGTGGAGGCAGTCATGGCCTCCTTGCAACAGCTCATGGGGGGGTTCGAGGAGCTCATCAGGGGTTGGACTGACCACCCCCACTCTCCTAGTGTGGGGCCGCAGGCAAGGCGCCCCCCACAGCAGCGCGCTTTGGCTGGGTCTTCAGATTGTGACCTGCAGCAAGGGGATCAGACCCATCAAGGGGAGGAGCCAGCAGAGCCGCAGCCCGCTGGTGAGGGAGGGCAATGCCAACTCCCCCTCCACCATGCCACTCCACCTAGGAGAACAGGGAGAAATGCTGGCCCCCCGACTAGATACCGGGATAGTGAGGGGCAGCCGCCCAGGGCTGGGAGGTCCCCCCAGCCCAGGCGGGACCCCCTTCCGCCCCCCAGGGCAAGGAGGCAGCGAGACTCTACACCACCATGACAGCATAGCCTACCAGGCACCCCTCTGCCTCGGCGAGGGAGTGGGGGGGGTGGCACGATTTTTCTCCAGACAGCGGGGAAGACATCCCCTGCAGGCAGCGACCGAGAGGTGACCCATCAGTGGCGATTTTGTAGAGGCTTCAGGATCTTGCTGACTGGATGGATTCGATGGAGTCCGCTGTGCGGATGCTGGTAGCCAGCCACGTGCCGCAACTAGCGCACGAATCAGCAGGGCAGGATCAGGAGACGGGAACACCAGCAATGCCCCCCCCTCCCAAGCCTGAGTCAGCAGCAGGCCGCCCCTTTGTGTTTTCAAGGTAGGGATATGCTCGAGAACCCATTGTGGGAGGGGGATCCCTGCTGTAGCGGCTGCTGTGTGGGCTGCCGCCCTGGGCTTTCACACAAGCCCCGCCACAGCAGAGGTTGGGGTGGGTCGGTTCATGGATGCCTTTGCCTGCCCAATTGGACACGAGCGTGGGTGCGGGCTCTAACATCGAGCCCCACTGCCAGGGCATGCTGCCCTGTGGACGGGTGGGGCACCAAGTCGGGCAAGTTTGGACACGCAGGGGATGGTGCCTCCATGCGTGCGCATTGGTGAGACACCCTGGTCAGGAGCTGGCTCCCCTGGCGGGTGGTTATGCTAAGGTTAACGCCCCCATTGGTGCTCATCTCTTGTAGGCCACTAGGGATAAAATTTGGAAAGGGGACTACATTGATGTGATCGCCCTTCTTTACAGTGACCCCATCCCAGATCCCATTTCCAAAGAAGATGGGAAGGCCAAGGAAAAGTTTGAAAGGCCTAAAGTTGACCGGAATTGGTCCAACTGGTTGGCTGCTTTTTCTGTCCTGATGGGCGTAATGCTTCAAGTGACCCCGGGACACGCATTAGAGCTGATCAAATACCAAGATATCATCCACCGGGCCTATGACACAGGCAACCCAGGGGCTTGGTTGTGTTACGACCAGGGCTTCAGGAAACGAGCCGCCATAACTCCGGGTCTTCGGTGGGACAGATACACTCAAGACCTGTGGTTAGAGTGTATGAGCAATGTGAATAACACCCCACAGACGGATACCGGTCACGCCTTGGTGAAAGGGGGCGTGGCACTGGTCAGTGACCCCTTTTGGGCAGAAGGGCACCGTACTGGGTCCAGAGGGCCCACGTGCTGGGACTATAATGGGTCGGGGAGTTACGCCCGCTACCCCTGCCGTTTTAGGCTCGCGTGTTCACACTGCGCTGGCAACCACGCGGCTTGCCATCGCAACAGGGTTAGGTCCCAAGGGAAAAACAGGCCCTCACCCAAAGATGCGGCAGGTGGCACAGGGGCGAACAGCGGCAAGGGCTCCAACCCCGGTCCGTCATAGAGCGCTGCGCAGGGCCTTAAGCGAGTGTCTGATGCGGGAGGAGGTTCGCTATGTTGTTGAAGGTTTTAGAGTAGGTTTTAGAATTCCAGCGGGCGTGTTTAGGACTCGGGTGTGGGTGGAGAACCTAAAATCAATCAAAGGCCAGGAGCATCTGGTGCACGCCAAGCTCCAGAAGGAAATTGCAGAAGGAAGGGTGGCGGGCCCATTCAGTTTGCTGCCCATGCCCTCGCTCCATTTGTCCCCAATTGGAATAGTTCCCAAGAAAGCACAGGAGAGTTCCGCCTCATTCACCATCTCTCCTACCCAAAGGGGGAGTCGGTCAGTGATGCGATCCCAGCAGAGTTGTGTTCTGTCCACTATGCATCCTTTGATGCGACGATAGAAATGGCCAGGGAGTGCGGCCCAGGGGCACTCTTGGCAAAATGCGACATCACGTCTGCTTTTCGCCTCCTTCCGGTCCACCCAGATGACTTTGAGCTTCTCGGTTTCCAATTTCAAGGAAACGTTTATTTTGCTAAGGCCATGCCGATGGGTTGTTGGATCTCCTGTTTGGCTTTTGAGAGATTTAGCTTGTTACTCGACTGGCTGGTCTGTTATCAGGCGCACCTGCGGCACGTCATCCATTACATTGATGACTTCCTGTTCCTGGGCTTTGCGGGCTCCGACGAATGCGCTCGGCTGCTACACACCTTTCAGGCTATCACCGAGGAGTTGGGCGTTCCCCTGGCCCCTGAGAAGACCACGGGGCCCACCACGGTGCTTACCTTCCTCGGCATTGAAATCGACATGGTCAAGGAAGAGTCCCGCTTGCCTCAGGAGAAGTTGCTGGCCATACAAGGGGCGACTGGCGAGTGCATCGCACATAGCAAGGTCACGGTGCGGGAGCTGCAGGACTTGCTGGGTAGGTTAAATTTTGCCTGTCGAGTAGTGGCACCGGGCTGGGCATTCTTGTCCCGGCTCTACACCAAGGCCCCTGGGAACCTGCCGCCCCACCATCACATCTGCGTAACGGCGGACGTGAGGGAGGACCTTGCTATTTGGAGGTGTTTCCTGTCCTCTTTTAACGAAGTCAGCCTCTGGAGACATAGGCTGCTGTTGGAAGCCAAGCTCCAGGTCCAGAGCGATGCAGCTGGGTCTTTGGGCTTCGACTTATATTTTTGGGGCATGTGGTGTGCGGCGCAGTGGCCCTATGCATGTTTAGAATTGAGCATAACACGCAATCTCACTTTCCTGGAACTGTACCCCATTGTTCTAGCAGTATTTATTTATTTATTTGACACATTTTTACCCCACTTTTTGCCACCACAGGCAGCCCAAAGCGGCTCACAACATATAAACAAAAATAAACATATATCAATATAATATAAAACCATATTAAAATATCCTTAAACACACAAAATCAGAGCTGAGGGAAAACCCCCACTTCACCCCCCCCCCACCCTTACCCTTCTCCCTTGCCAAATGCCTGACAGAACAGCCAGGTCTTGCAGCTCCTACGGAACAGCGGGAGGTCAGGGGCCAGACGCGCCCCCACCAGGAGGGAATTCCAGAGGTGCGGCATGGCCACCAAGAATGCCCTATCCTGCGTGGCCCCCCGAGAAACCTGGGGGACCTCCAACAAGGCGCCCCCGGACGACCGCCGGGGTCGATCCAGAACCCGGGGAGTGAGGCGATCTCACAGATAGGCAGGGCCCAGGCTATGTAAGGCTTTATAGGTTAACACCAACACTTTGAATCGGGCCTGAAAAACTATTGGCAGCCAGTGCAGAGACCAGAGAACTGGTGTAATGTGCTCCCAGCGGCCCAACCCCACCAGGAGCTGGGCCACCGCATTCTGCCCCAGCCGCAGCTTCCAAGTCGTCACCATAGGTAGCCCCATGTAGAGCACGTTACAGTAGTCTAACTGAGAGGTAATAAAAGCATGGATGATCATGGCCAAGTCCGGAACTGAAACCAGCGGCTGAAGCCGCCGCACCAGATGTAGCTGGTGGAAGGCGCTCCTCACCACAGCCTCCACTTGGAGATCCAGGCGGAGCTGCACATCGAGGAGCACCCCCAGGTTCCATACTTGGGATGTCAGCAGAGGGCACACTCCATCAATTGATGGAGCTGTCAACTCCGCCGACCTACCCACTAGCATCACCTCCGTCTTGTCAGGATTCAGTCATAGTCGGTTAGCCCTCATCCAGTCCCCCATAGCTGCCAGACACCAGGTAAGCACCGAGACAGCCTGGCCTGGGTCGATTGAAAATGAGAGATACAGTTGGGTGTCATTCACATACTGATGACACCTCATCCTGAACTCTCATCACCTCGCCGAGCAGCTGCATATACACGTTGAACAGGAGAGGGGACAAAACTGAACCCTGCGGGACCCCACACGGGAGGTCTTGGGAAGATGAAAAATAGTCCCCGAGTACCACCCACTGAGTTCTTCCATTCACGAATGAGCGGAACCATTCAAGAACGCATCCCGCATCGTCCCTCAAGCATGTCACCAACATCTCATGGTCAATGGTATCAAATGCTGCTGAAAGATCTAAAAGGACCATTAGGGTTGATCGACCCCGGTCCTTTTCTCGGCGAACGTCATCCACCAGGGCCACAAGTACTGTCTCCGTGCCATACCACGGAAGAAAGCCAGACTGCATAGGATCAAGATAACCGACGTGGTCAAGATGACCCTGGAGCTGCTGAGCCACAACCTGTTCAATAACCTTCCCTAAAAAGGGAAGGTTAGAGACAGGCTGATAGCTGACAAGGGAGTCAGCGTCAAGTGATGGTTTCTTGAGCAGAGGCCACACCACCGCCTCTTTGAGACAGCTCGACAGTCTGCCCTTCTGCAGGGAGGTATTGACCACCCCGGCCAGCAGCGGCCCCATTGTCTTCCAGCAGCTCTTAACCAGCCAGGACGGGCATGGATCTAACTCACAAGAGGTAGCTTGAACAGCCCCAAGCACCCCCACCACATCAACGGGTGTCACCGACTGAAAGTGATCCCATAAAATCAGACAAACCAGGGCTTCTATAACCTCTACCTCCTCCACTGCAATAAGTGCAGCATCGAGGTCTTGGTGAATACGAACAATTTTCTCCGCAAAGTAATCCGCAAAAAGGTCACAGGGGGAAGGAGATAACTCACCCCCGGGTTGAGGGAGGTCGGACTGACCAGACCCCGTACAACCTGGAACAGCTCCGCCGGACAGGATTTCGTGGACGCTATGAGGGCAGCAAAGAACTCCCTCTTTGCTGTCCGCATAGCCTCGGCATAGGCTCGTAAACTAGCTCTATGTCGCAGTCTGTCATCTTCAGTTCAAGATCGATGCCACCTTCGCTCCAGCCATTGCCCCGCTTGCTTCAGGACCCGCAGTTCCTTGGAGAACCAAGGTGGCCTGTCAGGCCGACGCCTAGGCAACAGACGCCTGGGAGCCGTCCGATTGATGGCCTCCATCAGCAAGCTGTTCCATAGCTTGACGAGGTCATCGATGAGACGGTCGTCTAGGTCAGAGGGCAATTCCCCCAGAGCGCCAGTACACCTATGGCAGAGTGAATTTGCCAATAGGACCGTGCTATTTTGGTGTGACAACGCAGCAGTTGTTCAAGTGCTGAATGAACAAATAGACCACTTCAGTCTACTGGCGCCAGAAGCACAAGAGGATCCCGAACCCATGCCGGAGGACACGTGGAGTATTGGACAGTTGAGCTATTCAAGGCCGTACAAGGTTCCTTAGCCCCCAGCAGCAGGAGGGCATATTAGCCAGTCTTTTGCTCAATTTCAAGAATTCAGGTGCCATAGGGGCTGGGAGCTCGTGTTCCCTATCCAAAGCCCAAGTCCTACAGTTTGCCATGTTTCTGCACTCGCAGGGTCTGGCCCCACCTAGTATAGCAATAGCTTTCACCAACAAACTGGCCGGTCACCCCTCCCCAGACCAGGTTTTCTTCTCTAAGAAATTGATAGTGTCTTGGTCATGTCAGAGGGGGCCCAGTCATGACAGAAGGTCATCATCCCCGAGATTCTTAGCGCCTTATCTAGTAATTTAGGGAGTTTGCTACAATGGTTTCGAGGTCCTTTTATTTGATGTGGCCTTTAAGTTAGCGTTTTGGGGGGCATTTTGGATCTCTGAGCTGGTGGCGGCATCCAAACGGGACCTGGCTCTTAAAGTTATTAGTGATAGTGATGTCACCTCTTCCCCCCTGTCCCTCTCCATCAGGCTGAGGGCATCCAAGAAAGATCAGAGGCAGCGGGGGCAATCAATCTTACTGCCCCAGAATTGTGCCCTGTGGCAGCAGTGGACCGGCACTGGTCTATCCGCCCTCTGCTGGGTGGCCCCTACCTCATGCACAGGGATGGAGTAGCTGTGACGCAACATCAATTCACGGCTGTCCTTCATCGCGCGCTGCATACGGCGCGGCAACCCGCACACTTGTTTGCTTCCCATTCCTTTCAGATAGGTGCGGTGAGCTACGCTGCAGCTATTGGCATGCCTGACGGCTCTATACAAAGGTTAGGGAGGTGGAGGTCGGCGACCTTCTGAGCATATGCAAGACAATTGCCACACTAACATCCAGTCCATTACTCTAGCTTGTTTCATCTACAGAAATAAGATAGAGGGATCTCCGCAGGTTGATCTGGATAGCAGGACACAGCATTGTGTATTGGGCAGGAAGAGCCGTGGGCCACTCCCACTGTGGCACTCAGCTGGGTCTCAGCGAGAAGGCTGAAGTGGTGTGGAAGGCCAGACACGACATGCGGTGGGAGCAGCTGATGCTGCTTGTCCATGAAGCTGCGAGGAGGCGTCAGCCTGATATCATGGTAGTTCATCTGGGTGAGAATAATATCCCCCAGATGACGGGTTTAGAGTTAGTGGTTAAGATCAAAAGAGACTGGGCGGAAGTAGGCAGACTGCTGCCTGCTAACAAATTGATTTGGACAAATATGCTGGAGAGAATCAAGTGGTCGAACGTGATTCGCCCAGGTAAAGTGGATCAGGTTCGCAAGAAGATCAATCATGAGGTGGAGAAGCTGGTCCTCGCCCAAGGTGGGGACAGCATTTTCCACCCTGGAATAAGATTTTTTTGGCCAAAGTTGTACAGGTCAGATGGAGTCCACCTCTCTGAGGTGGGTGTGCATATGTATCTGTTGGGGCTGAAAGAGAAGTTAGCACAGTTGATTTGAGGTTGGGGTTGGGGATCTCAAACCAGCCAAGCGAATGCTGGAGGTTTGATGTGGCAGGGGTTCAGGGTGTTTCGGATTAGTTCAGTATCATAGTGGTGTGTTAAGTCATCTCCTTAAGAGATGGGGCATGGGTGAAGCTAGAGCAGGGGCGTTCAGCTTCTAACCCAGGCCTAGGAGAGAGGGGTGAGCTATACAGCGGAGGACAGGGGCGGCCCCCTTTTGGCAGCCGCAACCTCATTTTTACTGCAGTCACAAGAGGGCTTGTACCTCCCCAACCAGCCGGGCAGCTGGAGTGAGAGTGACCTAGGACACACAATTTAGCGGTACCGAGGGACATCGGGCCGCTCAGTTAAGTTTATTAGTTAGTACTTCAAAGCATAGTGTTAGGCAGGATCCAGGAGGGAGTATATCCCCTCCCTGACCTTTAATGTTGTCAATAAAATGTGCGGCCATTTTAAATCCAATTATGTGTGTGTGTCTTCTTCCAGGGTGCGGGGGCAAGTAGTAATACTAGAGCACACTTCCAGCGTTCAAAATTATTTTCTGCTTTGCCAGACGAACGTTCCCCTCCTAGGAAGGAGGGTGCAGAGGCCTGCTGGGAGCCGTACAGACAAGGGAGTCGCCTCCTTTGTAGAAAGGAGAGGCTTTCAACTTCAACTCCTACTCAGATCAGGTGGAGGTACACCACTCAGTCAGGGCAAGAGGGCTCACAGCAAGCCCATCTACTATACACATTGCCCGGCTGAGTAGGCAAAGGATCCTTGTTCTAAGGAACTAAGCTGTCTGGCTGCAGTGTGCCGCAGTGCAGAAGGCATCAAGGCAGCTTGGCTGGATGCTGCTATGCGGTCCACCGTGTCACGGGGAGGGGGATGAATGTGGGACACACAGGGGAACAAGAGGGGCACTGGAGGAAAGGGTCCAGCTACTCCGCCCCTGTCACTCATCATAATCGCCCAAGAGGGTAGGGACGGTGGTGCTGGTGGTGGAGGGATACTGAGCAAAGGTCTCAGGTAAGTAGCAGAAGGAAAAGGGGGTACTCGCACAGGTAAGAGATGGGGAGGTACCCCTGGAGGGGGAAGGCGGACTCGGCCCTGCTCTCTCACTGCTCACCCACTCTCCCAAACAATCAAATGGAAGCGGTACTAAGGCAAGGGGCACTCTCTCCGGGGTCACACATGCTGCTAGGCACAGTACAAGGGGAAGGAGGAAACACACAGGGCAAGACAAGCAACACAACAAGACTCCAGACCACTTAGCTTTCTCTCTCTCTCTCTTTGTGTCAGCAAGGGGGCCAGCCTGAGCAGATCACCAGCATTGTGTGCTCTACAGTGCTGGTGTTTAAGGAGAAGGCCACGCCCCCCCTGATGCACCTGAAGCCGCAGAGAGCGGCGCAGCCGTGCTGGCCTCGCCCCTGCGCTCTGCATGGCGGCGGTGGAAGGCCACGGCTCCTGATTCTGTTGTGGCGGTGTCATGGCAACAGCTGAGTCCATCGCTGTGCTCGGGATGGGAGCGGGCAGCTCCGTGGTGGTTAGAGGCTCTGGGGGTTGGGCTCCTTGGCACGCTCAGGCTTGCCGGCCCAGGATCCCTTGGGTGGGGGTAGAGGGCCCAGCCCTGATACACTGGTGTTGTTTCAAGTAGTTAGTTTAGTTTATTGCGGCCACGGCCAAAAAAGAGTACAAATAAAGAGACACAACAAACAGACAGACGTTACATAACAAACAACGTAACAATGGTCCAACATTAAAGGGGAGAAATCCAATATATTGGCTAAACACCCAAAAATGATGAATAAAATCCAGAACATCCATAAAACCAGACATATTATAGAACAACTCAAAATCATATGCGTGCCATCACTCAATGTCACGTATCAGGGAATTCTTAAACTGAAGAAACAAAGTGCGTTTATTCATAGCTGCTATCAGAAAAGAGTTTATTGCCTGGGTAATGGAAGGCTCATCATCGGCAAGAGTCAGAATAGAAGAATTATGGGCAGTACGATCGTGAAATCTGTGGATAATGTCTGCCAAATACATACAGCGAATATCCTTGTAAAACTGACAAGTTGTTAAAATATGGGAGACAGTCTCAACATGCTGGTGGTCAGACGGGCAAAGCCTACCAGTAAATTCAACCCCCTGGTATCTACCTTCCAAAATCCTTGTCAGCAAGGCATTTAAACGAGCACACAAAATCAAATGCTTACCCCTGGGCGAGACAGAAGAAAGCAGATAAGAAGACAAACGGGCGAGGCTTTATGAAAAATAAATAGTCAGCCAAGTGTCGGGAAGCTCTAATTGCAGCCATCTCCTCCTGAAGATCCCTATCCTCCAGCTTGCACCTAAGTTCTTTCAGCATCACCGCCAGCTCCTTCCTAGCCCAATAGTCAGGATGAAAACCCAGCTGGGATAAGCAGCATTCGATGGCCAACAACCAGGTGCTCTTAAAGGAATCCTTCTTCCAAAAATGGATCAGTCCCTTGGCTTGAAGGGTTTTTGCCTTGGCCCAGAGTCTTAGGGCAGCCAGTCATGCCATAGAAGACCATCTAGACTGACCTGCCTCTAACTTAATTGCCACAAAAGGAGTTGTGCAGGGAATCTTCAAAAGCCGTTGGATGAAACGAGACTGCACACTGTCCAGTTTACCCAGGTCGAACTGAAGATAAGGAGTCCATACCTCTGCCCCATATAAGAGCTGGGCATGGACTTTGGCATTTAGAACCTTAACTGCGGGGAGTTCCGCCCCTCTCCCCGACCTACAGAAAAGTCTAGAAACAGAAAGGGAGGTACCCCTCGCAGCCAAAAGGGCCCTTTCCAAATGCTGTTTCCAGGCCCCAGATGCCTGGAAAAAGAGGCCCAGATACTGGAAGGAATTAACCTGTTCCAGTACGTGGCCATCGATAACCCACTGGTGTAATTTGCGGGACTTGGAAAAGACCACAATTTTGGACTTGCCATGATTTATCTCCAGCTTGCTTTGGTGACAGAACTCGGAAAAGGCAATTAACTGGCTGTTTAGGCCGACCCTAGTCTGGGACCTGACTGCAATATTGTCTGTGTATAGCAGACACCCAAGAGCACGATCGTACGACTTGGGAGGAAAAAATTCAGGGGCCGCTAACTGGGAGGCTACCCCATTAATAAATAAATTAAAAAGGAAAGGAGCGAGTACACAACCCTGGTGCACCCCTGCAAAAGTTGGACTTTCCTCTGTCAATCTCCCCTGTGGCCCAGTTTTAACTACTAATGAAGTATTAGAGTAAAGTTGTCTTATGAGAAAAAGCAACCGCTTTTCCATACCCATAAAAGCCAACCTTTCCCAAAGGATGGCCCTGTTCACCAGATCAAAGACGGCACAGAGGTCTAAAAATGCCACATACAATTTCCCATTTACGGCCATATACTTCTCCACCAAATGGTGGAGAAGCAGGCCATGCTCGATCGTAGAGTGCCCTTTCTGGAACCCGGCCTGCTCTAAACACAAAACCTGCTCTTGGGTTATCCAGGCGTTGAGCTTGTGTAACAGCCATTTGCCATAGATTTTCCCTGTAGTAGAAAGCAGACTGATGGGCCTATAGCTGGCCGGAATAGAATGATCCCCCTTTTTAAAAATGGGGACGATCACTGCCTTTGCCCACTGCGGGTGGATTTTACCAGTCCTGTTGATTGCAGTGAATAAAGAGGCCGGCATCGGGGCCCACCAGTCTATTGAGTGCTTAATCAGGTCCATCGAGATTAAATCCGGACCCGGGGCTTTCCCGTTTTTAAAGGAATTAATGACCTCAGCAACATCAGCCGCTAATACAGGTGGCCAAGGAGGTAAATAAGCCTCGTCCTCCAAGGCAGGTTAAAAGACAGCAGTTGCCTGGGACTCAGCATGCAGAGACTGAAAATGAGAGATCCACAAATGATCTGAGACAGTTATTTGCGAAAAACCCTGGTGCATCTTGCTTACTTCATTAATAAGACACCAAAACTTTCTCCCATCACCCAGGCTAGTGGCTTCAACCATTGAGGCCCAGTAGTCTTCCCAGTACTGGCTTTTCTTAGCCTTAAGTACTGACTTATATAGTTTTCTGATCTCAAAATACTGGGACAGAAGAGACACAAATTTTCCCCTTCTATAGTCCCTATACAAGGAGTCCAGCTGTTTCCTGAGGGCCCTACACTGATGGTCGAACCAAATCTGAGAATGTTGTTTAGGAGGATACACCCCCTCGCCTACAAGACAATAAAAGATTGGTCAGGCTCTCAAATAATTGAGCACAATGGTCTATAAGTAGCAAGGGATCATCTTCAAACAAAGAAGGAGAGACCCTAGTAGCCACCTGATTGTCCATAATAAAGGACTCGACCTTGTGCTTAACATCCTGGAGCCTCGCAGAAAAGTGACAGGGACCAGAGCTCGGAAAAAATGGTTTGGAAGAGGAGGAAGCGGCGGGCAGACCCGGACAGCCTAAGGCAAGAGTCAAAGGAAGATGATCACTGCCCTGGCACAAACCCACCGCAAAATCTCAAATAAAATTAATAGTATCAAAGGAAACTGCCATATAATCACTCACACTGGTCTCCACTGGGCCCAGAAACGTATATTTGCCCTCCTGATCCCCGAAATCCAGGCCATTTAAGACAAAGTGATAATTCTGTTATCAATGTGGCAAAAGGGGTACCAGAACTGTTGGCAACCTGATCCTTGGACCTTCTAGGACCCAAGTGATTATATACTTCCCTGACACCGCCAATTAACAAACCACCCACTTCCCCGGAGCCCAAACGGGCATTAAAGTCTCCCATTAAAATAATCTTCACACTAGGATAAAGATGCATTGATTCCACAAGCGCTTCCCTAGTCAAAGCCCAAAAAGTAGAATTGTAAGACTTAGCAGATGCTGGAGGGATATAGACCGTAGCCAAAGGAATATAAGAGCCATTAAAGTTGAAAACTACTATCAAACAGCATGGGATTTTGGGGAAAACCGCCACCACTGATGGTTTAAATACCTTGGAAACAAAACAAAACAAACCCTCACTTGGTTGCCCCCTAGCAGCAGTTGACAGAGCTGGGAGTGCACAGGCAGTATAGCCGTCAAAGCAAGGCTAAGACACAGCCCAGGTCTCCTGTAAGAGAATAATCGCAGATTCCTTCAGAAACCTTTGCACCTCGGGATCAAGTGAAATTCTTGCCCATCCCGCACAATTCCATGAGCAAAAATTAAGGACAGATGAGTCACAGCACTGCCTATGTCAAAAGATGGCCTGATCTAACACACCCAACTCTCCCTCTAGAGGCCGGGGGACTAAACGTACTCCCTCATCCACTTCTGCCTCAGTGATAGTGGCTCCCTTCTCCGGTATCCCGCCTGGGGAAACTACCAGCCTTATTCCCCCCTAGATTGGCCAAATCAGAGAACACAGAAGTGGCAAAATCCATAGACTCTATGGCTGGAGGTGCAAACAACAAAACGGCCTGCTGACTCTCCTGCGATGCTGAATTGGATGGTAAAGGGCCATTCTCTGATTGGGTTGTTGACATAGCCAAATGAGTGAGTCTGGTATTAATTGGAACCGTGGGGACTTGCTGACCCTGCCCCCTGAAAAAGGAACGTTTTCCCAAGGGCGCAGTTACTGTTCTAGAAGAAGGTAAAACTGGAGCGGGACTATTTGAGGCCAAAACTCTGGATTGGGTAGCAGGGGGCGCAAGACCTTATTAGCAAAAACTTCCCCCAACAGGATCCCCCAAGATGCAAATAGATCAGCCTTAGACAACAGGTAACTAACCATTTGCGACGAACGGAGATGGATAACCAGTCGTTGGATATGCCCAGGGGCCAGAAGAAGTTGAAAGGACTGCAATTGCCTATAGGGAAATTTGTGGGCTAAAATAATAGATGCTGCAAGATGTTAGATCTAGTATGCCACCGGGGAAAGACTCCGTTGGGAAGAGGAAACACCCTTAATGAAATGGCAGTTTCTTTGACTAAATAAAGTGAGGAAAACTGATGCCCACTTAAACTGAAGTAAGATGGGAATCCCACCCCCTTCCCGTGGGGGCTCTTCCTTGTTGGCAGCAGTGTGCTACTTAATGAGCTGACTGGCTGCCGTGCGCCATGGCTTAGGCATGACCGGGGTAGCCAGGCTGGATTCTTCTGTGCACTTGTACCAGGCACCCCTCAATATGCCACAGCTAGGGAATTAGCTGGGGCCTGTTACAGAGACAGAGTATCCATCTTGCCCATCTGTTGGGTCTTGTACCCCTTATTTTGGCCCTGGCCTCAACACATATTCCCTACAGCCAAGCCTTAAAACCCACCAGCGAGGGCTTCTCCCTAAAAAGGTGGATTCCTCTAAACAAAAGACAAAATCCAACAAAACATAAAACCAAGAATGAGTACACCTTCATGCAGGTTTGGTTCCTCCAACTGAGAGGCCTAGCACTCCTTGAAGCCTGGGATTCCAGTTATCCTTGTGGCTCCTTCCTCAGGGTTTTCGCTGGGGGCTCTGGCAGCCTGACAGGCAGGAGAGGCGTTTCGTCTCACTTGGTTTCCAGCAGACTGCCAAGTTAGGCTATTATCAGTCCTCTTTTATAGGCCTTCTTCCTGAATCTGCTCCAGATTTAAAGAGCCAGTGTCCTTTTTGTCTCCCATAGGCTAGTTATGGGCTTTCAACCCCAATCTGGTGCCATTTCTCTGGCCTTCTTCATCATTTTCTGGCAGTACTCTGCCACGTACTCCCCTCTCAAAGAGGGGATCAACAAAAGCAAGATCCGATAATTACCTCCCCCCATAGAATGAGTTGTAGGTAGGGGAAAACCCACAGATGGCTGTGGCCGTAGTGGGGCCCACGCCCGCCCACTCTCCAGCCCTGGGACCCTAAAAAGTGAAACTCCACCAAATGTGCGACAATACATTTGTACAATATATTCCCAGGACAAAAAAAAAAAAAAAGTGTGACCAACACCAATTTATTTTTTTCTACTCACAAAAGAAGTTAGTCCCATCCAAATTAACATCATAAGGTACTTTTTCAAAGCTCACGCGGTGGTGAGTTCCCAGGGACCATTGACACAAGCTACACTTGTAGTCCCCCCAAGATCCTTTCTTTTCCATTTGGTAAAAATCCCCATTGCAGTAATCACAACCATGTATCTGCATGTTGTCTCTCTCACTGTTTCCCCCTCCTGAGGGTTGGACGTCTGCCACCATATCTTCAGTGAAGGATATTGGACCAGAATTTTTCTTCTTCTTTCATTTCAAGGCATTTTTCCCCTTTGTTGCCTTCCTTGGGTCTGAACTTATCTGTTCAGTACTGACCTGATGATCTTTTTCATCAATATCCTTCATCTTTAGTATTGTTTGTACTTCCCGCATCTTCTTTTTCTTAGGCAATTTTGTCTGTGTATAGCCATCTGACTTTCCAGGGAGTTCCTTTTGAACTAGTTCCACTTCCGTCTGTATATAGGTGTTGTGTGTCTCTGGAAGTTTTGTCTGGATGGATTCTGCTTCCATCTGTGTATATTTATGTTGGGTCTCCCAACAGTCTCTGAATACTCTGGTCCTTTAACAATTCTTGACCCAGATTCTGTGATGTCTCCTCGGTTAGGGTTGAGTCTATTTCCTCTTCTAGGGCTAGTTCAGGTTCATTTTGTAGACTGTATGTTAGGACTACACGATGGATCTGACTGGAGGTGAGCCCTGCTTAGTAAACCAGGAGAAATGGGGTCATGAATTCGGCCCTTAAGGCAGCCACAACAGCCATTTATGCAAGGAGCAGTCTTAGCCTGGCTGGACAAGTTGGAGGACTTAGACGGGCCAAAGAGGGACAGGGCAGCTAGTCTGAAGTTGCCAGTTTTTTCCTCCTCTTTCGCTGTAGATACAGATCACTGGCACCATGAGGATTTTTGCTCACCCAATAACGTCCCCAGTGGTGGCAAGAAGAAGGAGGTGGCTGTGATCCTGCAAGTGGAATCAACAAGCCACAGCAGGTAACAGTGCCTCGCAACAGCCACAAGCTGTTAAGGAGTCACTGGGCAAGGACCGTGAAGGTCTCTCATATCTACATAAAGAACCAATTTCCTACCCTTCTGTCATAGAAGGGATCTCCAGGGCCAAGGGCTAAACCTTGCTTGCAGGGTGCTGGGCACTCCAGTATACAGGCCAATCGCATCAATGACAGCACAGGGTGGTCAATGGTCTATTATAAAGTTCTGTGCACACTTGCTGGACCACTTCAGACAGTCGCCACATATCAGGTCAGAGGACCTAAGCCCCTACAGGGCAGGTGAAGGCTCAAGTAAAGCAAACACCTGAGGCCCCGCTCCATACCTTCACCAAGCTTTTTATAGCATTCATTCCTCATCCAGAATAGCCTCTGGGAGTCCTCCAGAATGGTATCCAGTAGGGCACATCACCATCCGCTCTCCGCGACTCCACCCTGCTGAGGGGATACTGCTTTGGTACGTCCCGTTGTAGGACTGCTGTGCGGGTAACAACACTCACAGAAAGGAGAACTAGGTTTCACTTACCTATGAATTCTTCTGAGTGTCTACCCACACAGCAGTCAGTTTCCTCCCTAAGAGGGATCCATGGGTCTAGGTCGTGGGGAACAGATCAGGCAGGGGTTTCTTATGACGATGGGTCAGAACCTTTATGCCTAGGCTCAGTGTGTGGGGCACAGGCCATTGCATTAACAACGGATAGTTAGTTTCTGATGGCATCAAGGGTTTTAAGTGACAGTTTGTTTCCTTATATGATCTCATATGGAGCCTCCTTGCTCCTGTGCTCTGGTAGCTTTTGCATTCTGGAGTTTCTGGAGAGGGGTTGTCCCCTGGGATCCGGATCCAGTTTCAGATTTCATCTTGGCCTCCTGCTGACGCAGTCAGGGAACAACCCTTTGTAGGACTGCTGTGTGCGTAGACACGCAGACGGAGAATCACAGGTAAGTGAAAACCAATTCTCCTTTTTGTTAGTGCTCCAGCTGAAGTCAATGGGACCATTTAGGAGTGAAGATAATCATATTGGTGGTTTTGCAGGATCAGGGTCTATGGGAGTTCTAAAACCAACATCTCACTATGTGCTTTGGTGCCAGATGGGCTGCCCAGATAGGATTCTCTCTTTGTAACTGTATCCACTTTCTAGATCACAGCAAAAGGAGTTAAATGTTAGACAATTACCTAATATTGCCTCATATTTTGTCTTCATGTGAGCTACTTACTGCTGCATTTGCCACAGAGATGTTGTTCAACCCCAAAATTGACTGAGGTTGATCTACATAATCATGAATGGGATGGGAAATACTTCATGAGACTGTCTGGGGGCCTGAGAAATTCAGAAGCCAATGGGACTACCTTGGAGCAAGTGATTTTAAGACTGCGATCACATTGGTTAATCGTAAGAACGAACTACTGAGGGAAGTGTTGGATTTCTATTTCTTGCAGTCTTCTGCATGAGATTACATGCCTTTTTAAAAGCTATGCTTTATTCAGTACAAGCTAGTGGGCTTGATATGGTAGTAATTTCAGGAAACTCAATGGCATTATAGAGGAGGTCAGACTATATTATTTCTGCCATACTGTCTAACCTTAAAACATATAAAAACCTTTCAAAGAGCTCATTATCAAGAGCATCTTTACACGCGGTCGCGTACACTAGGAGCATCTGCACTGGGCCCTATGTTAGGCCTCCTCCACCAGGGTTTCTCTTTGCACTGATTTACAATTTTGCACTGGGCCCTGTAATTGCTAAGGACACCTCTGTTTGCCATCCATGATTTTGTCCATGTACTTATCTTCAAAGTATCTTGGAAATGGACCAAATATAGTTCTCCAAACAAAAAAGCTCTAAGGTCTAAAAACAAACCAAAAAAATGTTCTAGGTAAAAAAACCTTACTTTTCACCATTGCTTGAGCCTGTCACATTTGAGTTAGATCAGTGATGCCTGCTGATTCCAAATGTCTGCAAGTATCCGGATTCAAAGCTATTTATAGAAGCAAACACATCACCTAGGCTCTCATGCTAAATTTGGAAGAGCATATCTAAGACTGTGCCTTCGGTAAGGTCTTCTCATTTCTACTATGCAGCTATTCAGTAAGGCATGGTGGAAGGCAGACTTATCAGTGAAATCAAAATTGCAGTCTTCAAATCTGAGCTGCTTAAGAGGTCATTGGCCTAATTCTCATTTCTACTATTGCCGCCCTACCCTGGTCATGTAAGATAAAGGGGCCTTAAAGTGGGAGCAAACTATATATTTGCTTCTTTAATAAACTGAGAACTCAGGCAGAAGTATCATCATCATCATCATTAACTTTTCAATTTTTATAACTGAAAATTTCTAAGAAGTTGTAAGGATTATAGTAGTAGCTTAAGGTATGGTACTGTAACCTTAAGGGCTGGGGAGTCAGAATCTCCTTCCCTAAGGTGAGAGGTCATCTCATGAGGTGGATCCAGAACTGGAGGAGAGGGTCCCCAGCTAACAGGCCTTCTCAGGATTGCTCCCCACAGTTATGATAGCGTTGACTCCTTAATAACATTCTATTACCTTTATACCTCTGGAATCTTTGTGCCTAAGGAGAACTCAGCTAAACATGACATGGTACCAGGAGTGGGGTGCAAGAGAATAAGAAAAGCAGTTGGAGAAAAAGCGGACTGAGCTGAGGAGATGGAATGGCTCACAGTTCCAGAGAAGCTGAGGCTTACAGGCAATGCAGCAGAGTCATGGAAAAGATTCAGACAGGACTTTAAAATCTACATGCAAGCTACAGGGATGAAAGCAAAGGAAGATCCTTGAAAAGTAGCCATTTTCTTACATATTACAGGACATGAGGCAGTGGGCATTTTTCAGGCTATGCAGCTAAGTGAGGAATAAAAAGCAAGCCTAAATACAGCCTTAAGAAAATTTGAGGAATATTGCATACCTAAGAGCAACGAAACACATGAGGTACAGGTTTCACCTCAGAGTGCAGCAGGAGGGGGAGTTTGTGGAAGAATTGGTAACTGGTCTCAAACTGATGAGTCAGTCATGTAAACTTTGGCCCCCTAACTGAATAAGAGATCAGGTTTGTGCTGGGAATCAGAGATGGTGCACTCCAAAAAAGACTCCTCAAAGTCAGTGAGTTAACCAAAGCAGTAAGTATGGCACAAGCTGCAGCAGCAACTGAGAGCAGAATGCAAGTTTTGGCAGGAAACTTCAACAACTGTAGACTGTACAAGCCAGAAGCAGTACTTGGAAGCCTGCCAAAAACAACAACGGCAGAGTTACCTAGACAAGACAATGTTGTGTGGAGGGAAACTCAGACAGAGTCACAGAGCAACCTGCAAGGAGGACTTTGAAACAGGCTGCAAAGTCCTTAGAAAGAGCAGGCATGTGCATTAGGGGTGGACCACGGCCTAATTTCAGTTATTCATTTCGGTTTTGGTTTTATATTGGTTTCGGTTCTTGGTTCTTTTTCCCACTGAAGTCAATGGGAAACTTTCCCATTGACTTCGATGGGAAAGAGAACTAAGGACCAACCAGCTGAAACCCAGGTATCCAGGACTGAACAAACCCCCCGTGTAGGCCGTCCCCTCCCCACCCCACTCCTGGTCTCGGAGGGTGGGGGAGAGGATCCCCGTCCTAATACCCCCACTCCCACCCCCCAGGAGCCCAGCTTTACCCCCAGGCCCCTGCACTTACCGCCACCGGTCGAGCTCCGAAGGATGAGGGTAAAGAATGGCTGTTGGCTGGGCCACTGCTCTGCTGCTGGCGGCCTGGTCTCCTCTGCTAGGGGAGGGAACCAGCTCTGCTGCCAGGCCGAAGGACCTTCTCCACTGCAGGGCGGCGGCGAAGGTCTGGTTGCCTGGCAGTAAAGCTGACTCCCGCCACTAGCAGAGGAGACCCGGCCGCCGGGGAGTGGACCCCAGGGAATGGGAGTGGGGAAGGTTTCCCTGGCCAGCTAGCTCTTCCCAGTGAAGTCAATGGGAGAATTTCCCATTGACTTCAATGATCCAAAACTGGGAACCAAGAGCAGCCCAATTTTCGGATCCTTTGGTTTTAAACCGAAACAGCCATTATCTGGCTTTTGGTTAAAACCAAAAGTCCCACCCCTAATGTGCATGCAGTGCGGACTAAGACAGCTCACAGTGACAGTGGGGAGGGGTGAACGTTGTTTCCTGCCCTGGACCAGGGAGCTGCTTGCACATCTGTTTTTACCCTCCCTATATGATGTCCAGTCAGGGGGAGGTGTATAAAAGTCATTAATGAAAGCCAAATAAGCCATCCATTTTTTTCTGGCTTTTGTTCCCAACCTTGAAATGGCCAATATTGGCCTTTTCCTGGTCTTCCACATTTTGGGGTGGACACTCCTCATGGGAACATTTCAGCACCCCTTGAATTTGATTGCCACCGCTGAGCCATGTCAAGTCCTTTCCCCTCTACCCCCCACCCTCACCCCATGACCAGCGCTGTTATAGATCCCCTTCCCTTCCAACAGGCCTTAGAGATCTTGTTTAATACTTTGATCAAATCACTGTACCACATGTATAACTTTTCTACTCCAGAGCTTCCTTGAGTCTTCAGCCTACTACTGAATATGTATATTTAATCCATCATACTGTTTAAAATCCTGTACTAGCATTGGTCAAGCAATGGAAATAATATTCCACAATAATTTTAGTTTTTAGCCTTTTTTTCCCCATTGGAATAAAATGATTGAAATTTACTGACCAATTGTGTTCCATACTGCAGCTTTGCTTTTGAGATTAATGTCTGATACGGAGCTTACTGAAAATCTACAATCATGGTCACTCAGGGTTTTTTTAGGGAATAAGTACTGTACTGTGAAAGAACCCCAGTTGGTTTAAAAAAGCAGCTCTCCCCTATCCAGATTGTGGGTGAGGGTAGGGTGAAAGGGTCTGTGTATGTTTGCTGGCAGCTGTGATGAAGGGAAAAGAAGCCTGACCGGGGATTGTGTTCACCTGTGCTCCTTTCCTTTGAGTATTTATCTGTGCCCAGAGCCCCTGCAGGCATTGGCCTTTTGGGTGGTGCTAAAGGGCACTGGCTGTTTTGGAATGCGGCCAAGAAGCTTCATTGCCCAGAATGAGTTTTACCACCAGTAGTTTTAAAGTGATGGGCTCGGTTAAAAATCATCCTCCCCAGGTGTGTGTTATGTGGATATGCCATGGGAAGATGGAAGGGTGAGATTGTGAGGGAAAGGTCTGGTTTGGGTGGGAAGGTTAGGGTGAGACTCCCACAGGTGAGGAATGGTAGGGTGGGAAGCTGGGGGAGGGGAGTCCTCCACATGAAAGGTGGAAGAATGGGGGTAGGTAGAATGGGATGGTTGGGCATGGGGTTCTTTGTATATGTATTTGAATATGATTTTTTTGTTAATTATACTATTTTTCTGCTCTAAGCTGCCCTGGGATAGGGTGGGGTATAAATACAAGTTGTATTCAGATTGGTAGCATGTAATAAAACTGAGCTTTTCTAGGGGATTTCTTGCTAGATTTCCAAGAGTTTTCCTGTAAGCAGCGCTAAACATACTGGTGTGTACTTTCCCTAGTCGTTTATAAATAACGGAGTTCTTTTTGCCACTATACAGTCTTCCACAAAACAATTCTGAATTTTTAAAAGCATTTTGAAGGTTTATTGGTTTCCCTACTTTCTTTCAAATTCATGGCTGTATGTTAGCTCCCACTTACGTTGGCTTCTTTAAGTACCCTTCATGAACCAGGATTTTCCTCTTATCTCCCAGTCATAACAGTTTTCAGTCATCACCTATATCTTGTTTAACACAGACATATGGGAAACCTGAACTCCGTTCTCCTCTCATCTACACAGTCCTTTCAGTGACCCCAGATGTGTCCTCCGCAGGTGCAGTCCCCCTTCAGGATCTCCCAAGTTCTGTTGAACTATAGAACATAATAGTCTCCAGTCCTTTGCTAGTTAAATGGGCAGTCAACATTGGGATAACCATGCCATGAGACTTCAGGTGCTTGTAAATGAGCACGGCTTGAGGGGGCTCTGCGGCTGCTAAGTGGCACAGCTGTGGAGCAGCCACACACATGGAGTGAGTGGGGAGGGATTCTAATAGGCAGCCATCGGGATGGCTACCACGGCCTCGCAAGCAGCCTCCACGCACCCCTGCTACCATAGACCAGCGCTACCAGAGCCGGCCTTAGGAGCTGCGGGGCCCACAGCGGGGAGAAACATGGGGCCTCAGTCTTCCGCTGGTGGTTTGGCCGCCAGCGGGCCTAGGGCTGCTCCCCGGCTCGGTCGGGGGGTGCTGCCTGGGCTCATCCCCAAGCCCAGCCATTTCGGGGGCACTTACCTCCCCATCTGTCGCTGTGGTGTCGCCCCTCGCTGTCCTGGGCCCTGCACCGGGCCTGCTTGCCAGCTCCCTGCACCGGCGGCAGATTAAATNGCCTCGCAAGCAGCCTCCACGCACCCCTGCTACCATAGACCAGCGCTACCAGAGCCGGCCTTAGGAGCTGCGGGGCCCACAGCGGGGAGAAACATGGGGCCTCAGTCTTCCGCTGGTGGTTTGGCCGCCAGCGGGCCTAGGGCTGCTCCCCGGCTCGGTCGGGGGGTGCTGCCTGGGCTCATCCCCAAGCCCAGCCATTTCGGGGGCACTTACCTCCCCATCTGTCGCTGTGGTGTCGCCCCCCCCCCACTGCCAGTCAGGGGAGGTGTGGTCAGTCAGCCAGGGGGTCCCCACGCTCAGAGTCCCCAGCTCCCGACTACTGTCAGGCCAGGAACTGGGGACCACCCCAAGCCACCCTGTGATAGGGCCGGCTCTGAGCGCTACAAACTCATACAGGCAGCCATTCCCCCAAGCCCCGCCCAACTGCTTGCCCCTTGCCAAAGCACATACTTCAGACACCATGGAAACAAACTGTAGCAGTCAGTAACCCCTTCCTGCCCATGACTGAGGGAGCCACTGCAGCAGCTGGCAGACCCAGGCAACAACAGAGGCACACACTGTAGGTGGAGGGGACACACACAGGAAGCAGCTGTCTGAGTTCTGGTCCTTCATGGTGTTGGCTCTTCTCCCTGCATCATAAGGGGGAGGAGTTGTGCTTTGAACCAACACGGTGGTGTATTTTATGCGTGTCATTTAAGGGCAGGACCAGGGAGGTGGCTGGCTGCAGACCTGTCTGCTGGCATTGGTAGGTGCCTCAGTTCATACGGGCAGGGGATGTGTGGGCGACTGCCCCTGCGCACATTTTGGGCTTGCCCCATACTCCAGATATTTTGGCAGAGCCCCGTCTAGTCATAAGTGTGTGCTGTGTGGTTCACGGGAGCAAACATCCCCACGCACCACCTTCAAATGAACAGTTGGATGAGTGATTAATAGATGGCCATGCAGGGTAGCAAGGCTCAAACCGGAGATCAGGCTTAATCCATGGATAGCGGTCACAATCCTGACCCGATTCTCACAGGGGTCCTCCCATCCAGTGCCTGACAGTTTGCTCCAGCTGACTGCTACTGCATACTGGTTGGCTTTTTTATAAGCAGTGGCAAATCAGAAGGGGAGGGGATGGGGCCAGGACTGGAACGGGCAGACACTGCTAGAGCAGGGTCATTGGTTCAACAGGATATAGAACCTAGGGGCTTGGGTTCAAAGCCTAATTCCTCACGAACCATTTGGGCATGTATTCCCCCAAATCTTAAAATCAATCTCATTTTTTAAAAACAAAACAAGTTTAATTGCAGTTGTCAGACAAATGGTATATTATAAGGAAATAAAATATGCATTTTTACCTATCTAATCTAAACTGCTTTGTATTATTTATATTGTTTTTAACTTTGTGTTTTCTGTAAAGCGCTCGAGTGCCATGTAAGACAGGGGGGTGCTATATAAATAATAATAATAATAATTAATTAATAATTAATTTTATTATTATTAACTTACTCTAAAGACTAGCTAGCTACCCTTATAAGTTAGCTATACTAAATCTGTATTTGCATGAAAAATTGTGGAAGGAGGAAATCAGGTTGTATTTGTATTTGGTAGTTGAACCAGATATATTTCTTGCATACACAGATTCTGTGTTTGTATTATCAGTTATTTTAAATGTCTGTATTTTCCAGATTCTCCTCTGAAACTAAAAAACAATCCTTGGTTTAAGGTAGATCATCTGCTTCATTTGTAAAAACAGTCAAATCAACTATTTATCAACAATTCGATAAGCTTATCCAAGCAGTAAGCTAGTTATCTTGATTTATTTTTTAAAAATAGTCAATGATTTTATGCCTCTTTCTGCTACATCGTCTTTCGTGTACCCCTTATTAGAGACATTTCCCCTTCTCCCTCCCTCTCCTTCCCTTCCTATGAGGCCCATTCTGTGCATTTATACTCCCCCCTACACCTTCGTGTTGCTGTCATCTACCACCCCCCGGGTTTCCTCTCCTCTTTTCTCCCAGACTTTGAATCCTGGCTCACCTTCTTCCACTCTGATGACACCCCCGCTCTCATTCTTGGTGATTTCAACATTCACGTCGACACACCTTCCACGCCCTCTGTCTCCCGCTTTCTCTCCCTGACCTCCTCCTTTGATCTCCGACTCTGCACCGATTCCCCCACCCATATCGACGGCCACTCCCTTGGCCTCATCTTCTCACGAAATTGCTCTCTTGCTGACATCTCCTTTGATCCCTGCCAGAATTCTGATCACTTCCTCACCTCCTTCAGCCTCTCCCACCAACCCCCCTCCTCCTCCCCCTCTCCACGCCCCTTCTGCAATATGCAGGCCATTACCCCCATGGAGTTTGCCTCCTCTCTATCCC
>QEPC01011684.1:5762015-5819322 GCA_003113815.1 Sphenodon punctatus
CTCTGTCCTCGGCCCTCTCCTCTTCTCTATTTACACCCTGTCCCTTGGCAAACTTATTGCCTCCCACGGATTCCAATATCATCTCTACGCTGATGACACCCAACTCTATCTTTCTACCCCCTCTCTCTCCTCTTCTGTCCACTCATGCCTCGCCAACAGCCTCTCTGATATCTCTGCCTGGATGTCCTGATGTCAACTCAAGCTCAACATGGCCAAGACCGAACTCCTCATTTTTCCTCCCTCCTCTTCCTCTCCCTCTAACCTGCCCATCTGCATCGATGGAGTCACCATCCATCCTGTTCTCCAAGCTCATAGCTTGGGCTTCATCTTTGATACGCACTTCTCTTTTAAACCTTACATTGACTCTGTTGCCAAATCCTGACGATTCGCCCTCCATAACATTGCTCGGATCCGCCCCTTTCTCTCTACCTCCTCGACCAAAACCCTTGTTCATGCCATGGTTATCTCTCGCCTCAATTACTGCAACTGCCTCCTTGCTGGCCTCCCTCGCTCTCACCTGTCCCCCCTTATCGCAATCCAAAACTCTGCTGCCAAGGTCATTCACTCTGCCCGTCGCTTCGACCATGTACAGCCTCTTCTCTTCTCTCTTCACTGGCTCCCCCTTCCTGAACGTATCCTGTTTAGATTCCTGGTTTAAACAGGAGTTCACATTCAAAACACTCCACAACCAAGCTCCCGCTTACCTCTCAGACTTAATCTCCCTGCGCATTCCTGCACGCGGTCTCCGCTCTTCCTCCCTCACTCTCCCTCGTTTCTCCTGCTCACCTAACCGCCTTCGACCCTTCTCCCTCGCTGCCCCCCATGCCCGGAACTCCCTCCCTACCCACATCTGCCTTGCCCCCTCCCTCTGCTCCTTCAAATCCCTCCTCAAGACCCACTTTTTCCTCATCGCCTTTCCCAATGCCTGCTAGTCGTTCCCCGTATACTTAGTGTCTGCCCTCCTCTGCAGACTGCTGCAACCAACCAGATTGTAACCAAGCCATGCACACACACTTGAGACTTTGCATCCGCTTGAATGTTTGTCTGTCTTCTCCCCTGTCTCTCCCATTGTCCCCCCTCCCTGTCTCCCCCTCCTTGTCTTTTAGATTGTAAGCCACAGACAGGGACCGCGTCTATTTCTATGTTCTGTACAGCGCCGGGCACATGGCTGGCACTATATCAATGTTTATAATAATAATAATAAATAATTCTATAAGCTTATCCAAGCAGTAAGCTAGTTATCTTGATTAATTTTTTAAAAATAGGCCAATGATTTATTATGCCTCTTTCTGCCACATCGTCTTTCGTGTACCCCTTATTTTTTGAGGCATTTTCAGTAATTTGCTATTTTCATTTATTCTTTTTACATCTCCCTCTACACTCTCAATTGCTGGTGTTTTAATATTGAGTTTAATTAACCCATTAGTCTCTTTAACTGCTCAGAGATATCCTTCTTATGCTTGTAGGCTTTCTAACTAGAACTAGGCCAAATATTCACAGGGAAAAAATTTATCTAAAACCTTTAACTGCTTTTTTGTTTACAAATAACATACAGATTCCAGTGTTTGCAAATGTGTTAGTTATCTGGTTTGTGTGAACATTTCAGCTATGAATTATTTACAAAACATTACCAGGAGTAGCCAAGAGGTAATATAAGAACGAAAGTGCCATACTGAGTCAGACCAATGGTCCATCTAGCCCAGCATCCTGTCTCCGACAATGGCCAATCACGATGGCTTGGGAGAAGCACCCAACAGGTCACAATGGGGGATCCATTCCCTGTTGTTTCCCCCCAAGCTCCTGTCATGTTCCCTGATCCTGTCTGACTAATAGCTGCTAATAGACCTATCGTCCAGAAACTTGTCCAAACCTCTTTTAAACTCAGCTATAGTACTGGCCCTTACCACAACCTCTGGCAGTAGGTTCCACAACCCAATTATACGCTGAGTGAAAAAATACTTTCTTCTATTTGTTTTAAACTTGCCACCCATGAGTTTCATGGAGTTTCCCCTAGTTCTAGTACTAGCTGAGAGGGTAAATAACTGCTCCTTGTTTATTAGTTCCACACCACTCATGATTTTATAGACCTCTATCATATCTCCTCTGTCGTCTCTTCTCCAAACTGAAGAGCCTCAACCTACCAAGCCTCTCCTCATATGGGAGGCCTTCCATGCCCTGGATCATTTTTGTTGCCCTTCTCCGAACCTTTTCTAGTTCAGCTATGTCTTTTTTGAGATGGGGTGACCATAACTGCACACAATATTCGAGGTGCGGTTGCACCAGTGATTTGTATAGAGGTATTATGACATCCTCTGTTTTATTCTCTATCCCGTTCCGAATAATTCCTAACATTCAGTTTGCTTTTTTGACTGCTGCCACACACTGCACTGTGGATTTCATTGTATCGTCCACAACCACACCCAGATCCTTTTCCTGAGTGGTAACTCCGAGGTTAGTACTCAGCATTGTGTACGCATAGTTTAGATTATTTTTCCCTACGTGTATCACTTTGTACTTGTCCACATTAAATCTCATTTGCCATTTAGATGCCAGGCACCCAGTGTCGTAAGATCCCGTTGCAGTTCCTCGCAGTCTGCTTGTGTTTTAACTACCTTGAATAACTTGGTGTCGTCTGCAGATTTGATCACCTTTTCCCAAATCATTAATGAATACATTAAACAGCACCGGTCCCAATACAAATCCCTGAGGCACACCACTTTTTACATCTCTCCATTGTGAAAACTGACCATTTAGTCCTACTCTTTGCTTTCTATCTTTTAACTAGTTTCTGATCCATAGTAAGACACTACCTCCTTTCCCATGACTTTTTCATTTTCTCAAGAGCCTCTCATGAAGGACCTTATAAAATGCTTTCTGGAAATCCAGGTACACTATATCTACTGGGTCTCCCTTGCCCACATGCTTATTTACACCCTCAAAGATTTCCAACAGGTTAGTAAGGCATGACTTACCCTTATTAAATCCACGTTAACTCTTCCCCATTAAGCCATGTTTGTCAACATGCCCTGTAATTCTGTCCTTAATTATGGTTTCCACCATTTTCTCCGGCAAAGACGTCAAGCTTACTGGTCTGTAGTTTCCTGGATTGCCTCTGGATCACTTTTTAAATATTGGGGTTACATTTGCCACCCTCCAGTCCTCGGGTACAGTGGCAGATTTTAGTGACAGGTTACAAATTACTAACAGTAGATTGTGATAAACTGGTATGTCACAAGCTACTCTTGTCAATAGATCAGGATTTTGGGAGGGAGACTTGCCTTTCGGAGATCAGCTCTGGGGAGGAGAGCAGGATTGGTACACACACACCCCGGCTCTCTGGGGTGGAGACAGGCAGAAGAAGTCCTCCAGTGTTTCAGAGAAGACTCTCTATAGGGGAGTGCTCCTCTCCACTCCTGCGACCAGTTATCAAGATGCCCTACAGCTGGTAGTCAGTGGCAGAGGTCCTAATTTGGAGTGCCCGAGCCAGCAGAAGGAGTTTTGGTAGATCACATGTGGTTGACAAATGGATCATGTACATTAAAAGTCTGGTCACTCCTCTATTATGCTGTACTATATATGTATACATACTGTAAATATGATATGTACTGTGTGTATGTAATAGATATTAGGGCTTATCCCAAGCCCCACGGATCCTGCATACACATGGTTTTTGCATGCTGCTATTATATATTTTTTTTATCCCACCACCATCCTGCCTCTGGCAGCTTGGGGCAGCTCACAGCAACATATGTGCCAGCAATGGCGGTGCATGCGGTTTCTGCGGATCCATAAGACTTTCTCTTTTCAATTCATTTCAATTTTGTACCCTGCAGACTACACCACAGGTGTCTCATAGCGGCTAACATTCACTAATGAAATACAATACATAATAAACAATAGATAATAGCCAGTACATAATATAAGAATACATAATCTAAACATATCAAACATCAACCCAATAGCAGTCCACGTGAAGAAAAATATACAAGCCCAACCCCTCTCCTGTCCCAAACCCCAATCTATTCCCTGCTGCCTGCTCTCACCAGGCAGCTCCAACCCTCGCGCTGCACCCACCTCACACCTCCCCCTCCCTATCCCAGTCCCACCTATTTCACCCCACAAAACACATCTCCAAGAGGCTGTGGTACAAATGCACGGGCCTACAGCCCTGACAACAATAATATTTTAATCTGGCCCAATGGAGCCAGCTTCCAAAGAGCATAGATCCAAGCCCCACCCCCTCCCCCATGGCAGGAGGGAGAAGGAGCAGTCCAGAGAGTGCAGTGGGACCCTAGGTGCAGGGATCTGAAGTTCCCCCTCGAACTTCTCTCTGCTGATCTGGGGTCTTGCCTCCACCCCCTTCACATGGAGAGGCCGCATTCGCTACTGCCCCACTGACAGCCCCGATGGCCGACAGCCTTAGGTGTTACCCTTCAGCTGGCACCCAAGGGCTCCACCCCAGGGCCTTTCTACCTGTAAAGGGGAGGAGGCAGGTGTCATGCGCTTCTCTGTCCCCTCTGCAGCTCCAGAGCTTCACCCCTCCCCCACACAGCTGGCAAGGGCGCCAGGGTGTTACCCTTCAGCAAGGGTGAAGGCAAGGGTGTTACCCTTCAGCTGGCACCCAAGGGCTCCACCCCAGGGCCTTTCTACCTGTAAAGGGGAGGAGGCAGGTGTCACGTGCTTCTCCGTCCCCTCTGCAGCTCCAGGGCTTCACCCCTCCCTCACACCTTGGGATCAGCCCCATTGTTTCTGCTCCCTGACTGGGTGATTGAAATCTATAAAGTATTTATTAACAAAAAAAAACCCTAACATTTAAAAAAACAAAAAACAAAGGCAGAACCATTTCCAAAACAAAAAACTTTCCTCTTCTAAACCATTTCACAAAATATATTTTTCCCTACAAACTCCCCAAAATATGAAAATTAATTACAACTGCAATTCAAAAAACATTTAGCAACATACATTAGAACAAACTTGAATGCCCAGATCATGGAAATTATGTCCAGATTTTCTATCTATATTCCATAATTTATCATCAACATCAAGGGAAGATATTCAGGAGGGGGACTCGCCTCTTGGAGATTACCCCTGGGGAGGAGAACAGAATTGGTACTTAATTTAAGATATGTACTCAATTTATTACCATTCATATTTATACTCATTACTATTTACCACTAACTAAACTGTCACATTATTTCTTTACAGGTCATTGATTTATTATTATAAGTGGCCTACAAACATCAATGACCTATAAAGAAATAATGTGATAATTTAGTTAGTGGTAAATAGTAATAAAAGTATGTATGCTAATAAATTAAGTACCCTTAATGTTGATGATAAATTATGGAATATAGATAGAAAATCTGGACATAATTTCCATGCTTTTTTGCATTGTTTGTTGTAATGTATGTTTAAATGTTTTTTGAATTGCAATTGTAATTAATTTTTATGTTTTTTGGTGTTTAAGTTAGGGAAAATATATTTTATGAAATGGTTTTTAAGAGGAAAGTTTTTTGTTTTGGAAATGGTTCTGCCTTTAATGTGTTTTTTTAAAAAAAACTTTAGGTTTTGGGGTTAATACATTTCCAAGTTTTTTCAGATGGGATGAATGTGAATTTTTAACATAGCCTCCTCAGGCACACTAGCCTTCATGACTGTGGCGCTATGGTCACCAGCATGGAGTTCCAAAGAAGCAGTTATAGAGACAAAGAGCCAGATATAGTGTAGTATATCCATAATTTTGTCCCTGAAATAATTGGAACCAGATATAAAATATAATACAAAATGGAATGGAAACATTATTCCAATGTTCCACAATACCAGAACCAGATGCAGTAAGAGAAAATGCGATGGAAACTGTACTTCAGTGTTTCAAGAAGAGGAAAGTGAAAGAGTGACCACCAGTGTATTGTTTGCCATCATATTGCTGAGTGTACAGTTTTAACTCCTGAATTGCTTGGTGAAGGACTCTGTCATGTCCGAATGCTTTCAGGGGGCTGGACTAGATGACCTCTGAGGTATCTTCCAACTGTAAGATTCTATGATTCCACCAATCAACTTTAGTGTGTTCAGTAAAACATAATAATGTACTGCTTTATCCAATCTCCCTTACTACAGAACTCACTACTTTAATACTTGCATATTAACATGAGAGACAATCAACTGTTTGGTTGCAATTTTTTCCTTCATTGACAGAGGTAATAACTTGGAAATCTCCAGGGTATTTTCAAGACTGAGCTTAGTAACATCATCATCTAGAAAACAGCTCCTGGTTGAGAACAATATTTGAAATCAAGATCTTGAAACTCAACCAGGTGGTTAGGTCAATATTCCATTAGCTTTTTTGCTGTAAGAATCCGAATGTGCTTCTGTTTTGTCCAAAAATATCTAATTTATAACACAAGGAAGCAGAGAAAAGAGAGAGTGAGGTGCTTTACAAACTCCAAAAACATGTTTATAGGGACTGAATTACTGACAAGCTGGACCTATTGGCATGGCCCCAGCTGGAGACTCTCAGGTTTGTCCATGCCATGATGTAATCTCACCAGTGCAGCTTTGATTTTCTCCCTGTTCTGGATGGCCTCGTATCTGGTGCATGTCTGGAACGGGCACTTAGATTTCCTGCTGCTATTTGTCGAGTTTTCCTGGCCGCTCCTCAGCTGGTGGTGTGTTTTGTATTTCTCCAAGCAGAGTTTTAACTCCATCCTGCCAGAGTGCAAAGCAGCTGGAGATGGCTTTATTGGGCTAGGAGCCAGATCCTTGCACAGAGTAAGCACTGTGGCTTATACAGTCCTTTAGGGATGGAGATGGGATGGCTCCTCTGAATAATGTGTAGAGCATTTTTGCTGAGCTTTGGAGCAGGGCTGCTATTAAGCAACAGCAAGATGGAGACTGCTAAAGACTTTGCATCTCATTCTAGTTCGATATTGACAGCATATTCTGGCCCCATCTTTCTCTGTCCTGGTGGAATGACAGGGACAGCTAATTCAGTCTCTCGCCCAATAACTCTCTTCCAGTGGCAGTGGAGAAAGGGAAAACCTATTCATTCCTCACGTCCCAGTATTCTGCTCCCAGCCCAAACCAATCCATGCAGTGCAGAGAGCTATATCCACTTGTATTTTGTCACAGGAAAGAGCCACTGAGGTGCAAGTACTTTAAGAAAGGTGTGGGGATCTCACAAATCTGCTTTTCATTCTCTTGAATCCACGTGTCAAGTGGCCAGACCTGCAGGGAATTGTGTTAGAGGGGCTAGATTGAATTGTTTAATATCATCCAGTGTGCTGAGTATTCATCCAGCCCTGCCCATTTAACGGCATCTTTAAAATCTCCAAAGAGCTTCTGGTATCAGGATCAATGTCCCTTCTTTACCACCCCTCCCATCCAAACAGTATCGCAGAGTTTGGTGAGTGATTTCCATTCAGTAGAGGCAGTGCAATCCTGTAGGTAGTAGCGGGGCCACCACCATCTCACAAGGGGTATGACAGGTAGAATCAGGGAGTGAGGGATCCGTTTGGGGCCATGGGGGGGAGACAGGAGGGCAAGCAGGGGATGGGGCCAGGGATGTTGTGCATGGGAGAAGGGCAAGCAGGGGTGGGGGAGAGGGTTGGGGCCAGGGATGCTGCATGGGGGGGGGTCGGGGGGGGACAGGGTAAGCAGGGTTGGGGGCTTGGGTTGGGGCTGGGGATGTGGCGGGAGGACAAGCAGGGGTTGGGGGCTCTGCTGGGGCTGGGGATGCTGTGCGGGGGGGGCTGCAGCAGAAACTGGGAGGAGGTAGCGGCAGCACAGCTGCGAGGAGCTACCATGTTGGGCTGGCTGGCTCTCAGGAGCCCGAGCGGAGGTACACGCAGGGTGTGGCTAGTGGTGGCGTGGGGCACCGGCAGAGCTTGAGGTACAGCAGCAGAGCAAGTGGGAGGGAGGTGGCGGTGAGTCCCTTCCCCCCTCCCTTCTCATTCAACACTGCTCAAGGTCACCGCCAGGCATGCTCCTCTGCCGGCAGAAGCATAGGCACTATTGTGCATGCACAAGCCAGCAGAACTGTTGTTTTTTTTTGTTTTTTTAATAACTCAATTTTGGCTGCACCAAAGACTGTCAGACTCTAGCAGCACTTGATGTAGATCTCAGACTACAAGGCTGTGAAGTCTCAAGGCTCAACTCATCTGAGGGAGAGGAGACATCCATGGTTCAAAATAGTTGAGATGCTGTGCATTTTGACCACAACTAATTAACCTTTCAACAGTTATAGCTTTTTATTTTCTGGCTGGATCTTCTTCAAACTTTACACATATGATAGTCTCCACAAATATAAGCCATAGATAAATTTTCAGAACTGTAGCTCAAGCGGTTAGGTTTCCTCAATATCGGGGCTTCAGCAGTCCCCTGTTTATAATGGAGAGTGGTTCTGCCTTTAACTTACTTACAGCTACCACTATAAGTAAATATGAGCTTACAGTATAATTGCTGTGGGTCTTTATTGCTTGTTTCTGCAATACTTTAAAGAAGCTTGTTGCAATTAAATCGTTTACTTTCTAGACTCTAATATTTGATATCCTTACATTAAGGTACAAAGCAGTGTGTTTGCTGCTACATGTAGAATACCTGGCACAATCAGGTGCAGCAAAGTAGATTCAAGACCTTTAGCTGTCACCCCAGAAATATTTTGAATTGTGGGCTGTTTTGGAGAAAATGTTTTCTAAGCTTGATTATTTGATTGGAGAGCTCTGTTGAACATAATGAGAGGCAGTTCTAAATTTACATTAGCTATCACCACTTTAATCTAACGTTCAGGTACTGGATGAAACAAGATACAAAGCTATGGATTTTTTAAAATGTTGTGGGGATGGGGATCAAATGTAATGTGCAGTGAGTGCTGTGAATTTAGAAACTAATTTTGCCAACTGCCACAGTTTTGTAATAAATTTTGGGTGTCTCCATGTCAACAGAGGTAGCTGGATTCCTGCACGGCCCCATGGAGGGCAATCGCAGTCGCCACACAGCAGGGCAAGCAAGGGGAACTGGCCAGACGGTTGTGGGGAAGCCAGGTGGGCCAACACCCTGTCAGAGTCACCACCACAGCGGGCTGTGGTGCTGGCCACATGAGCTCATGCCTGGCCCTACCCCGCCTCCCTTCCCCAGCTGGACCTAAGACCCACCCCCAGCCGTGACATAGCTGTGTGCAACAGGCACCAGCACCCATCGCTCATAGCCCTACTGTGGAGCTCACTGCACGGTGGGCAGAAGGAGCCTGGCCAAATGGGTTGCCCTGCCCTAGACAGACTTACCCTATTTGGGGTAAGGCTGCTCCATGGTGTGTCCTTTTACTTTTTCCAAGGATGCATCATGGGGCAGGCAGCTGTTCTCCCTGCCATGGGGCAGGGGGAACATAGGCTGCCGCTGCCCACACAGTGCAGTGCACTGCACTGCGCGGCCTGACTGCCCAGGGAGGGGTAAAGCTGCCCAAGGCATGGTAGCCTCCTCTCCCTATCTCCTCTGGAGACACCTGGTGTGGTATTGGCTGTTTTTCTTATTTTCCCTTGTTATCAAGTTATGTCATGAAATTGCCATTTTAGGCTGTGATCATCAAAACATTTATTCTGGAATAGCCCCATTGAAACCCCGCAGACTTCACTGGGGCTGCCCCAGAGCAAATGGCTTGTAAGTTAATGTCTAGCTCTCATGGTGGAAGAGAAACGTTTAAAAATGTGACTTGTGAGTTCCCCAACTAAAAGGTATATCTAATGTGGCTCACAGTAGATCAAGATCCAGATACTTAGGACTATACATAACCCATCTCCTTGGCAAAAGCCACCATACAGTTACGGCCAATTAAGAACACAACTCATGCGACCCCTGCAGAAACCTTCCTGCTCAGTTTCCTTCATGGGTTCTACACCTTTTAACATTACATTTCTCTTTACAGACAGAGTGTAACCATTATTCTTAAAAGGAATATCCTATGCCACACTGCATTTACCTAAACTGTTGAGTGTGAAGAAAAATGAAATGAGAGCATTCTGAAACACCGTAAACTGGGATTCTACCAACCCTCTAATACATTAATAAAACAGACAAACTTGTCAGGCCTCCAAAATTCATGAAATTGGCTAAAACATTGTGAGATCTATAACTTTTCTCTTCCACCATGAGAGCTAGAAATTAACTTATAAGCCATTTATACTCTGGGGCAGCCCCAGTGAAGACTGCGGGGTTATTTATAATCTCACAATTTTTTAGCCAATTTCATGAATTTTGGAGGCCTGACAAGTTTGTCTGTTTTATTAATGTATTAGAGGGTTGGTAGAATCCCAGCTTACGGTGTTTCAGAATGCTCTCATTTCATTTTTCTTCACACTCAACAGTTTAGGTAAATGCAGTGTGGCATAGGATATTCTTCTTAAGAATAAGGATTACATTCTGTCTGTAAAGAGAAATGTAATGTTAAAACTTCTGGGTGTGGAACCCATGAGGAAAACTGAGCAGGAAGGTTTCTGCAGGGATCACATGAGTTGTGTTCTTAATTGGCCGTAATTGTATGGTGGCTTTTGCCAAGGAGATGGGTTATGTATAGCCCTAAGTATCTGGATCTTGATCTGCTGTGAGCTACATTAGCTATATACCTAATACTTCTTAAGTGTCTGAGAAGGGTGACAATACAGACCTTGAGATTTACAATGTGTGCTTGGGGGAATTACACTGTGATCAGTTACTTGGACTATGTTCTCACAGGATGCTGTGTAGCCATGAGGTATCCTGCCATTTATTCAAGGGTATTCATTCATACAGCCTTCCCTGGAAGTGCATTCATCCAGGAGTAAAATCCCCCTGTTTGAATAAGGGATTAACGACCCAGGAGATATTTTACCATGGGATAAATTTCATATTAACACAGAGCAATCTGTGATGATTACTGCTGAAAACACTGCAAATCTGGCCCAAAGTATTTGGGATGCTCTTTTACCCCATACTGTAAACTCTGGAATGGAGGAGCTCTTGATGGTAAACTACTGAAGAGTAATTTCAGCATTTTGTGAAAACACAAGGTGATTTCAGACGCGCGGGGCCTCCCTTGGACCATGGCACGGACCTTTTCATCCCCCTCCGGAATCTGGTCGGCCAACAGACTGATTCTGAAGGGGGATCGGGGGAGGGGGTGGGGTGACGTGGCACAATGTGCGGCTGCAGAGCTACGCTCCCCGGCCGCCTGCCCTCCGGGATACGGGCAGGCGCAGCAGCCAATCCAGCCACAGCGCCCGCCCGCCCCTCGGGATCTTGTCCACGGCCCAGAATTGGCGGCGGTAACAGCCGATACCGTCTGCCGATTCCGGGCCGTGGGGAGGTAATAGACATTACGTTACCACGGTCAACCACGGTGAACCCCACTCTGGCGGGTGCGGTACCATAATGTCTGTTGGGCCCAAAAGAGATTCCCGCCGGGTGTTCACCTCTGGCGGGAATCTCTTTGACCACGCTTCCGGAGCTGCAGACGTTATGGTACCACAGCCACCACGGGGGGGTTCACCGTGGTTGACCATGGTATTGTAACATCTGAAATTACCCACAGTCTCAGCTCTATATTTGGGTATGTTCCCACAAGTTCCATCACCGTACCATGTCGTCTGTACGGTAAGGGCAGTCAGAGACGTTCTTGGTGGCTGTCCACAGCTTCAGAACTCCCTTCCCGTGGAAATTCGCCTAAGTCCAAGCCGGAGCATTTTCTTAAGCCCTTGTAACTACTACCTATTTGGTCAGACTTTTAACAGGCAGGTATAGGGTTCAGGGAGTTGGGAGTCGGAGGGGATTTAAAATTGGGATTTTATACAATTGATCTTTTAATTGGGTTTCATGTATTTTGTGTGTTTTATGTTCTGAGCTGCCCTGAGCCTTTGGGGAAAGATGTGATATAAATCCAAAGAAATAATGGGTTTCAAATTAATTTAGCAGGTTGCAGTGTTAGGACATCAGAGTTCCTTAATCTTAGCCTCTCCACTCCACCAGAAGGAGAAGGGTGACTGCGGTGTATCAAGTATAAAGGGAGAACAAAGGCAGTTACATTCAGTATCACCCACATTCTCAGGCAGACTTCAACCCTGGATGCCAGTCCTGAGCAGAGCAGAAATTCAGAGTGTGAACAATGGCATGACTCTTTTATAGCTGAAGATCTTTAATTAATTCCCAGTGCTCTCATTTTTTCAGCTCTGTCCATCTAATTAAACAAGTCAGCCATGTGATATAACCAATTTCTATGGGATTCCAAAGCCTTTTATGCTTTCTGGCATGAGCTTGATCTAAACAGGGTGTACTGTATTCCTCACCCTGAGTTCAGGATTGTGCTGTTAGTTTTTAGTATTTGTAGAATTTGTCATATTTTATGGTTCCAGATGATAAACTCATTTTTCAGACACATACTTTAAATAACACCAGGATCACAAAAGGAACCCAGTCCTTCTGCTACTCCAGGGAATTTCCCCACTTACTTTGTTGGGAGGAGCCCCTATGGGTATGATCCAGCTCTCACTAAAGCTAATGGATATTTAACCATTGACTTCATTAAGATCTGGAATGCTCTCTAAGTGCAGATCTGGCTGTATATTAAATGGAGTGACCAGAATATTTAAAATTTAAAGTACAGCTTGCAGCAGTGTTTGCCTCCTTTCAAGAGAAACTGGAGAGATTGCTTCACAAGGGTGTGTCCCTGAGAGACTCAGCCTGAGTCATAGGGTTAAAACAGACATGACGCTAACTCCACTTTAACACTGCTTTAACATTTCTTATGCATGTTGCAGGGCTGTATTGGTGCCCAATGCAGCACTACAAAATGCATAAGAAATGGTAAAGCAGAGTTACATCATGTCTGTTTTCACCCATAGGATGCTTTAGACAAACATCTACCCACCTGCCTCCCACCTATTATACATGTTGTAGGGCACTCATAGGGCACCACTGCAGCCCTGCAACATGTATAGTGGGTGGATGGTGGGTTGGGAGGTGCTTGTCTAAAAGCACCCATAGAAACAAGTGTCTTCAGGACATGGTAACTGGATGTATACAAGATAGCTTGGTGACATACATTCAGACAGAACACTGTGATGTGGCTTGAAAAGACACCAAGAGCAAGATTTATAAAGGATTTCGTTTTATTTTCCCTTTCTCTGGTTTTATATCAGTGTGATTTTGATTTCAGCTAAGTAACTTCCAACTTTTTACCACTGTAATCAGGGACTCAAATTCCTATTTTCAAAATCCATGTAGTTCTACTGCGTGCAGTTCTAAGTAGATATTGCATTCTACTAAAGGGGGGAATAGTTTAGCTACAGTATTTAAAATCATTATACGTGTGTTTAATAAAATCCTACATAACTTTGATACACTGAAAATGTTAATTGACATATGTGTGCACTCACATTGCAAACTGGGTAGGTTTTTAAACTACAGAATTAAAATCTTTATGCAAATTTTCCCCATGAAAAAAAATAAATCACAGTTCTACTAATGCAACAACTACATTGTTCCCTATCCAATAAAGCCTATAACCATTCTTATAAAAGACTAATTCCTTTAAAGGCTGTTGGTTTACAAGGGATCCAGTTAATTAATATTTTACTAGGAACTGTGTCAGCAATTTAGTGGTAGAGCTTGAGCTTGTTTCCCTGGGTTTTATGACTTGACTTATAAGTACATCTCCAAAGGAAAGTAGGTGTATTAAGTGTCTTGGAGTGAGGGTTTCTTTCATTATTATTATTAATTGTTACAAACAACAGCTAACATCAGTGACCGAGACAAGTTAATCTTACACTTCAGCATTAAGTAAGTAGTTCAAAGAATGGCTACATGGGATTGCACTTCAGCAAAACAAAAACAGCCTCTAAAATAGATCAAGTCAAACCAAAGAATTTCTGGTTTAACCACCGAAAAGAATAAAGCAGAAATGATGTATCCTTTTTCACCATCCTTTATCAGCCAGGCCCTTGCTAAGAACAGAGCAAGCCTGATGCAAGCATTCTGCACCACCATAAGTTCCACCGAAAAGAAGAGAAGGGGAGGGGTCGAAATAGCAGGAAGGAGCCTCTTGCCCACTGCCCAACCTAAAAGAAGATGAAGCAACAAATATTCTGAAGAGAAAGACAATCTCCTTGAATGTTTAGTACTTAGTGTTCAGTTTCCTCACTGCTGAACCATAACATGGAAACAGGGGCCCTGTGTCTCTGCATACCTAGGGGTGCTGAGGAATAATCAAGCACCATCTTCTCCTAATATAAGGTGTTCTTACTAAGTTAACAGCAAATTTATCTTCCCACAAAGGTCAATCCTTGGTTGTGATATAGGCTCTGTGCTGGCGGAGTAGTTAAATTTCCTAGAATTAGCTGCAGAGGGTAGGAAAGCAAAAAGTTAGCTCCAATTTACATTCATGCAGATCCCCTTCCCCACTATGTACTATTTTTAGATCTTTCAGAGATAACTCTGCAGGTTTATTCTTCCCTTTAGGCATTTTACCCCTCCGAAAATATTTGACAGTACAGCAGCAGCACAGCTCTGGCTGACTCTTATGTTACAGTTGACAAGGTGGCATGTGGCGTATCTGTCACTTCACTGACATCCACCATGCCACAACATTCTACAACTCTTACTGATTTCTTTTGAAGCTTCACCACTTGGTGAAGGGCTAAACACAGGAGCATCACTAGTTTGGAATGGACCCTGGTGCAGAAGATCATATGGACCCTATTCCCTACTACATCAGCCGGGGTGCCCAGTGTCCAAGGCTTCTGGTGCAGTTGCCCCCCATCTTGCAGGTATGACAGCTCTGCCTCTAGATAAACATGGGAGTTCCAGACCATCATGTGTCAGACTGGGGTCTGACTATTGACCTGGCTTGGCCTTCTGTCCCATCCTTTTCCCATTTACGCTTGTAAGAATCAGAATATTTCCATAATGAAATTCTGTTGGTGAAATTGAGCTCAGGCCCTGTCTCTTTGAATAGTGCATGAGAAAGCTTTTCCAGCAGCCTGATTCCCACACAGTACAGTACAGTGCAGTGCAGTGCAGGTAAAGCAGGAGTCAGATGGATTTCACTCTCCTGGTTACTGATATAAAACCACTGATAATTGGGGAATCTTCCCACACAGCCTCCTGAAAGTAAGATTTATTCCATTTGGCCAATTTCTTCTCTTTTGGAGCGGATGTGGATCTGTACCTTGAAGAGAAACATTCCCAATTTTCTCAGATCCCAAGATGCCTAGCTTATCTAGTGTCCCCCCCGGTCACTTTAGTAAAATTCAACCTATTTTAGGAGAGGGTTACACTCTAGCTAAGGAAAACACTTTCTTCAAGAGGTGTACCATAAGGTAACTGGAAAAGAATACCTGAAACTAGATTGTGATTGTATGATTTTCTCTGAGCAAAGTGACATAACTTTGTGTGCTCCCCACCCTGAGAAAGGAGTAAGTTGCAAGGGGGCTATGTCTGGTACAGTGTACACTGGCCAAGTATGCTTTTTGCCTCATAAAATTAGAACGAGGCTTTATTCACACACTGTTTTCCCAGCACAGCTTGTGGAGGAGTGAGGGTATTTGTGCGACAGGATCTTGTGAGGCAGGCAAACCTGTGCTGAGCAAGGTTACCTCGAATTCACTTCACACAAGCACCCACCTGATAACCATGGGAAGTCAGCTCAGCTCCCCCTGCTGGGAGAACAGTGTGAAAAGAAGTCCCGGGGAGGTGGAGACAGAGAGGAGAGACTCTTCAGTCAATATGGCTATGACATTAGGGAGTGTTTCCAAAGGTGAGGAGACCATGAGTTAGAGATTCTTGACCACTGGGGAGGACAGGAATAGAATTCAAAATGATCTTGGAAAATCAGGGTGGAATAAATAAGATGAAGCACAATAAAGACAAGTGCAAAGTATTACACAGAGGACAGAAAAATCAAATGTGAACATGCAAAATGGGAGATGACTAGGCAGAAGCAGTTCTAAAAGGGATTGAGAGCTATAGCAGACAACAAACTAAATAAATCAACAGTGTGATGTGGTAGCTAAAAAGGCAAATATTATTTTGGATTTTGTTAGCATAACTGTTCCTTCGTACTTGGCATTGGCCGGCCTCATCTAGACTTCTGCTGCATTCTTCTCCAAGTACATTGATGGCAGGGACCAATGGGTAAGTCCTTCTTCCCTCTCTGCCCAGCCCTATATCTTAATGTAATCTGAGGCTACAGAACATCATGGAATGGAGAACCTACATCTCAGGTACATTTGTGTAAAAGTATGCAAATGTATAGCACTTCTTATTAACAAAATTTAGGTCAGGCAACTCTATACCACAAATATTAAATCAGCTACAACCTTAACATGGCAAGGACAAGGCTCCCCCTACTCCTACTACTCCATATCTCAATCAAGACCGGCAGGCAGGCAGGACAGACAGGAGTTCTGTGGCATTTGCTTCCCCCATCACATCACCTATTTATTCATCTTCTTGAGTTTAACACGGTAAGAGAACTACGTACCATGCAGCTTGCTCTCCTACTCCCCGTAAGTGTAGTATTATAGTCAAATGCTTCTTATGTTCCTTGAGGAGAGATGTTGCAAAGGCAGCCTTTGCATGAAGCATCTAGTAAGAAACAGGATTTTGTTGGAGCCATTTTAATTTTTAATTCTTTTATAATAATCGAGTTGTTTTTTAAAAATGTATTTGAACAAGTCTTTGACTTAACCCTTGGAAACATTTGCATCCAGTCTCCTAATCCTTTCAAATCAAGTCATCAGTTAAAACAGCATTAAGGATCTTTTGGAGGATTAGTGTTTTAATTCTTTGTTATACAATAAATAAGACACAATCAAATCTTCATTTAATTGTAAATTCTCCCCAAAGTTATAGCAATGTGAGTTGTTCTGGCTAATAGAATGTATTTAGACTTTCAAAAAGCCTTCCGCAATCTCTCACATAACAAGAAGCTGTTATGAAAACTAAGTAGCTGTGGTATGAGCCTTAAAGTGATGCTGGATCAAACTGACTTAATTATTATTATTATTATTATTATTATAAGCATTTATATAGCACCAGCAATGTACCTGGCACTTTACAGAGAATAAGATAGACACGGTCCCTGCCTGAGAGCTTACACAGAGAGCAGGAATAGTCAACTTTTAGCCTGATAGCAGAACAAATTCCCTGTTGAAAAGTGCAAGGTAATGCAGAGCAAAAGAAAGGATTGAGACTTCTCATATGTGTTTCCAGGGTCTATAGTCACTAGAGCCACTTCAGAAAAAGACCTAGGGTGTTTTCACACGTAATGGGTAATGCCACCACCACAGACTGCTCTAGGCCGTGGTGGGAGTCGTCACTCTGACTGGCACTTGACCTAGCCACTGAACAAACGTTACAGCGGCCAGGGAAGGGGCGAGGAGACGCACAGACATTTGTCCGCATGTCCCCAAGCCCCTCCCCTGATGGACAGCCATGGCAGCCTATGACAGCCACCATAGCTGCCTGGAAGCAGCACCACTCCCAACCAGGGTACGTACAGCAGGCCATTATCCATGACGGCCCGCTTTACCCCTGGTCGGACAGCCCTTACCCAGTTGGTGGTGGCGCTTAGCCCAGGCTGTGTGTTGAGGATGGCCCTGACTCTCAGCCTGGGCTAATGCCACCACCAACTGGATAACAGCCCAGGCTAACATCTGGTAGGTGCATTTAGGTGTGATGGTGGCACCTGGTTTAATCCATACTAAAGTGGATTAAGCGGTGCCACCGCCACATCTCAAAACACCCCTAGAGAGCACTGCACACAGCTAACTGGAAACCTCTTCTGCTTGTAGCAGCTATCTAGCAAGACAAGCAAAATAATGATTGCAGGCATGGAAGGACTTCCCTTGGAATGGAGATTGAAAGAACTGTGTAAAGAGAGGATGAATAAGAGGAGATGAGCAACAGGGCAGTGCCGAATAATGAATGGGGGAGGATACAGAGATGGTAGGAGTAGATCAGGCCCTTCTGTTTATCCTGTTAATACGCAAACAAAGAATTCAGTGAGTGAGAGAAAACAAGTTTACAGTTGACTTAAGGAAATGTAATTTTTTAAAACTCGAGGAATCCTTTGCTGTATGTTCTCAAGTCTACAATTTTTTAAAAGCTTCTTTAGATAGAATTTTATAAAAAAATATAAACCTACAATCTTTCAGTTTCAGTCCAATCCCCATCTACTTTACGTTGAGGCAATTTCCTCTTCGAGCAATGTATTCCAGAACTGCATGCAGAATTGTATTGCAGACGTCTGTGAAATATGTGGTGCTCCCACTGAAAACAGGACATGGATCTCCAGTAGAAGGAGAACTCTAGTGATACAGCAGGGCAACTCCTGCCTTCCTAATTCAAAAGATTTGGAGAGGGAAGGGGAAGAAAGTCAGAAATCTGAGTTTAAAAATATCAAAATGCTTGAATTTTTTTTTTTTTAAAAGAATCTTTCATTTTGAGAAGTTGTAGCTTTAAGAACAGAGAAAGAGAAAATGAAGGACTTACCAAAAAGGAGGAAGAGATTAATTTAAAGTCAAGGCCAGGGATAAAGTGTAAATTAAACTTGTCATTCAGAACAATAATTCCACAGATTGATGACAACTACCATCCAGGTGACCTTGAAAATGACTCTTTCTATTGAAATACAGTATATAAATCATTCAAATTACTGCTCCTTGGGTTATATTTTACCCATAAACTACAGACGCTGCGATTATGGATGTAAGACCTACCCCCCAAAAAGTGTAAAATGGAGAGGGTTTTTGATTACTCAAGCACCCAAAATGAACTGGATCTCAAGTTACATTTTGCTGCCGTAGGTACTAAAACAAGTGGTTACGTGTCTCATGCACCACACTAGCAATCCAAATAATAGCGAGCACAGACTAGGGCACCCACCATCACTGGTACACGGAGGTTCAGCGTCTCATCTTGATGTGTACATTTATCTCCAATTAACTTCAACCTTCAATTACTTGTGGACAGCAACGTATAATCACCCAAGTATAAATATCTGAGGCAGCTCTCTGCAGAATCTGGAACCTATAATCTCACCTTTGTGCTGCCTCTGTTATTAGTCACTGTAAAAACGTACACTCTTTCACTTTCCATTTCAGGTGGTGGCACACACGTTACATAGCAATCATCGCAATAACCTTGTCTTGTGTGTGCTTTTGTTCTCGGCTTGACATCGGAGTATGCAAAATATCACACAGGAAAGTTGGGAAGAAAACTTTAGACGATCCTCTAGCTGTTGAGCATCAGCACTAGCACTTAACCACCAACATGCTTGAGTGAGACTCACTTCAACACTAAAGGCAAGTTCCAGCACTAAACAGATGAAGGATAACGATGTTAGTGAGGTGCTCAGAGACTATGGGTGATTTCAGAAGTGACACGTGCGGCCCCAACAGAAGTGACAGGATCGTGATCACTGCCCGGGGGCAATCAGAGATAACATGGACTGGGGGAACACAACAGACATGCAGTGGAGACGTGGACCCGCGGTTCAAGTCCCAGAATGCACCGTGGCTGGGGTCAATTCATTCCACCGCGGCTGTGGGTTTCCGTTCAGAAGTTACTTTTCATTCACCCCTGCCATGGTGACCATTCACCACACTTCTGGACCTCCTCCCGCCCCGACCTCACGAAGCGTGGTTAGCTTCATCCCGGGCTGCATTTGACTGTGGTGAAAATGTGGATGTGAGCAAACAGACATGCACGGCGCTTTCACACACACCCGCGTTTGACTGAGGTTGACTGTGGTGGACATTCACCACGTCACTTCTGAAATCACCCTATGATGTGGATCAGCACCATAGAAAACCTGTAAATAAGAACTTTTTTTTTTTTTTTTTTTTTAAAAAGAGTATTATGAACCAGTCCTAATAAATTCTAAATCAGGGGCGAGGAGCTTTTCCCCTCCCCTGGACCACTTAAAAAATTTGTATAAGCTTCATGGACCAAATAGGTGTTGGGTGGGTGCTTAAAGGGTAAGCTCAGGATGTGGGGCATCCAGACCATAGATTTATGGTTGTGGATCGAACTCCAATTCTTGAATGCATATTCTCATCTCTGCTCCCTTCCTCTGAGTTCACTCTTTCATTGCTTGCGGGTGGGGACTAGATCCATAGAGCCAGGAATTGGAAAAAGGCCAAATAAAAAACAGCCACAGGCCAAATTTGACCCACGGGCCAGGGGATACCCACCCCCAGATTGAAGCTCATTTACAACGAGTCTCTCCCACAAAACCCACTTATACTCTGCTTCAGTTATTTACATATAGATATTTAAACAATTATGAAATGGTGATTCAATGACAGAACAGTATAAAATGAATCTGGCTTGTAATTTCTTGGACCAAGGCTGTGCCACTCTAAGTAAATTGATTTTAGCCTTTGCCCTGCTGGGTGCTGCTTCATTTTTTCCATTTATTTTTCAGCAGCACAACCACCCACCTTGTATTTGGGCTAGGATGGGAATAACTGGCTTGAGAATGCCTCCATCGTGTTCACCAGGGCAGGTAGCTTCTAGCTTACACTCTTGGAGATGGGGAGCTTGGGGAAGGCATTTTTTGTTTAACAGCCAAATGCACCTGAGTGCTGAGGCTTCTTGCCTTTCCTGCAGAGGCCCATGCTTGAGGGAGGGTCTCTGGTCATATAATGATCACAGTTGCTCCTTATTGCTTTGTCACCCCAGCAGGTGTCTAGTGCAGACTTGGAGATAATTAGCTTCTGCCCACAACCTTGCTGAAAGCCCTCCAGAGGGCACTTCCACCAAATGCAGTCCCTGAGAACTCAAATGGCAGGGAGCTGCACATTGCCACCAGAGGAAAAAATACATTCATCCAGGAAGCATATGACTAGTGGGTTGCCTGTGTTTTCCATAGCATCACCTTGATGGCAACCCACCTCACGTATACAGTAGATATAGACAGCGATGTGGGGCAGAAAAATTTCTGTAATGGAAAATTTCCCGCTATGTTTTCCCGGAACATTTTCTGGTTCTAAGGCCATTTTCACACGGACACCCCCACCCCCAGCTGGGTGTAAGGGAGGGTCCGTGTACACGGCTGGTGGTGGATTGGTGGGATGGGTGTGCGGTTGGTGTTCACCCACAAGAACACCACGGGCAATAGGTGAGGGTGCCTGCACGCTCCCGTGCAACACCCACCTCTACCCACAGGGCCCTCCAAAAAACCAGAGGAGGCCCCTTGGGTGGAGATTGGGGGGGGGGGGGTCCATGTAAAGGAACACACACACACACCTCCACCCATCGTGCCAGAACACCCATCCCTCCACCTACCCCCGTCTGTGTAAAAACAACATAAAAATGCACTGTTTCATAAAATTAATTAGTAACATAATAATTTTTTTTTTCCTAATTAAATACATCAGTTCAACTACTTTTGGCTATTGTAAAAACTTTTGAGATATTTATCCAGCACATAAAATTAACACACTGCTTTTTTTTAGTTTTACTAAGTAAAAGTCAAATAAACATCCCAATTGATTTAGGGCATTGGAAAATATTTCTTAAAATTTGCATTGAAAAATGTTCTGATTCAAAATTTTCCAGAAAACCCACATCACTGGTATACTGGTAGTCTGCTGAAGGCAGTCCCTCCAAGGTGTATAACATACAACACAAAGGGCTGTATGGCTAGCCCTATCCTGGTGGAGAGAGAGTCTTTCCAGTGAGAGGATGTGGGTCAAGTGACAAGAAGTGTCTGACAAGTCATGCTGCATCACAGGTGACTCCAAAATCCAATAACATTGCGGCCATATTAACCTCTGGACACCTCTCCCCCAGTGGTGCAAGAGAGAAATAGTAAAGGGTGATTTCAGACGTCGCGGGCTGCCAGGCCCGCCATGCTGAACCACAGACCGTCAGGAATCAGTCCGGCCGTCCTTTAGATGTGCCAGGCTGATTCCTACAGGGGATCAGGGAGGGGGGGGGGCGGGGCTGCGCTGTGCTATGTGCGGCCGCACAGCTCCTCCAGCCGCACTCCCCCGGCCACCTGCCAATCCGGCCGCTGCGACCGATCCTGGTCTGGGCCACGATCCGGGATGGGCCACCGTTACAAATGTAACTTTTGATCCATCCCAGATCGTGGCCAATCTAACCGTGATTCTGGACCTCCGGGCGGCCGGAGGTCCAGAATCACGGTTAATGTGCTTCCCACCAGTGACTCACTGGGGTGAACATCTGGCGGGAATCACAACAGATGAAATGGTACAAATGGCCACCACAGGGGATTGACTGTGGTTGACCGTGGTATCGTTTCGTCTGAAATTACCCAAAGTTGCCAAATTCACATACCTCAAAACTAGGGCTGCCACCTTCGATCATTTTTTACGTGACACTTCCATTTTGGCCTATGGGAGTGTCAGGTAAAAAAAAATCACCACAAGTAGCAACCCTACTTAAAACCCCATTTCCAGCTGCCATTTGAATCAACAGGAGTTCAGCTATTGCATTATTGAGGGAACTATATCAGGCTCAAAAGACTAGGTAAGGAATAGAGGGGAATGATGCTTGCTAATAAGGACTGAACAAATTTAGGCATGTATCTACAAATTAAATTAAGTTCTAGGTAAAGTCTCAGTACCACAGGCTCTATTGGCCAGATTTTTATAGTGGCCAGAGACAAGGTTTTCCACCCTGGCTCTATACCAGGGGTGGACAAAGTTTCCTAATCTGAAGAGCTGCATCTGTTTACCACAATGAGTCTGAAGAGCCAGTTTGCCCACCTCTGCTCTATACTGTGACTGTAAATTTGTGTAATGGGTACCCAGTATTAAAAATTTGAAACATTGTGTTTCCTTGTTTGTCAAAAAGATAATATTTTAAAGCAGAGTTTTGACTAGATAGGCTCAAACGTGCATCTGTGACAAGGCATCTCTGCAATTCCCAAATCAGTCTTGAGCATGGAATTGTTGAAACAGTAGTAGGAACAGGAGAATTGCAGGTTTTGTATCAAATGTGTCCAACTAAAAGCTCACTTTCCAGCTTATCATTTTATTCAAAGTGGGTCAAACACCTGTTTCAGTGATCAACAAAAATCAAAATAGTGAGTGGTTGAACCAAAATCATATTGCACCACTAAACAAAAGCCAATGCCATCCTAGTTAAAAGGAGTGCAAATTTCAATTAAGGAGTAATTATAACAGGCAAGTAAGCTAAAAACGTATTACTGTTTCACCTATGTTGCAAGTAGGAAAGGCTTGCGGGCAGAAATGCTAGCAGTTAGGTACTTCTTGTCTGCACCGAGTACTCAATTAAAATGTGAACTCTCATATTGTGTGGCACTTCCATTTAAATTTGTGGTTTATTAGTCCCCATTTAAGGTTATTCAAAAAGCACTGTTGTGAAGTAGATAGAATTTAAAGTCAGACTGAAGAGCTATTTAGAGCATGGCATTGATTCTTTCAGACTTTAAAGAGATGTTACCAATTCATACCAACATTTGCATTTGTTTTTTTCAGTGGTTTGTAAAAAACTGTGTGATGATCATCATAAAGAGCAAACAAGAATCCCACGCTATACTCAAAGCAGCCAAATTATAAAGTTGCTCAGAGAAAACGAGTAAAGAGGAAACTAAATCTAGGATACATATAAATATATACGTAGGAAGTGACTTCAGTTTTTCTTGTGTACAATGTAATACATTACTTACGTCACTTTATTGCTTTAATGAAGCTTAGTTAGATGTACTAACTTGAATTATGTTCACACTGTTACATAACCAGAGAAACTAAAAGTATCTGCTTTTGACTAAGTATATTTTCAAAATCCTAAGTTAAAGTGCTAAAGTGATATGAATTCCTCCTCTGCTCTCAAAAATGATGTATTTTGAATCAGAATATAAGGGCAGATGTCCTGTTTTCTATAACTATTGTTAAATATAAGTGTTGGTTCTCATCTATAAAGCCCTTCATGGTCTGGGTCTCACTTGTTCTGGACCGTCCCCTGCAGTCGGCCGGGGAAGTCTCCCAGGTACACCTGGTGTCAACGATGGGGAGGGCAGCTGGTCACCCCGAGGCTGTGGAACTCCCTCCCGGTTGATGCCTGTGTGTCCCCAGATCTTTCCTTCTGAAAATATTGTAAAACCTAGTTGTTTGGGCAGGCGTTTGGTGAGGGAGTGGGGTATGGATTGGGGGGCAGGGAGGGGGAGGATAGGGAAGTCTGCCCTTGGTGAGGGAGTGGGGTATGGATTGGGGGGCGGGGAGGGGGAGGATAGGGAAGTCTGCCCTTGGACGGTATGCTTTAATGCTGATTGTTGAATTTTATTGTTTTATGTATTTTAAACTATTTTTTAAGTAGCCCCAAGCCAGGGGTGGGGTATCAAGCATTTTAATAAATAAACAAACTAGATCACAAGAATCTGTTCACAGAGAACAGATATCACATTTATGCTCTACAGCTTTCAGGAAAATAGTTAGCATGATAGTTTGGTGTTTTTTCTTAGATATGAAAGAGAATTGAAATAGTTCAAGAGTTGCAAGGAAAGTTCAAAATCTCTCTTTGCCTCTTCATATTCTTGAAGCTGAGCAAGAAAATTTAAATGATAGGGATGCACTTTTCTGAGTTACTAAAAAAATACTCCACCCTACCCAGCATATTTTTTGCATGATTTAAACATACAATTAGCTATTTTAGAAGGTAGGTTGCATTAAAATGTTGAGAAGTCTCATTCTCAAACAAATTTGAAGGGGCAAAAATAGGTGAAAATATTTTAAAGATCAAATCTTATCCAACATCCAGTTTACTTTTGAGCATATGAACAGTTCCTTCCACTTTGCATTATTAATTCAGATGGAAGAATGAAAATATTTCAAATGGAACTATATGTGGAAATAAATACAGCAGCACAAGTCTCCACAGGATCAGGCTTATTCATAGGCTTACTCTACAAAATAAAATATTTACAGTGTCATTCTACCAATAAGACTGCAAACATGCTTACTGGTTGCACTATCATAAGCATTAAAGAGCTTTAGAAAAAACATACAGTAGTTTCTTACCTCTCCCTACATTATTATTATAATTCTATACTCAAAAAACCTTCAGTTTAAGAGAGAAGTTCCAATTCAATCATGCTCCAAAAACCATGGGAACAGTAAGTTTAGGCTTGTGCCTTGACTTCCATGCCATATAAGCAGTAAAGTCATTGTACAGTGTCACACATTGTGCTAATTTACAACTTAGGCTCCATGCACCCACACTTTGCCTTGGTCTTTCAGCCCCAAACCTCTTCCTCTGCAGGTTGGGGGCAACACTGAATCTGGGGACAGTGCTATATAAATGTTTAATAAAAATTTTAATTTGGGTATGTATTAAAAATAATAAAATGATATGCCCATTGGAAGGAATGAAGACAACAGCAATGCCAATTTGGAAATAAATCCTATTGTCATTCACATATCCCATTAAAAGTCTGTGAAAGAATACAACAGAGCTGCATGTTTGGGGGGGGGGGCAAGAGGGTGTGGAATAATGAGGAAGGCACCAGGAAGAGCGAGCAAGGAACTGTGTGGAACGACAGGAGGAATAATAGAATGACACGGTTCTGATTGAAATAACTGTCCTACCTTCTCTCCTGTTTCTTGTCATTCCACACAACACACCCTTACTCCTGTTCCATATCAGATTAATTGTATTCCCAGGACTCTTGGGTTCTTTGTGAGGGGAGTGGGGGCTAGTGTGTTCGAGCAGGGGAGGCTGGAAACCAGGACTCCTGGGTTCTCTGGGAGGGGCAGTAGGGACTAGTGGGTAAGAGAGGAGGGCTGTGAGCCATTACTCAACTGTCCCATTCTTACCAAACCAAATGAAAGGATATAGGAAAAGGAGGTGTGTGTGTCTCTTATCCCCAGGTTAGGGTTGCCCCCAACCTGCAGAGGAAGAGGATGGGGCTGAAAAACCAAGGCAAAGTGTGGTTACATGGAGCCTGAGTTGTAAGCAAGCACAATATATGAAAGTGTACGTCTTTACTGCTCACATGGCATGGAAGTTAAAGCAGGGCCTTAAACTTACAATTCCCATGCTTTTTGGAGCATGATTGAATTTTTAAAGGCCTTAACTTCTCTCTTAAACTGAAACTTTGGGGGGAATCTTATTCCTGCTGAGGGTCACTTTGAAAATTAGTACAAGCTCTGAGGGCCACATAGGCATTGGAAGCAGGGGTGCTTAAGGGGTGCACTCAAGGGGGCAGTTCCTGCATTCGTGCCATGGATCTGTCCTCTATCCTTGTGTGCATGGCCTCATCTCCGCTCCCTTACCCTGAGCTCAGTTTTTCAGTGCGTAGGAACAGGAACTGGATCCAGGGACCAGATCCAGAAACTAGAAAGGAGCCACATAAAATCATACTGCAGGCTGCATTTCCCCCACCCTGGGCCTGAAGTTCCCTACCCCTGGTATAGAATTTCCTCATTTTTGAGAGGATTTGAAATATAGAAAACATTTGCAATACAGAAAATGCCTCCTGCTAGTGCACTAGAACAATAAGCAGTGTAACAGTGACATTTCAAAATTTGAAAGGCTCACTGTATGAAGTTGTGGTTGCCTCTTGTGTGGGGATAGCCACACAAAAAATCCTAAAATCATTGCAGATCCAGCTCACATGCAGAGCTCCCCCACCGCTCTATACACATTCACACAGGTCCACACACACACACGTACAATTGCCCACCCATCTCCATACATACACACGCTCACATGCAGAACTCCCCCCATCACACACATCTCCCCACACATACCAGCCCCTCCCCCCCCCCCCCCCAAATCTTGTGGGTTCCGATCCTGCAGCCAGATCTGCATTAACAGGTTCATTCACTAGTATGGAGTCCCACTGATTTAAATGGGTCTCTCCACAGATGCAAGGGCCCAAACACTGTAACCAGGCTGCCTGGGGCAGAATGTGGGAAAGGAGCTGCTGCGGGTGGGGGGGTGCTTGCAGGGATAGCTTTGCACCTCACCCCCCGGGACAGGAATCTGGCTTTACCTCTCACTTCCATTGCACCAGAAAAGTCTCTCTGCTGGTGGGAGAGGGGAGGCAGGGGATGGAGCTGGGTAGGGCTGGGAGCCTAGCCTTTCTCTCCCGGATCCCAGGAGTTTGAAAGGCAGGTTGTGAAGGGTGGGCAGGTTACAATGGTTTAACTTGAAGGCAGGGGGTGCTGGGAGCAGGTGGATCATTAGGGGAACATCCCAAGATCGTCTGAGTTAAAATTTCCTAGTTTGGAGACCCTAGTTGGCAGAGAAAAACCCTGGACATCACCCCGGTTGTGGACTTACTTGCTGATGGAGCAGCTGCAAGCCTGATGAAGCAGCAACCCACTCCCAGGGTGTATCCTTTAGAACAGCACTGAAAGTAGGGATCCCCCACACAAGCACATCCCCCAGTAGTTCTGGCTCCCAGCTCCCCCTGATGTAACCCACTGGCCCCCACTCCCCTCACTGACAACCCAGGAGTTCTGGCTTATTTACAACTTTTTAATTAAATGATTTTTACTCTAATTTGTAACCACTATCTTCTGGGGATTTCGTTCAATACGTACGTAATTTGGACAGCCTGTAGCCCTCACCCAAGTGATCCTCTCTGCCAAATCTCAAACAAATTGGAGAAATTGTTCCTATTTTATGCAATAGAATGTTCATGTATTCAAAGGGAGAGTGCTCCCTGGCCTTAACTACAGAGCAGTTGTTGCTGCTCCATAATAAATAAATAAATAAATAAATAATACATTTTATTATAGTGTCACCCCTGCTAGATGGCTCTCAGAGTAAATATAATAATAAAACAATAAACACAATATAAAACATAGTCCATTTAAAACAATTTAAAAGGGTGGGCAAAGAGGGAGGACAGAATACATGGAGGGGATACCACCGGTGGATCCTAAAGGCACCTGGAAAGTTTTCTGGTGCTTTTTAAAGGTGAGGAGGAAGGACATCTGGAGGGAGCAAGTTCCATAAAGAAGGGCCTGGCACAACAAAAACCTGATCCCCCACCAACTTAAGGTGGGATTCCCAAAGAGCAGGTGGTTTCGGAGCACAGATTACCATCAGGGCGAGGCTCCAGGAGCAGGTCTGGAATATAGCCGGGGCCTGTTCCATTAAGGAAAGGGAATCTTCAGATGTTAGCACACACTAACTTTTATCCAATCAACATGGGTACATATCGTATACATAACATATTCCCATTTCAAGTTCACCCCCCTCCGCCCCGGACTACTGCTGCTGCTGAGCTGGATGGGGAAGTGGAGCTGGCTGCTATGTCCAACTTGGGTGGCTCTGCCCCTTCTCCCTTCATAATGGCTCCTTGCCTTGGGTTGGAGAGGGAAAGTCTCACCTGGATCTGCTTCTGCTGGATTGGCTGCTATGTCCATCTTTGGCATCCCTACCCCTTCATAATGGCCTTCTTGGCGGCTGCCAGGAGGACGGCACATGAAGGGTGCTATGTCATTATGTGATAGAGAGAGGCTGCAACATGCTAGATTTAGGCTGTTGGGTTGAGGGTTTTATTAATTAATTTATATACTACCCTTCCTCCAAGGCCCGCAACCCTATCCTGCTTGCCAAATACCTTACAAAATGGCCCTACATCGCTTGTTGAAGATATAAAGGATGGGGCCGCCATTGTTGTATTTGCAGCTGGAGTTCACCATCTTGCTTTATGAACGGAAAAAAGGGGTAAGAGGTGGCGATAGTGACAGCTCCCCTGTGAAAAGAGAGGTGAAGGGGGAGATTTTGTGGGTTGATTGGGGGGGCTCCCCTGGGTGAGAGAGAATGGAGTGGGTGCAATGGCATGATGGCACCATGGAATGATGGGGATAGGGTTTGTGGGAAGTGGATCGTACAGGGATCCACAGGTTTTATTTTGTATATTGTTGTAATTAATTTTCATATATTTTAAAACAACCCAGACAAAAGAACAGTGTAAGATGCCCTGAGTCCTGTGTGGAGAGGGCATTCTAGAAGTCTTAAAAGAATACAATTATTTTAAAATAATAAAAATATAATCAAATATAAATTCTTAGAATTTACAGAATTTATATAGCACCAGCAATGTGCCTGGTGCTGAACAATCATGATTGGAGAGAGGTCCCTGCCTGTAGAGGTTTACAATCTAGGATAGACAAAGAAGAATATATGCATTCCCATTTTACAGATGGGGAACCGAGGCTGAGCGTGTGATTTGCCCACAGCCACCCAGTGAGTTGACAGCTAAGACTGGATTTGAGCCCTGGTCCCCCAGGTCCAAATCAAGCATTTTAATGACTAAACTACAAATAATACAAGTATGAAAGTGGATGCATACTTAGAACTCTGTTCACTTTTAAGGTTTAACTTGTTGAAATTCTCAGAATTGTTGAAAGGTATCACACCAAGCACTGCCACTCAGTGACCTCACCAAACAGAAGTTTAATTCAGCTCATTTAAAAAAAAAAATTTGTGTAGCCCTCTCCACCACTCTGGCAAGGATACTTTTTTGTTCTTTCCCAGGATATCCTTTCCCTTGACAGAAGCCTGGGGTCCCATCTCTCCCTCCACCTCCCACAGCTCATATTGGAAGACTCACAGGTTGGTACTATTTCCATGCTTGATACTGTAATGTGAATGTTTTTATTGTCTGTGACAATATTAAATCTCAATAACAGTAAGACATTACTAATGTTAGAAACAGGACTGGTCACAGACAGAGTTTATGTAAATTCCTATGAAAAGAAGTGGAAATAGCCAGGTTTTGATGCATGCTCATCAACAAAAATGGTGACACTGAAAGAGCTGACACTTGAGGTATGCTCCAGCTTTCTCTACCACAAAATGGAAACCCTCATTTCAGACAATCACTCATTGCTTTAGGAAAGAAAATAAGGAGCGCAATAAAATGCTTATGAAAAACACTTTAAAAACTGAAACAAAACACAGGCAAGGAGGTTTATATTGGGTAGAAATAGTTCTTGCATATAATATACTGTAAAAATAATTCACATTAATGTAAAATAGAATTCCTCGTTTCTTTCTGATGGCTACAGACTATGCCCACCCCTATACCTAATGTTGCCCGCAATAGTTACTTTGCAGGTAGCACAATATTTTAAGAGTAAACAGTTGCAAAAATTTACAGGAATACTACAGCGATAATGCTGCTGCTGTGATCAGTACATCAGAGCACAAATATTTTGCTTCCACAATTGAATTAACTGTAATTGAATTGTAATTCTTTTTTTAAAAAGAATTAACTTTTTATGTATGCAAGTGCCTTATTAGCTAGAACATGAGATTTAAAACCATAGGTCTTATAAATCAAAATCAGATTACCAGAGAGGGTTGGGGTGGGGGTAAATGTCATTGCAAATATAAGGGAAAGTTTAGAAAAGAAAGAAGGCTGCACTCCTCTAGTCAGGGCTGGCCTTAGAATGTGCAGGGCCCAGGGTTAAGATAAAATGCAGGGCACTGGTAGCAGGCTTCTCCCTCCCCTGTGGCCCCATCCCCTCAGTGGCATCCTCCATGGGGCCTTAGAGGTGGTCTTGCTTGAGGCCCCAGCACTCTGTCCTGGTAAAAATGGGGGCCATTTCAGGGCCCCGGCCTCCAGAAGTAGAGAAGACAGCAGGGCTGGGGTGGTTGCTCTAGGTCATCCTGCGGTAAGGCTGGTCCTGTCCCTAGTAACTAAACACCATCACAGATGCCAGTTCTATTGCTTCTTGCCACACGCATTCTTTCAGACTTAACTTTTGAGTGGCACTTATTTGCTCCAAGTAGGAGAGAGAGTAAAATGAGAGTTGCACTTGCAACATGAGGTACAATTAGACTAGTTCCTGGCTGTGTTTTGTGACAGCACAACAGAGCTTTTATCACAGTAATGCACTTGGTTCTTCATAACTGGGCTGCTCCCTTAGCTGAATGCCTCTTTTTTCAAATCTTAAAAATCCACCCCTCCCCAAATACATTTTCTAAAGTAACTCAAGTTCTGAATGGTGATACAAAACTGCTTGAGTATTCAGTTATAATTCATTCTTTAAAGAAGTGAAGTAGTACAAAAATTGCCTGGTGCAACAGTAATTGCAACATGCCAATTATGGCTTTGATAACTTTTCTATTCTATGTATCTAAACCTACCTTCCTAATACATTTAGTTACAGGTTCTTAAAGCAGATTGCCAGCACTCTTCACCATTCCATTCGGATATCTCGTCTGTTAAAACAGTCTTATTTAGCTGCTCAAGGTAGTGTGGACCTGTATACTACTGATACTAATTGCAACACCTGGTGTAGCTTTTTAAACTAGGTTAGCTTTCTTTTATAGAAAATGACTGCATGAACTACTATCTGGAACTCCTAGAAGGGATCTTGGAGCATCTTCCGTTTCCATTATCCAATTCTTCACATATGTCCTAAGGCTACTGAGAAAGATGCTGCTAAAAATTAGGCATAACCAACAATTTGTCTGATTCTTAAGCCGGGCAGTTAATAGTTATAGAGAATGACCTCCAATCAGACTCTTGGGATGGGATTATTTTTTTATTTTTAAAAAACGTAATTAGTAATTAAAACAAAATAAAATTCAACCCCAAGCTTGCCTGGTACAAATATCAAAGTGTTTCCCAAAGTTAAATTGCAACAAATACAAAACAGGTTGCTATACCTTGAAATAACAAAGTAGAAAAAAAATTACATCGGAAGGACACAATTATCTTATGAGCTTTTTTTTTTTTAAAAAAATCAGATCATTGTTAGATGCATCTGTTCATATCTGCCTTTATGTATAATTGAACCTAAATTGGTCAAGCTATTTGTGCGGTATTTGTAATTACCCCATGCTGGATATTATTTATACCGTTTGCACCACTCATGCTGATAATATTTATAAGTTGGTAGAGAAGCTTCAGATAAAGGTTATCTGGGCTTTACCCTTTGGATATCTAATTCAATGAGAAGACATCATTGAAATGGAGGGGGTGAACCACTTACAATAAACACCCCAATTGACCTATACACTACAATATCTCAGCAGAGATTTATTTAAAAGGTTATGATGCAAAAGAATAATATGATTTTTTGCTCTACAGAATTGTTAAACTTTGGTTTGAATAGTTTCCATTTTAAGGATTATAACACACACAGGATATCCATTTGTTATTTATTAATGTGAAATATGTCACCATGGTACAGTAATCTCACTGTTCTGCTCTTCAGCTACCAACCAATACTAAGGAATGTCTAACATTTTCAGGTAGTATAAATATTTACAAAAACTACTGAAGCTAAGCAAATAAAAACCATCATTTGACTGAGATCTTAACTGCTTTATTCACAAAATATAACTGCTTTCCTTTTCCTTTCTCAAATCAAAATGCTTTTCCACCCTCCAAGACTGAAACTAACCCGAGGGATTCAGTATATACAGCGATTATAAAAAGGCATGGCACCAAAACCTTAAAAAGTCAGGTGAAGTTTACAGATACAAACCTGCACTTTGTACAAAAACTCCTTTTTAAAATAAAGTTCAATATATTAAAAAATATACAGTATTAATAGCACAGAAAATATTTAATCCCGTTGTGGTATTATTTACGCCTGGGTGGAGAATTCTCTCTTTGCCCTCGTCTGTCCTCATTTCTCCTGGATTCTCTTGCTTGGTCAGAATGCCGGCTATGTTTCTCCAGCCATTTTTCAGCCCCATTCCGGTAGCTCTCCTCCTCTTCTCTGGGACTTGAATTGTTACGGTTTCTCTCTCTAGAGTTTGACCTGTCTTTTCTTCTGCTGTGGAGTTCATTTTCTTTAGTCCAGTGTCTGCCCCGTTCATTATCAGAAAGAGAATTTCTTCTCTCTGCTCTTTTCTTTTTTGAATGACTGTGTTTACTTTCTAAATGCATATTTCTTTCATGATCCCTGTCTTTTCCTCCTCGGTAGCTGTTTCTGTCAGTGGAATCATCTTTGTCATAAGAGTATTTTGATCCATCGTCTCTCCGACTTGGTTCTCTCAAATTTTTGTCAGCGTTTCTTTCTGACTTTCTTTCAAAATCATTCCGACCTTCCTGCTCCCTCCTGTCTGTTTTTTTCTCAAGTTGTTTCTTTTTACTCCCTTGTTTTTTCCTGTCAACTTTGTTGGCATCTCTATTTTTCTTTTGCATCTTCTTCCTTTTCACTTTAGCAGCATCTGAAAATATACATGAGAAGTTAACTTTTTAATTTATTCAGTTCCCTTAATTATCCATAATTAGTACACTGAAATATTTGGAAAGTTTCAGGAAAAAACATTTTGCCAAATTTATATCATCAAGCATTTAACTAGCCACAGGGCTCAAAATAATGAGTGAAAGGAAATGATTTCTTCCATTCTGCAGAGTCTTTCCAAAGCTTGCCAGGGGTATCTTTCCTTGCGCTCTTTAGTGGAGAGGTGATGCTTGAATGTAAACCGCATTCTGAATTTTCTGAACACAAGTCTGTGTGCCTCACATTTTACTTTCTCCCTTCCTCTAGTTTTTATTGCTGGCCAGAAGTGGCAATTCAAATAGAAGCAAAAAGAGCATTTGTGAAGAGTAGAGAAACAGTTATCAAAATCCCACATCTTTCCACTTGATAAGGTAACTGCCAAATAGCTTCTACACTTCCAAACAGTTTAGCCACCATCTCTTCATTATGAAGAGGCTTCTAGTGAACTCTTAACATTTCTTAATAATAGCAGCTGCTAATATATTTAGTATCTCCTAGAATGAACGGACATGCAGACCCTTCCAAGTCATCAATTCTGTTATTATGAAAATTGTTTACCGGAAGTGACACCTAAAAGATGAGTTGCAAATATAATTCAAAACCTACATCAGTATCAGCAATACATGCTGACCACCGCAGTAGCTACTGAGCACACAACTGGCCTTTCCCCCCTTTTACTTGTAGGCATTATGCTCACAGCGGCCAGAACTTTGTCTGACTCTTTGTGAAATACATTAGCTCACCAGAAAACATTCGTACTTTTGTATTTCAGATAATTTTATAATTTGTTATTTTCAGATAAAGTAATTTTTACAGTTCACCAACTCTTTCTACTGTTCTTTCACTTAGCATCCCTTCTTCCCTGTAACTAAGCACCTGTACTTTCTCAACTTCATGAATGTACCCCTGTCTCTCCCGTGTCCAAGCTAGATTGTAAGCCCCTTGGTGTATGCAGCAGGGTTACCTAGGCTATTAGTATTACTACTACTATTACTACTGGAATATTTTTAGGAATCCTAACCGAAATATCTGGTGAAATCAATGTAAAAACAAGCTCAGGATGTAGTTATCCGGGGTGGGTGGTAGGTGGGGAGGATGAGTCGGTCAATACATTTTGCTGAAGTAATGTTGGAATTTTCTTAAGGGTTTTCGCCAAAAAATTATCAGAGCAGGAGAAAACCACACCTCTGCACCAAGGGAAGCATTTTTTTACAGCATGATTCTTGGGGAATTTAGCCCCAAGTACAATGGTGATCACCTGTTTACTCCCTTTCGCCTGCATTAAACAAGTCTTTTCTAGAGATTCTGGCCCACATCCCATCATATACACTTCCATCAGTAAAGAGCTAGGGAATGAGAATTGGTCATTACGTATTAGGTAGCTCTACTCAGAGTAGTACTAGACTGGACTGGTAAAACGGCCAGACGCTAAATATTTTAGGGACCGCTTTTCAGACTACTGTAAACACTTTTCTTAATATAGTAAATTGCCATTAACATGCAAAAATCTAAGTACTGTTAATTATAGCCAACAATTAGCCTTTGGTCTCTTATCAGAACTGCCTTGAGCTCTTTAGGCCAGTGAATATGAAGCTACAAAATCTGATTATCTCACAGAAGTGTTATAGCTATTATTGTATTTAATTATTTTGGTCATATTTCTGCTTGTGGTGTACAAAAATCAAAGCAAAACTGCTGCGATTATCAAAACACTCAGGTTCTCTCAATGGGAAAAGGACAAAGCAGTAGAATACAATGTCCTAAATTTACTATATAAAAATGCTCACACTAGCAGACTGCAGAATCAGTTGGTTTGTCACCAAGGACTTACCTCTCTTGTTCTTATCAAGCAGCTCAGCAGAGCTGCAGTTGTTTGTGCAGAAGCCATCTGGCTCTCTGCTGAACGGATGCCTCTATGACCCTGCTAAACTGTGTCCTCCACTAGTGCTTTGTCGTCATTAATGCACTAGCTTTATAATGACACACAATCAATTCAGACTGCTAAAGCAAGTTTGTTACAGAGGTCACAAACACATCTAAGGTATGCACATTCCATGTTGTTCGTTTGTTTTCATCCAAAGTTTCAATACTAAAATCATGCAATAGATCACATTAATTCTGAACCAGCAAGCTTCCTAACTACAGACGTTCATGCTGTGACATCATCTGCTCTCATAATACTATATATAAAAGTCCAAGTGCTCAAGACTGGACTAGCGAGTACATTTTATATTTAAAACGTTTATTATATCTCACCATCAAGTAAGTTTTATAATTAGCAGGATGACTCATTAGAATACTAACAACAATACATGGAATTAATGTGCACTAAGTTTGGTCTCCCTGAAGTATTCTCAAGTGAAAACAGCCTGGGTTATTCAGTAGCATAGCACACAGTCCCCAGAAAATAGGGATTGGAAACAGATTCAGAGTACCAGATCCAGACCAAAACCAGGAAAATGAGTTGAGGAAAATTCAACAATCCCTTGTTTGACTCATGAAACAGCAGAACTATGGTTATAACTAAGAAAGAGAAGGAATATCTAGTTCAATGGCAAGGAGGTACATGAAACAAGAAGGTATTACTACAAAAACCCATTAAAGTTCACTGAATCAATGAAAAGATGCTGATAGCTCATTATGCATAAACCAGTAATAGGAAGACTCCACACAATGTAAATACACCTCCCCCTACTATATGTATTAAGTTAACACCTTGTCGCTCCAAGTCAGCTCAGAGCTCCACTGTATTAGGTATAATATTATACATGCTTAATTATGTATGTTATTATTCAAATCCCCCCTCAAAACCCACCTCTTCCTCGCCGCCTTTCCTGACGCTTGCTAGAACTTTCCTCTCAACATTTACTGTCTGCCCTCCCCCTGACTGCAACCAAGCCAAGCATGTGCACCTGAGACTTCTCATCCGACTGAATGTTTTATCCCTGGTCTCTCCCTATGTCCCCTCTCCTTGTCTCCCCCTCCGAGTCTTTCAGATTGTAAGCCATAGGCAGGGACCGCGAGATTTCCAAGCTAAAAAGACAAAACAGATAAAACACATGGCAAGGGAATCGGAGACAGAGAGAGGGCAATAACCTGAGTTTCTCAGTCACACAGCAGAGCTATACTTTACAAAACAGATCATCAACTTAAGGAAAGAAGCCCCTAATATATTTCTGACAACAGAAGTTATACCCACAATCCCTAAAATTAAAGCTCTGGGTTGACAGTAATTTGTCCCTCCCAATCTTCAAACCCCTCCTGAAACCTACCTCTTCCACCAGGCCTTCCCTAGCTACCTGCTCCCCCAGTCTGGTCACTGATGCGGTCTTCTTCCTCAGCATCCTTGCTCCCTATAAGTAAGCTAAGCACATGCACCTGCAACATCTCAGCTTCATACATCTATCCCTAGGGTTTCCCTCCTTCATCTTTTATAGATTGTAAGGGGTAGGAACCGGTCTCTAATCATGATTGTACAGTGCCAGGTACATAGCTGGCGCTAAACAAACAAACAAACCAATAAATAAATAAATAGTTCTACAATTTGAAATTATTGATAAGAGTTTAAAGCACAAAGCAAGCAACAAATATGACCAGCTACAGCTATTTTCCACTGTACCATGCATTCGCATCGGTGCATACAAAATACTAAGACAGCAAGTTGAGTTACAAGGCGTCAACATAGGAGACGGTAGCCCACACCAGATCGGTGTCTGTTTGCTTGTTTATTAGCTTTTCGTCCCCACCGGACACACAGCCCCCATTCCTGGCGGGGTCCAGGAGCACCCACGTATCTGTGTCATCAATTAAGTTGTCTGCAGCCATTGCGCATACATGTCCACCAGCACCATAGAGTCCCGGGCAAAAAACCTAGAGCATTCTAAGGAGTGACCACTTCCGGCTCCTCTCCCCACTCTCACTGGAGTGCATGTTAACATCCACCTTAAAAGGAAGGTGCTGCCGCGGGGAGTAGACTCAGGGGCGGGGCATGTGGACTGAACCATCTGGGTTTGCCCCCTTCCCCCACCCTTGCCTTTCAGGAGATAAAAGCCTCCAGCCACCTGCAAGCGGCTGCCAGAGGTGGGTGCTAAAGGCTAGCGGCTGTTCATCAGCCAGAGGCTGGGCCTTATTTATTTGCTATTATATTTATATTTTAATGGTTTTTAGAAGGGTGTCAGTTGGGTTAAGTTTGATGTATAGGAACAGATATGGAGTGGTGGTGCCATGCCCCGACAGTGACAGTGGGGGGCACGGGCAGGGTTGGTTGTGCTATGGCCCCCCAGTGAAAGGGGGTACAGGCATGGGGGATCTGGGGTGTGGAAGGGTGATGCCATGGCCCCCCAGTGAGAGTGGGGGCATGGGCAGGGGCTCTTTTGGGAGGAAATGGGGGTGTTTGGGATGGATTGGGAGAAGAGGCTAGGGAATATGGTTCTCGTGGGGTTGGGGTGGGAGGGAAGTGTTTTTTCTTGGAAGGGTAGGACTGGGCTGTGGGAATAGGGGAGTTTTCCCACCTGCCTCTACTGCCATTCCACCTCTGGGGATACTGAGCTCGGGGCTTACTCTCTGGCTACATTTCCCCAAAGGGTCTTGTTGGCCTTCTGGGTGTCCTTGTGCTTGGTGGGTGGAGACTAGCTATCAAGAACCGGAGAGGGGGCCTCCTTTGGGGAAGTGGAGAGCAGGGCAACTATTGGACCAATTGGGGTTGTGATGTGAATAGGGAGGTATGGTGGTTTTTTTTGGGGGGGGTGTGTATAAGAGACAGGGTATGGCGAGGTATGGTGGCCATACCCATCACGGCAGGGAGGGTGGTGGCAGGGAGAGAGATTATCAGGGGTATCAGGAGAGGCACCTTGTGTCTCTTTCCATGTCCCACTCCCCTCCTGTCTTGGGATATTTGGGGGTTGAGACCAGTGGGGTCCCTGATCTAAAGCAGATGCTGCTTAATGTGAGGTCAGTGGCAAACAAAACATCAACCATCTTTGATCTTATTCAGGATGAGGCCGCTGACCTCATATGCATTACAGAAACCTGGCTGGGTGAGGCATCTGGGCCCATATTGTCCCAGATGGTGCCAGCAGTACAGCATCAGCCGAGGATTGGGGGCCAAGGGATGGTGGTGGCAGTGTTCTGTAAGGACGCAATGGTCCTTCAAAAGGTATCCAGTGCCTGACTCTTCTAATTTTGAGTATTTCCACCTTCTGTTGGAATTGGCCGAGCACAGATTGGGGATTCTGCTGGTGTACCAATCACCCCACTGTGCAGCAGACTCCCTGACCGAGCTGGCTGAGTTGGTCTCAGAGCTCTTGAGGTCAGCCAGACTTATAGTCTTGGGTGACGACTTCAACATACACACTGGGACCAACCTTTTGGAGCCAGGGTGGGACTTCATGGCCTCCATGACAACCATGGGTCTATCCCAGATTATATCTGGCCCAACACGAGGCGGGACACATACTGAATTTGATGTTTTGCACCGGCCTGGAGACAGGGCTTCTGATTATTGGGGGGCATGGTTGGATTATTACCTTTTGAAGGCCTGATCCCCACCCTCCTATGCCCCCATTGGGATGGTGGACCAGTTAGGTTGGTCCGCCTCCGGAGACTTATGAATCCGATTGGTTTCCAGAACCCTCTGGGGGATATACCCACTAGCGGCGGGATCACCGGCATTTCCGGTATCCGATAATGCTGGTACTGGGAGTACTGGCATTATCGGATTCAACCCGGTAAATCCGGTCCAGTTACCGGATTCCGGGTACCGGATTTTTTTTTACATTGCAGCCATTTAAATGAATGGCTGCAATGTAAAAAGTTTTAAAAAACCCACCAGACAAATCTTCCCGAGTCCAGGCTGCGCGGGTGGAAGGGGGGACACCCCCCACTCACCCTGCCCAGCCTGGATTTTAAAAAAATAAAATTCCCCTCCGTTGCCGGCAAGTTCAACCTAGAGCCCCCGCCCCCCCAGCACCAGCGGCGTCCCAGCAGCAGCCAGTAAGTATAGACCTGATCCCTGGGGGGGGGGTTTAAACCCCCCCACCCCCCAGGGATCACCCTACTACAATTGCGAGGTAGTGGGATCCTGCTGCAGCAATTGCTCCAGCAGCTGCATAGGCCACATAGTAATTCCCGCTTCCTTTGGGTGGGCAGGGGCTTGAAACACCAGGGCAGGAAGGTAGGTGGGGCGGTCTGAACTAATGGGTTTCATTGATGCCTTGCTACAGGTCTGCCACTCCAACATGGGTGCGGATGGAACCCCCTGTTGCAAGCACCCAGTGGAACTAGGACCTGTGAATCCACAAGGGATCTGCTTAGATGAAAAAGATCCACATCATCATTAACAGTATGTCCTCCAGCGAGCATAGGCAGCTGGTGCGGAAGGATGCCACAAATGCAAGGCCTTTGCTGCCGAGGCGCGTCTGGACTATCAGTGGCAGGAGAGGCACTGGGTCTGCCTCTGGCAGCAGTTTGAGCAGTCAGTGTGATCGAACAGGTCAACAAGGAGATGAGTGAGATGTGGGCACAGACACAAAGCAGCGTGTCCCAGTCCATTCAGTTCCAGAGCTCCCTGATCAAGCATGTTGCTGCTGCAACCAAGAGCACTGTTGCTGAGGGGCAGGAGCCATTTCCTAATCCTCACTGGCTGTCCATACATCCCTACATGGAACCTGACTGCCCGTCCTGTTTCTACCTACACTCCACTCCACAGGGAAAGCACCCAAGTCCTCTCTGCATTGTGTCCAAGCCTTGGAATGCTGCCTGGGCCAGGCATGCCTTCTCCCTGCCAATCATTCCTGCACACCTCCTGCAAACATGCTGACACAGCCGGATGCGTGGGGAAAGGATCAGGGAAATGCCCCCCACCTGTCCTGCCACTGGCCCCAAAAGGACCAGGCGCAAGAAGAAATAGTTAGATTTTTTTTTCTTTTCTTTTTAAAATAAAGTCATTTTGTGCCTAGCAGGTTAGTTTCAATTGCCAGGTGACCACAGGTGTGAGCCCAGGTAGGAACCTGCAAGCAGGTGGGGATAGAAGGGTTGGAATGCCTCCCCGAGGTATAGCCTGGAAGAAACAAACAGCTGGGGCAGTTTCTTTTTCCCATGGTTAGTTGTGGTTGCAAGTCATAGTAGGGGGTAGGATACTAAGAAGTGGGGTGAGAGGGGTTGGTGGGTGAAGCATGGCAGGGAAGAACACCTGCCCATGTATCAGGCTGGTCACACTAACCCTGTGAGTGGGGGCTGCACAAACACACAAGAACTACACGCAGGGGGTTTGCTCTGCTCTCTACGCTACGCTCTACACACTACTTTTGTAAGTGGGGGATGCACAGACCGAACCAGACTCCAGAAGGCTATGGTCTCTTTTGTTAATACCCAGAGATGTAGTTTTATACCTGAGTCACTACTGTGGTTTGTGCTAGAAGATGACACGCTGACAGTGGATGATTCTGAGCTACTGCTGCTTTCAGACTCTGAAGAGTCAGTCTCTGAAGAGGACGATGAAGAATCTGATGATTCAACATCTTGTTTCTGTGTCATGATGATTTTTGGTGCATTTTTCAGATGTTCTCGTAGTTCATCCCTAATTAATAAACAAATAACAGCCATCTCAGTTTTCAGATACTCAAGCACATATGAAATCATGATTAGAATAAAAGTTTCCTTACGTTAGTCCTCCAAGACCAATGGAAGTAAAGAAATTGATGGCAAATCGAGTGTTCCTTGGGTTGTCCCGAGGCAGTAATCCTTCAAAAAAAGGTTGCAGAGTTCTGAAAGAACAAATATCGACATTACAGCTCAGGCAACAGAAGATCCTTAATTTCTGCATGCAAAAGCCTCTTGGTTCTGCCAAAGCAGTTCACAAACAAAAGCCATGTTACTGCCTCCATTAGCAACACTGATGAATACAAACACACACAAATGTTGGTAAGGGAAGGAAATGTATTTTTAAGTTTCTAAGATGAAAATCCAGTAGGAGACTTAGAAAATAAGGCATTTTACTGCAAAGATTAATAGTTAAACGAGTGTATCCATGTTGTATTTCAATGGAATTACTCAATAAGAAAAATTAAGTGCTGCACCAATCTTTACTGAACTGGTAACATCTTCATTATTCAGGGTGGACTCCTCTGGATGTTCAGCACTAGCACTACTGCTTAGTGCCAGCATAAATCCCATTGAAGTGAATGGAGCTAGTCAGCACTAAAAAGCCAGAGGAATCTGTTGCCTGTGAACTTAACTTTTAAAATGAAAAACATGTAAGAGTATATAGTCTCACACATTCAAAGGGCATTCAGAGTTGTAAATGTCTACTCACTCATCCTTTAATCTTGCATTAAGATTGGGAAGTCCCATATATTCACTAAGTTCCTGGAAAAATATCTTGACAAAAATTCTACTGGAGGATGTAGTAGTTTCTTCACTCAATGTTATACATTCAAGGACCTATGCATTTGAAGAAAAATGCCAGGCTTAAAAACAATGCATTCAGTTCTCAAATTTTTCTTACAACCCCCCAAACTCATCCCGTGGCCGGCAGGTATAAAGTACCATATTTTATTGCAACTGTAGCAACATCATTTGTATATATATAAAAAAGCAAAGCCAAACGACTGACAAGTCTACTTAAAAACCTATATTTATTTAAAGGTTCAAATTACAACTGTTTTACTCAGGCCTTCATTCTTCTGCGATAAATGCTGTTTACAATAAATATCTATGTCCCCTTTTGTTAAGCAGTAGGAATCTATCGAACAGCCAAAACTACTACTCCTTAAGGTTTTACATGACATGCCCTTCACTAGTTGGTGCTCAGCCTTGTTCCTCCAGAAGCTGAATTCCTTCAGTGCAGAATCCATATTAGTTGAAAAAAATAAAATCAGCCTTTCATTCAGCACATTTGTAAGAAAGGAGATTAACTGGATATCATATTTTAAGTGCTATTTGAAAACATGAACAATTCCAACATGATATATTAATGAACTTTGCCGGCTAGGTATTGAAGAAGAAACTTTTGCTACTTACACTCCATGGAAGCGAATCTGTGTACAGAAGATGAGCAAACATCTTGGCAACATTTCTCAATTTGTTTGTTTCCAAACGGTGAATGGTATCGTATTGCTCTTTGAAAATAGCTTCAAAGGATTCCATGTATTCTTTTTTTAACATACAGAAACGCTGTAGTAATTGTACAGTCAAGACAACCAAATTATTTTTTTTTAAAAACAAAGAACATGAAAATGCTTCTAGAACTAAATGACCCAAACAATATAAACATTTTATGCATGCTGTTGCTTTAAAACTGATATTATAGACACCACAATTTCTTTCAAAGGGGAAAACACCTTAAACTTAGATATAAAGATCAGTGTACTACCGTCAGCAGTTTGCCAAAAGAAAATAATCTCTCATTGTAAAGCAAATATAAAAAATTGTTAATGGTAGATTAGTATTGTTAATGGTACAATTGCAAAGCACAGCACAGATCATCAGATATTAGGGGTTCAGAAGTTCGGATTGAACCCGAATACTTTGGTCGATCGAACCGAACTTTCGAACCGAACTCAAATTCGACCGAACTGTTCGGTCAAATCCGAACCAGTTCAGAAGGCAAAAAAACCAGGTTTTGAATGTTACGAACTTGGTTTGGAAGTTCATAATTTGACCGAACTCGAATAGTTCGGTCAACCGAACCGAACTTTTGAACCGAACTCGATTTTCAAACCAAACCGAATTTCCGAACTCGGTTCTGTTCGCACATCCCTATCAGATATTATGACATTGCCAGTACTATATAAACTACAAAGGAGTAAGGAGCACAGCTAGGATATTTTAGGCAAAAACAGCAATTCCAAGCACAAGAAAATAAGATATTTTCCCATGATCCAGGGTTTTTATCTGCATGGAAAAGAATTTCATATTCCTTTGTTATACAAAATGGTACCAGAAAATATTTGATAGAGCGATGGCAGATTAGTACAAAAAATGAAATTCTTCCTCTGTACACAGTTAAATCTGCAATCAGGATCTGAAACTAGATATCTAAAAACTTTTGAAACTTTCAGTGTTTAAAGTAATATTGGAGGGATATCAATAATTTTCTTCATGCATCCAAAGTGAAATCTTATTATTTAATATAGCTGAAGCCCAATTATTCAATCTTAACTTGGTCAAACACCTTCAAATTGAGATCTCATTAATCATCAAATTCACCAATACAAATAGAGATGAGAAGCAAAACAAAAATAATAACGAGGGTCCCTTATAATATATATATTTTCCTCCCCGTTTTTACATACATTAGACAAAGATTTCTGCTTTTCTGGATTGCCTTTTGGAGCTGTAGAAAACCAGAAGATAGCTTGAAAACAAGAGCCTAAACCTAATTTGCAGTTTTTCTAATTTTGAAATGAGGGAGAGTGGTTTGCTAAGCTTTCTACAGAGAAAATCTATACCTACTGTTAATTTTCAGGAGTCCAAGTAAAACATTTATTTAAAAAAATCTCAGTATCCTCTGTCAAGATCAATTGAGGGTTTGAAATACTACTTAGCTTGGGTTAAGCACTACTGAATCTTCTCTATCCTAGAACAAGAGTTCCAATGAGAACAGGGAAATCAAGACCTGGTATATTTAATGTTAAAAAACAGCACCTGAACCATATAATTTGATGGGAAAATATTAACTATTTTGGTTCCCTTTAAGAAAAGGTAAATGTACAGGCAACATACATTTAAAAATATATGGAAGAGTTATGTTGTTTGGCTAATCAAACTTCCAAAATGGTGGTCAATTTCAGAACAGAACATTTTCAATTAATTTGGCGTAGTTCCTTAAGGTTAAGAAATTCTTTCATGAAAACCTCTGGTGATACCTTATACTAATTATGCACAAACATATCACAGAACTTCAGCTCCAAAAAAGTAACTCACCCCTGCAAGTAAACCGAAGAATTTCTCGTATGTTCTTTGTTGTGCACAGCAGTCAAGTATCATGTTGCAGAGTTCTTTCTGTTTCAACATAAAAAAAAATTGCTAGGTAACTTCTCTAGAGCAGCAGAAACCCACTCTATAAGTATCCAAAATAGTATGAAGGAATAACTGCTAAAAGAAATTCCTAAAATATTGAAAAGGGGAGAATCATGGTGCTAACAGTTTGTTTAATTTTAAAAAAATAAACCAAACCAACAGACTTTCAGTAATTTTTTTTAAATTCCCCTACTTTGGAAGGGACTTAGGGTAATTTCAGATGTGACAGGCCCGCCACATTGAATCACAAACAGGGATCCGTTTCGGATCCCGGTCACAAATCAGTCCGGCCGTCCTTTAGACACGCTGGCCTGATTCCTCGTGGGGATCGGGGAGGGGGCGGGGCTGCCCGCCCCCCCGCACTCTCCTGGCCACCCACCCGCCAGGAGGGCGCAGTGGCTAATCTGGCCACTGCACCCAATCCCGTCCAGTGGTCGGGACCACGATCCAGGGCGGCTGATGGTAACAGACGTTACTTTCGTCCGATCCCGGATCGTGGCCAATCCAACCACAGTTGGGGCCCAATGCCACTGCGATTCTGGACCTCTGGGCGGCCGGAGGTCCAGAATCATGGTCATTGAGATTCCTGCCAGGGATTCACTGTGGTGAACATCTGGCGGGAACCCCAACAGACGTTATGGGACAAACAGACACCACAGGGGGTTCACTGTGGTTGACCGTGATCTCGTAACGTCTGAAATTACCTAGTGTTGAAAAGAAAATATTTCTCCATTCCAGTGTGGTGTTCTGCTTTATCATGCAGTACGTTTTAAACCTTTACAGTCTTACCAAAGAAATGCAATAACAAATTTAACATGCTGATGATCTTCACTGCAGGATTTCAAAGAAAAATTCTGTCATTCTCATCGTAACCAAGCCAAGTACGTGCACTTGAGACATCGCATCTTCATTAATGTTAGACCCCTTGTCTCTTCCTCTGTTCCCCTTCCTATGTCTCTCCCCCAGCTCCTGTCTCTCAGATTGTAAGCCCTAGGGGCAGAGACCGTGTCTATTTATTACTTTGTAAAGTGCCAGGTACACTGCTGGTGCTATATAAATGTTTGTTAATAATAATAATAATAATAATAATTAAAAAAAGGGCTGAAAATGGAAAATGGTTAATACGTAATACCATTGCTTAATAAGAGAAGGGTACAATAAACAAATGTATGCCACAAACACTCAGACTTAATGAGAAACTCCTATAGTAAATGAGAATGGAGGATTCTCAATATTTTGTTTCAGACTTAAAGCACATTTAACACTTATGTACGCAACTTCAGTGGTTCTACTAGATTCAAACAACTTAACCAACATGGGTATCTATTTAGTTAAACCTTGTTTCTTCTTCCCCATTAGTTTATTTTTTAAAAAAACAACAATCTGAATCCAAATACATTATTCTCTTATATATAAAAGTTTTGCAGATTGATCTAAAGCTTGTTTATGAAGGACCTGGCTTTTTGATGACCTCATATGTGAAAATGCTAAAAATGCATGAGTTATCACGCTTGTTAAAAAGTTCTCAGAAAGCATGGTAATGACAACTACTCCATCAGACATGCAGTTTTAGCAATTAGCTTAAATATGTTAATCAGGCACCACTTTACATAAGGAGAATCACAGACAAAAGCTTTTTTTAAAAATGCTTATATAAATCCACATTTAAAAGCCACAGTAACTTTAAAAAGTTTGAACAGCCATGTTTTGATATATGTTCCAATTTTTACCATTCCTTCTTATCATTAATTCCTAGAAGAAACATTCCCACTTATTACACTGTGTGCTCAAACAAAACAAGCAAAAACCATAAACCATAATTCAGTGTTAAAAACAGGAAAAGGGGGGGGGGGGGGGAGAGACACACTGCCAAACCTTCAATAAATATATCAAAAATGTAGCTTATAAATGTGCTTAAGGTCATTCTTTTCAACACTGTCACACTGTGTTAACTTGATATATTAAAATGCATATTAACTTTTTATATGACTTTCCTATTTTACAATAACATTGCAGTCAATCAGATTTCAAACAATAAAACAGGGTAAAGTGCTGATGCCACTGCTAATAAAGTCAGCACGTCCTGCGAAACAAATTAGTTTTTCCTATCCTAAATGCAATTACAATATTGGTATATCCCCTGTGGTTTACGGTAATTAAATATGTTAACATTTTAATTAAATATTACAATGATTTCTGGGAGAGTATCTTGAACCACCATACATAGGAAAATATATTTGCCCAGAAAGAAGTTGTCAATAAGTTTATCAAGACAAGTTGGAAGAGTAACTATCTTCTAGATTCAAAAATTAACCATCTTTCAGTGACTGTCTCTCCAACATCTCTGCTTGAATGTCTTGTTGCTAACTCAAGCTTAATATGGCCCAAACTGAATTATCTTCCCCCAAAAAACGTTCCCCTCCACCTTCCTTCTCAATTTCCATTGAGGGTGTCACCATCTAGCCTGTCCCTCAGGCGCGTAGTCTGGGATTAATTTTTGACTCCTCCCTTTCCTTTATACCTCAGATCCAGGCTGTTGCCATATCTTGCCCTTTGCCCTGTATAATATTGCTCAAATCCAGCCCTGCCTTACTGTTGCCACTGCAAAAACCCTTGTCCATTCTCTAGTAATCTCTCACCTTGACTACTGTAACTTCCTCCTTGCTGGTCTCCCCTACTCTGATCTCGCCCCCTCATCTCCATTCAACACTCTGCTTCCAAAGTCATTCACCTAGCCCATCACTTTGACCATGTTCAGCCCCTCCTTCCCATGCCCTACACTGGCTCCCTCTACGGGAACGTGTTCAGCATCAGCTCCTAGTCTTCACCTTCAAGGCTCTTCATGGCCTTGCTCCCCCATATCTCTCTGCTCTTGTATCCTGCCACATTACTGCACGAGAGCTTGGCTCCTCCTCTGCCCCCACCCTCGCATGCTTGCAACTCCCCTCCTCCTCCAGACGTCTTCACCCCTTCTTTCTTGCTGCCCCCCCATGCCTGGAACTCCCTCCCTGCATACATTCGTTCTGCTCCCTCCCTCCCAACTTTCAAATCCCTCCTGAAAACCTACCTCTTCCGTCAGGCTTGTCCTGGCTTGTCATTAATGAAACTGCATCCTCCTCCCTCCCTCCGAATCTCTTCCCTGTAACTAAATTAAGCACGTGCATCTTCTCAAACTCATAAATGTATCTTTGTCTCTCCTGATGTTCACCTCTCCCTTATCTCCCCCTTATCTCTTTGATTGTAAGTCCTTTGGGGTAGGGACCGGTCTGTAACTATTGACTGTACGGTACCAGGTACATCGCTGGCACTATATAATAATATCATCATGATTTCTTTGCTTCCAGTGATAACACTTCTCATATGTCTATGGTACTAAAAGTCTCATTTGCTTTAAAAAGCCAAAGATTTTTTCCCTTCATTTCCAGATAATTTATATGCTATTTATATAAGCACATATTACACACTCACCCACCCAAGGTAGGTAGACATGGCCAGGATACTTTAAACTGACATACCATATGCACATTTCCAATCATTATTGAACTAAAGTATTCTCTCTCAAATTCATTGGGTAAATACGTGGCAATCTTTTACTTTCTTTATAACATAGATCAACCAGGAAAAGATACATGCTATTCAGAAGGATGGTTGAAATGTATGTGAAGAACAAGAACGAGTCAAAAGGAAATGGAAGTTACACATCAGTTTTGACTGACATATCATTAACAGCGTTCTATGAGTGCGTCCCAGGTATTCTCGCTTATGGGGAAATCCCTGCTCTGCAAGCAGCAGCTGGAAGCTCTACCATGTCAGCAGCATCCAGGCAGGCTGTAGAAAACAGTCTGAAAAGGATGATACAGCTTTGTTAGAGCAGCTTCAATTGAAGTGCACCTTCAATGAGGAGAGGAACAAGTCCGAGTCCTTGAAAGTATCACATTAAGCGTTAATGCGCTCTTTCACTTTGCAGCGTAAGACTTTCTGGTGGAAATTTTCCATGCATTATCCATGATGGCGCATACAGCTGGAGAAAACTCCGAATCTAGCTGTTGATTAGCCAGGTGAAGAGATGAAGAGACTCGATGTTGTGATGAAGGAATGGCACGAAAGTAGATCTCTTCAGAGCAGCAGAGGTTCACAATGTGATGCCATGTCACAGAGAACTGGAAACCATGGCTGCTAAGGCCAGGCTAGGGCTATGAGGGATGAGTTGTCATCCCTCATGCATATCTAAATACCACGTAAGGAGGAGGGATTGTGGCCCACTCGTGGCTGCAGAAAGTTGGGGTCTTGGAATTCAAGGTTCTGGCAAAAGACCGACCGTGGGGAAGCTCCACTCCCTAAAAATGTCCTCCACCACCTCTAGATGGAAAGACCAATCATGTTGGTCTGTTTCCAGCTGGCTCACTTTGTCTGCCAACAGATTTTCTTGTCCTACCATGTGAATGGCTATAGGAGTCACACACTGGCCGGCCCATGCTCCAGTTCCAAAGTTCCTCAGCCTTCAGCTGACAGGGTTGAGGCCCTGATTTCGCCATGGTGGTTCAGATACCACATTGTTGAGGTACTGTCCTTACTGTCTGAACTTTTGGTAAAGACTCTTGGGGCAGAAGCAAGACTGAATGACAGGACAGTATATTGGAAGTTAGACAGCCAACTATGAGAAAATGTAGAAATGTACGATGAGGGTAGATCAAGACATGAAAATATGCATCTAAGGTTGAGAGAGGCAAGCCATAATGTTGGAAGAATGTTGGATAAGGAGACCATCTTGAACTTAATTTTACAAACAAATTTGTTTAGGTGTCTCAAGTCTAAGGCCACTTGCAGATGAGTGGGGGGAGGGGAGAACTTCCAGGAGCAATCCCAGAACACTCCAGTCGTGCGTGGGAGGGGGGGCAGCTTGTTTCTAGCATGATTTCCATGACACCCTGCATTACGTAATGGAAATCATGCTAGAAACGAGCTACCACCACCCCACCCCACCCACACAAAAGAGCGGAGTGTCCTGGGATAGCTCATACCGGGATTTCCGCTCCCAGAAGTTCCCCACCCCCTGCGCACACTTGCAAGCGGCCTAAGATAGGGCGCAGGTCCCCATCCCTTTTGGGTACTTCAAGGTACCTCAAGTAGAAGCCTTGAAAGGTTAAAGAGGGAGGTATTTCTTCAATAGCTCCCCTAGTGAGCAAGAAGCACAATTCTTGTAACAATGTTGTCTTGTGAAATGGGTCCCTAAAGAAGGACAAGGAAGGGGAGTTGGATGACGGTATTTGTTGAAATTGTATGGCATAGCCACAAAAAACTATTTCTTTAATCCACCTGTCTGGTGATATTAGATCAAGCTTCATAAAATTGGCTCAGGCCTGGAATATCCTGACATTCTCTGTAGCTACCATGGCTGCCAGATCAGAGAAAAACTCATTGGGTGGAGGACCACCATCTCATCAGAGTCAGGGAGGAGAGATGAAGAGGAGACATCCTTTGCAGTGTCTGGGTCTGATTAGGGAGCCAAAACAATGGGGGGTATGTTTAGGGTCTTGCTGGTCTAACAGTGCCTGTAAGAAGGCTACCCATGAAGGAGCCGTTTACAACAGCTGTGGTGGAATTATTGGTTTTTCAGGTACTGATGGTACCAGAGCTACTGGTGCCGTGGGCAGTGTCAGAGCTACTGGTGATGCGGGGTGGTGCTGTGGTCTCAAAAGGTGGAGATGGGTTCTGAAGGTTGAGTAAGTGTCTGTGCAGGAGACGGTTGTCCAAAGGATCAGGCCCTGTAGGTTGCAGCTGACCTCACGGGGAATGCCTCCTTGGGGAAGGTTGAGCCCTGGAATCTCTATTCCATTGCCATGAATGGGGGTGGGGGGGTGTTACGGAGGAACATAGGGTCACACACGTGTAACACAGGACTACATGTAGACTACAAGTCTGGTAAATATGTAATGCCAAAGATTCCACATGGGTGTAAGGTTACAATGGAGAACTGCAAAACTCAAATTAGGGCTCTGACACATCACCAGGCTGCAGGAAATACAGAGAGATACCAAAATGTGTATTTCAGAACACTTGCCAGATGGAACCCTGTAGAGATTTAGATGGGCCTTTGTGTTTGCCTGGGTTGGCTATGTGACCGACCCCATGATTCTCCAAAGACGGGAACAGAGACACAGGGCGAGAAAAACTATTTAAATGAGCCAGTAAGTCACCTGAGGGCAGCTCTTCCAAAGCCATCTTAAACATCTGCATATGAAAAAAAGCCTGGCAGCAGCAGGCTAGAGAAACATGAGCAGAGAGACATGATTTTGCTCTTTTCCAACTAAGAACCCAATGCCCAGCCGCTTACGTTTAAGGGCTGAGAGGAACCAAAAACTTATCGACCTTGGTAGGTAGGGTAAGATGCTTATGCTTATTTAGGAACTCAACCAGTATAGATCAGGAATGCGTTATGCTTATCTTTGATTTCTAATAACCACTCTGTATCAACTATCTTGCTTATGTAATCAATAAACTTCTTATCTTTATGAAGAAGTGTCTGTGTCTAACACTGGAACACAAGTGAGCAACAAGAGCCCTCAAGCTCGTGCGAACCCAGAGAGTAAAGAGTCTGTAAACGGGAAGGATCGGGCCCTTGGGTGACAAAGGAGTTTCATTGTGGCAGACTTGAATTAGCCAGAGAGAGAAACTAATTCAAGTGGGCTGCGCGCAAGGGAAATTGAGTCCCTCAAACCCTGTAAAGTGGGGGTGCGGACCTCCAACCTGTGACAGTGGCACCCCAACGGGTAAGGGTAAAGCTCAGCTTGTGGATCAATGTGTAGAAAGTAGAGGAGCATACCCAGTTGACTGGACTCCTCTGAGGGGAGTAAATCCCATACCTGCAGAGTCTGAAAGCCCCAAGAGTCAGGAACTCAACTCTGAGAGGGTGCAATAAGCAGATCCTTGAGCAGAGTGCGTTACGTTTGTTATTTTAATTTTAATTTTGGGTCAGAGTTCCTAAATAAGCATAAGCATCTTACCAAGGTCCATAAGTTACCTACCAAGGTCCATAAGTTTCTGGTTCCTCTCAGCCCTTAAACGTAAGCGGCTGAGCATTGGGTTCTTAGTTGGAAAAGAGCAAAATCATGTCTCTCTGCTCATGTTTCTCTAGCCTGCTGCTGCCAGGCTTTTTTTCGTATGCAGATGTTTAAGATGGCTTTGGAAGAGCTGCCCTCAGGTGACTTACTGGCTCATTTAAATAGTTTTTCCTCCGCCTTTGCCTCTATTCCTGCCTTTGGGGAATCGTGGGGTCGGTCACATAGCCAACCCAGGCAAACACAAAGGCCCATCTAAATCTCTACAGGGTTCCGTCTGGCAAGTGTTCTGGAATACACGTTTTGATATCTTTTTGTATTTCCTGTAGCCTGGTGACATGTCAGAGCCCTAATTTGAGTTTTGCAGTTCTCCATTGTAACCTTACACCCATGTGGAACCTTTGGCATTACATATTTACCAGACTTGTAGTCTACATGTAGTCCCGTGTTACACGTGTGTGACCCTATGTTCCTCCGTGGCAGGGGGGAGCCTTCTTGAGTGGGAATAGTAGCAATCACAATGTCTGTAGCGATCATTGCTGTACTGTGAGGGCTCTCACCTATGATGAGGGGAACATCAGCTATTCGGGGAGTAGTCCCTTGTCCTACATTCCCTATAATAGGAAGGCCTTGATCTCCTATAGCTGGGAGAGCGATAACCAGTGTTGTGGGGTCCTGGGGTGGGGGGAGAAGAGGGGGGAGTGCCATGGAGCTGGGGAATGACCCCTTTAATGGTACCTTGAGGTTCCTGATCGGTATCTTGGTTGGCACCACAGGGTTCCAGATCAGCCCTTTGATGGTGGGCGGGAAGCTGGTAAACCCTGCCTTGAGAGACTTGGTTCCACAACAAAATAAAGTCTCTACTGTGAGGTACCTGACCGGTGCTGCAAGCTGGATGGAGGCTCTGAGGAGTGAGAAAGAAATCCAATTCTTCTTTTCTCTTTTTCTTGGGATGATTAGGTATAAGTATAATATCCTCCAACTACAGTTTTTCCTCCCCCACTGAGGATGTGATGTGGACTGGAGGGGTACCGGCGGTATTGGGCATGGTGCTGCGTCTGCATTGGGGGCGGTGCCAGAGGTGGTACCAGGAGTGGTGGTAGACACACCAACCATAGCGCTGATTGTGGAACTGGTGGACGCCGAGCTGACTGAGGGTAGATTGATGGGTTGCAGGCACTGCAGGCTGGCACTCTGCGCCAACCTTGATCAGGCCCTCCTAAACCCTTTGTCAGGCTCTCCTTGTCATAATGTCTGTAGCGATCATTGCTACAGAGCAGCATCATGCTGTCTTTTCGCGTCCTTGAGGAAAGGGCTATGTAAGCCTGTAATGTCATGACCCTCCCCCAAGCAAAATACATGTTTCATGTTGATCCATGATGGATAGGGTTGAGGGACAGGTTAAACCCAGAGCGTTTAGACATAGTGCCCCCATGAGCTTGAAGGCTCCAGACTTAGCTAACTTTTTTTCAAATTGACGGTTGTGTTCCTTGAAGCAAAACACAGAGCATTCCTAAATGCTGTTGGAGGTGGCTGGAAGGAACTGCTCTACCCTCTCCACCTTTATTTCTTCTCCTCTTGCAGGACTAAAAGCCCATGTAGGGGAGAGGAGGGGGAAGCAAGAGCTTTGCCTCCTTCCAGGCTGTTCTTTACAATCTATCTGGATACTCCTGATATCCTAGATCAGGGATTTCCCCATAAGTGAGAATCATGGAGCTTCTCAAAGAAGAACTACTACTTAGAAGTTCCTCTCCAAACTACCTGCTCACTTTTAACTTTACTGGAGCAAAAGAAACCAGAAAAATACAACTGGGGGTAGAGACTTTTCCTTCCACTTATCAGACCAGGAGTTTATGTTTAAAACTACTATTTTAGCAGTGCAAGAGGATATTATTAGCATCTTCATAGAATTACAGAATGTCAGAGCTGAAAGGGTTGGGTCATCTAATCCAACCCCTGCTTGGGTACAAGATGACTAAAGCTACAATATCCCCTGACAGATGGCTGTCCAGGCTTGTTTTGAAAACCCTCCAGTGATGGAGATTTTACACTAAAACACAGTGTTTTTAGGATTTCTGCGATTGTGGTTGGGATTCACTGATTTTGGCTCTACTGCAATACTCACACTATTCTCAGACAATCTGTAAGAAAATGAAATGGAGATCTTTCCCAATGTGAATGACAAAATAATGGATATACACTGAAGTATTAACACAAAACCTTCAGATAGTTAGAATCCTGATCCTTTGCAACTACTCACACTTTGTGTTTTTTTCTGCCACATAAATATTGGTGAAATGGTTTATTGCAGCATGTAAAAATACTATTCTCACTTTGTCCCACTTTATTAAATCCATAACTCTGAATCATCTTCCTCGTCAGTTTATTTACATCTGTTTTCCACTCAAATCCTTCCACATGCAGTTTCCCTTTCTTCATAAGGACTAAGGGCCCAATCCAAGGTACATGCATGCACCAAGGGCACATGGTGTGCACCTGCTGCGTGCCCGCACTGCACACATGCGCTTGGTGCGTGTGCATTGGCTTGGTCTGTAAGCTCCTGCCCTTTTACCTTTAAGACAATTCTTTCCCCACTACATCTTTTTTCAATCAATGGGCTTTAGAAGAGAGCCCTTGTTTACTTCTTTCACTCCCAGCTTTGCCCCTTCCTGCCACCACAATCTTGTCTATTTAGCTTATCTAAATCAATCTTAATTACATCTTTAAACAGCTGACGAGTGTACAGGCATGGCCTTAGTGCTGACAAACTCTTATTCACTACTCCTTGAAACATTTACATCAAAAAACTTTCCTGTTGGCCTGACCACCACTATTTCCACGCCGTACACATTGTACAAATGGAGTATATCGATTGAGCTGTTCCGATATAACTCCATTTGCGTCAAATAGACTACAAAGTCTATACAGCAAGATTTTATTTTTTTAAAAGTAGTACTAGGTAAAAATTAGAGCACTTTCCTAACATTAGGGAAACCAGCAAGACTATATTTTAACACTGGTAAATACTATAGGGGTCTCAAAAACATGCACAGCATGCAGAAAAGGCTATTTTCAGCATTATAACTGTTTTGCCATTTCTATTTGTACATACTTTAATTAAAAGTGTTAACCACTTCTATTTATCCCAATGCATTCTACAACCCTCTTTTCCTCCCTAGGTAGAAAAAATACTTCTTGGACTAACACAAAATAGAGGATACTCCTCCAGCAGCATTTGGTTCCTCAGCAAACTTTGAAAGCCGTTACATGACATTTTCTCTTAACTTGTTTTTGCTTTCCAAAGCACTTTGTGTAGAATTCAACCTGCTTGTCAAACTCAACAAATTAGACCCATAATTATTACACAGTAATTGAAAAGGGAAACCCCCCCACCATTTTATTATATTATTCTGTCTGGCAATATGTTGACACTTGGAAGAATGTATTGAATTTAGTAGTGAAAGAGAGAAGCTAGTAGAATTACATAGTAAATGTGCACAATGCTCATTCACGCTGCAGTTCCCCATCATCGAAACTCATCCATAATTAACCTGATTCAAGTAACACAACTGAGACCAAGGCCCTTTTCACACAGACACTCTAACACCGATAAAATGGGTGTTACATTTTATTATACATGGTACAGGGAAACACTGCAGTCCTGCAACATGGGCCCTTTTCACACGCGATACCTCCACCCAGTTTTGCTGGGTGGAGGCATCTGTGTAAACACCACTTGTGGTGGGTGGGGTGCATGTCACTGGGTGGAGATGTCTGTGTAAACACCGCGGGCGGTGGGTGTAGGTGCGTGCATGCTCCTGAGCAACACCCATCTCCACCCACCATGGAGCAACTGACTCCATTGCCGATTTCTCCGTGGGTGGGGGGTGGGTGGAGATGGGTGTTGCGTGGGAGCATGCATGCATCTACACCCACCACAAGTGGTGTTTACACAGACACCTCCACACATCTCCACCCACCGCCCGCAGTGTTTACACAGACACCTCCACCCATCTCCACCCAGTGAAACTGGGTGGAGACATCTCGTGTGAAAAGGGCCCATGTTGCAGGGCTGCAGTGTTGCCCTGTACTATGTATAATAAAATGTAACACCCATTTTATCGGTGTTAGAGTGTCTGTAAAAAGGGCCCAAATGTACAACAGATCTGCAACTTGGCCACAATCATATGAGGATTGCTCATGACCTCTTAGCTTGCCTGCTTTACGTATGATCCTTCAGAACTGATTTGCTGAACTTAAGAAAAAAGATCAAGAAAGTTCAGAACACAGCAGTCCCCTTATTCTATAACTTGGGGTAATGAGAGCATATTACCCTGTTTTTGTTTTTTTTAAATGTATCTTTTATTGAATTTTTGTCTAACTGTATCACCCTGTGTTTTGCTCTCTTTCTGAGTTATACTGGATACCAAGCCAAATTCAAGGTGTTGGTCTTCATCTTCCAAGTCATCCATGAGATTAATCTAATTTACTCGAATGACCACTTCAAGCCAAATGATGAGTATTCAAAACACCTACACTCCAATGTAAAAATGAACCCTCAACTCAAGAGAGTGAATTGCATGCACAGAAGACATTAATATTTCCTAAGACTGTGGAACTTGTTTCCAGAAGAGATCAGAATGAATATGATCTCAACATCTTTTGAACAAAACGCAATAACCATTTCTTCAATCTAGCCACTTTGTCACACTACCGAACTCCTGACAAAATGGGAGAAAACATAGATCTTGTATTTACATTATGAATTTTACTGTTTTCTAAGACAGTATGGAACCAGAACCTAGACAATATTGCTAATAGCAGATACAAGTATCTTTTCAGCAGGTAAACTACGCTTCACAAAGCATAAAATGGTGTAGATTATACAAAACTGAAATATAGGCAGGCTTCCAGACAGTATCACAATCCATGCAGTCCTTAGTCTCTGCAGAACACTTGAAAATAATTCCTTGTGACATAAAGCTCAGAGCAAGTATACCCTAAGTATCAACTAACCCAGCATAGAATCAATGAAGCTAGAGTTCTTTGAAAAAGAAAGTGTCATATTAAGTCACATGCTTTGGAAAGGCTGCCTAATTGAGTAGCTATATTACTCTGGATAAACCGTATCCAAATGTTCCCCTTGTAAGTCTGATGTTAAGGAAGATTTACACTTAATATTTTCTTACACCCTAGACAAAGGGAAGCCAATCCCAGGTAAGAGACCTATTAGAGTTTTGGTTTTTTTAAAGTGGTTATCAGCAAAATCTATAACAGCCAGTCTCTAAACCAGTGGTGTGCTTCAGTAGTGACAGGGCACATTGGTGTGCCTCAGCAGGTTGTCGAAAATGCCCTGAAAATTTAGGTAATTATAGTTGCTTAGTGAACCACGGCACTTCAAGGCCATGTGGCATCTGTTATAATGAATATTAAATTAAATAGCATTTATTTTATATTATAGGTGTAGTGGATAATTTACTATTCCAGTTAATACGCACTTCATTCTGTCATCAATTACAAGCAAAGAGAGTATTCAGTGTAAGTGCCTGGCTACGAGACGTATATTGACAGATAAGCATGGATATGCCATGAAAGCATTGCTGAAGCACACATGGGCCTGATCCCAGAAAAGGATGGAACTTCTGTTCTGAACTGCTGGTAATTCCTGAACTCACTCTTTTAGAAGCCTTCTCCAAGGAAAAGAAAATCCTTCTCCCTCAAGTACAAGTAACTACTTGTTTCTTAAAGAGAGATGGTTCCCCCCCCCTTTTTTTTAGTGTTGACATGAATTCACAGCAGTCCTTTATTAAATAGAGGAATTGGGTTCCTTACCTTGGGAATTCCTTTTCTATTCCCTCGAGGGAGGTCATTCGGACACTGGGAGCGATCTCCCCAACGACCACTAGGAGGCAGCACAACTTTGCTGGGAGCACGTGGGGAGAGCGCTCCCCCGCCCTCCCAGAAGTAATAAGCCGAGGACGAAGCTTATCTGAAAAACTTAACAGA